>OY776294.1:4391765-4656645 GCA_963675345.1 Trididemnum clinides
TATATCCAAGTTTCATTGTATAACCCGGGTGTTTCAAAAGTCTTGGGCACATTTTGACATTGAATATCTCAAAAACTATTAAGAATTTAACAGTTCATCAGATATATTCTGAAAGCTTGCTGTCTCTAGTTTTTAACGGAATGTTCAATGTGAGCACCGTTGGTCACACGGCACACATGAAGCCGATAGGCCAATTTTTGCCAAATGCGTTTCAGCATTGCATTGTCGATGGTAGCAATAGCTTCCGATATTCAGTACATCCACATTTTTTGGAAAAGCAGGCTGATAAACCAGTTTTTTCGCTAACCTCCAAAAAGGAAAGCTCGGGGTATGAGATCTGGAGAAGTCGCCTCATCACTAAAAACAAGCCGGTTATCAAATCCGTCATCTCCCAACTTCTCTGGCATTGCAATGCAAAAGTCACGACGAGCTTGTTTATCAGTGGTTTTCAACTGTTGAATTAACTGTAGCTTGTAAGGTGCCACGTGCAGTCGTCATTTTAAGACACTCCAAACAATTGTTATAGAAAGCTTTAGTTCCTTACTGGCTCTTCTAATCAATTTACGGGGACTCCACTCGCAGATAGTTTGAACTCGCCAACCGTATGATGTGAGATTGAGTGCACCCCGTTTTCTTAGCTGGCACAAACACCCATCCTTCTGAATTTACTATGCCATCTCAATATAGACTTCCTTTCTGGTGCCTATTTTCGGGATTTTGTGCGAAATGCACATTGAACAAGTGTCCATGATTCAGTTTTTGCAAAATCAAAAACGCAAAACGCCTTTTTTGGTTGAGTGAACGCCAATGGTGGATCTTAGTTATCTCAGCTATTTAAGCTAGATGAAAGGATCGGAAAAAATCATTAGCATGACAGAAAAACTTAATGAATTTAGCTTTAAAGTGATACCAGTTTCATCCTACTACCATTCATAGTTCAGCAAATATGAGAACTTGAAATGTGCCCAAATCTTTTGGACCACCCAACCTAATAAACGGTGTGCTGCAACTAATTCTAAAATTAATTTTAATCCCCGAGATATTGAGTAATCGATATGTTTTGAACTGAAAAATGGCATCAAAAATAAAGATTATTTCATAATTAAACAAAATGTAATTTAGTGAAAATATCGGTTGTGCAGGACTTCAGTCAGTCCCATTGTAGTGAAAAATATCGGTTCATAAGGCTGAATGAATAAATTTGTATTATGTATGTAGTAAAACTAGCTAGATGTTGTAAGCAGCTTGCAGCTTAATGCGTGGTGCTTCTAAATCTAAAAACCACCATAATTCAGCACTCCCCTCGCATAATGGTTATAGCTTTCAATATGCATGTATACATATATGTATATACTGTATATAGCAAGTTATTCTTACTTAGCGTGAAAAGTTCTCAACAACATTGTTGGAGCAGTAATATGCAAATATTTAAAAATTCTACATAGAAGGAAGAAACCACCACTGGCAGTTTTACCAAAAAAGGCTCATCAGGTGGCAACACATCTAAAATTTAAAGCCTGGATTAACACTAGATGGACTGTTACCAAAGTACTAAAACTACAAGTAATGAATCAAAGTCAGTAACTATCACCAATGCAACGAGATATCGAGCAATTTTGACAAGTTAGGCAAAGAATGCTCGTTACATTGCGCTATAGCTCTTCTGGCTCATGACCGATGTAAACTGTGATGGTGCTACAGCAATATAATGGACTGCCGCAGTGTAATGGGGCAACATAAGCCAGTATTAAAACCAAACGTCAGACTAAAGTTGAAGAAGCTGGTGCGAAACTGGCATTACAACATAAGCAATTATATGCACATAAAAGTGTGACTTATTTAACAGTAACAGTAAAATTAGTAAAATTTTGAAGAGTGGCATCAATTAGAGAAGTTTACAGTTTGCATGTGTTGGTGTAACGGCATTTGCTGTCGAGCTCGGATCTCTTATTCAGTGTGATAGCAGACCCCACTCGGAGGGTGGGAAGTTTCTCTGTGAAATGGCTATGCAAGCGAGCTTTAAATTCTGTCTCGCTACAACCATAACAATGGCTGGCGGCGCTTCCAGATGCTACCGTTACTTTATATACATTAGAGCTCTAGCGACATCACTTATCCAGTACATAGCTTGGCCTTTTCCTGCAGTTACACAGTGGCGTGGCGTGATTGGAGTTGGCTTTGTTATTAGACACTAGAACGACTGAGGGTGCCATTTTGACACTTTTTGAAATCTAAATCTGTAGAAAACCTAACCTGATTAATTTTCAATCATATCATTTTGTGGCTTTTAATCGTTTCATGGGCTTGATAAAGTACTGTAGTCACTTATTGTTTGGAGTACAAAAAGTGGCCTAATTTTTGAAATTTACTTTAGACAGCCAGAAATGTCATTTTAACACTCTATTTTGCCGTTCGTACTTAAAGGACAAACTTTTTAGTCATTTCTAAAATATAACAATGTAAAATACCTCGTCTCGCAAAAAAGCAATTCTCGACAGTACAACTGTTGATTCAGAAGATCTTTCTAAAAGCAAGTGACGTTGTTCTGCAATGATTTCCAGCATCCCAGTACCTCTTTGTATAGTGCATGTTCCTGGAACAAAGCCTGCAATTGTTGTGATTCCTCCGCGCAATGTGCATTCATGCTGTACAAAAGATGATGTCATAAAGAAAGCCTGCATCCGTAGCTACTGATCTACTGTTATTGGGCAGGCTAGTGCTTGTACAGTGGCTCAGATTTAGAGTGTATCAATGGCTCAGAAAAAGCTATTGGTTGAGTAGCTTTTATCAGTACTTCGTGATATACCCAATGACAGATCTGATGACGAACAAGAACTACCCTTGGACATGGAGTCAGACGATGACGAGTTTATCCCGGTACCCAGTTCTTCTGATAGTGATGATGATGATGCACAGGAACCTTTAGGTATATTTTCAAATACTTTTTTCTATTATTTCGTTGTAACATTTCTTATAACTAAGTTGTGTGTACATTCTTAGGTAAACGCCCATGCTTCCGTTTACGTGGAAGACTCCATCCAGACAAGGAAGGGAGAGGGGAGCTTTCTGGTTGCCAAGAAGAACCGTCACTTGCGTCTGGTTTAAATAATGCCGCTGCATGTGAAGAAGACCAAAAAAATAATCTCCAACAGATATCGTCAATTCAGCAATAGATCCCAATGGTAGTTTGCTAGTTGCACCTGATGGTACGCAGTGGACTAGTATTGTTCCTGGAACGTACTCAAAAGGCAGTTGTTCGCAGCAAAACATTCTAAGAAAATGTACAGAAGCAACATCTTATGCTCGGAGGAATGTTATTATAAACAGTCTATCGAGTGCATGGCGTCTGATTATTGGTAAGTTTATTCTTGAGCACATACGAAGTTGTACTGTAACAGAAGCTCATTTTCAGACAAGGTGTAAAGATTTTACTCTTACTGTCGAAGAACTGGAAGCTTTTATTGGCATTATGCATGCACGTGAGGTGACTGAAAAAAATGATATGCCGTTAACTGAAATTTGGACTAAGAATTGGGGTGTTGCATTTTGTAAGCAAGTGATGTTCGGAAATTGTTTCAAGGAGATTCTCCAATTTTAGCAATTTGATATAAAATCGAGTCGGTCAGAAAAGCTACGAATCGAAAAGTTTGCTTTGTTTTTGATGGTATGGAACCGGTTTGTTGATAACAGTATTGCGTTCTATAAACCTGGAGCCTTTCTCACGGTAGATGAGCAGCTCTTCCCAAGTAAAGCAAGATGCCCTTTCACTCAATGCATGGAATCTAAACCGGAGAAATACGGGCAAAAGTATTGGCTAGCAGTAGACAAAAGCAGCAAGTATATAGTAAATGGATTTCCGTATGTTGGAAAAGACGAGTTGCGATCAAAAGAAGAATGCGTTTCTGACCACGTCGCCATGAAGCCAGCTGAACCACATCTCAAAAAAAGGAAGAAACATAACGACTGACAACTACTTTACTTCAAGAAAGTTGGCAAACCTTTTGAAAAGTAAAAACTCGAGCCATTAGGAACGTTGAACAAAGTGCGAAGAGAAGTTCCTAACAAATTTAAGAGCATGAGAAACGAACAGTATGCTACCAAGCTTTACAAGTCTGGAGATATGCTACTTACTGTTTATCAAGGAAAGCCAAAGAAGAACGTTTTGTTGCCAAGCACTCTGCAAACATATGCTGCTATAGGCGGAAACAAGAAAAAGATCCCCGAAACAGTGAAGTGCTACAACGAAACGAAATATGGAGTGGGTGTGGTGGAGCAAATGGCTCAAAAGTACACTGTCAGGACAATGACAGGAAGGTGGCCTGTCCGTTCTTTTCAAAATACTTTGCATCTTGCTGCTATAAATGCTTGGGTTTTGTACACGGAAATTAGTGACACAAAAATTCCATGACGATACTTTTTTCAAAACTTGAAATACTTTCTTCAAAAAATCAGATGGGGCTAGATCTGGGATATAAGGTGGATGTGGCAGCAATTCCCATCAAAATTCTCTCAAAATTTCCAGATCTAGCCCCATTTGATTTTTTCTTATTTTCAAAACTCAAAGGACATCTGAAAGGAGTCCGTTTCAATAGCACTGATGAAGCAAAACATGCAGCAAAAAACATGGCTTAGAAATCAGTCTGCAGAACTTTTCAAAAATGGTAAAAATGGATGGAAACACCCCCTGGGGAAGCACATCGACCGTGACGGAGGTTATGTTGAAAATTAATATCATTGTGAATAGAAATCAACAAAAAATGGAAAAATTCGGGTATTTTTTGAATGCCCCTTGTATGTATATACAGAAAGTTATTTTCACTCCGCTTGAAAACTTAATACTGCTCATAAGCCAGAAGAGCTATAGCGTTAAGTAAAGCGAATTCCTTGCCTAGCTTTAGAGAAACTGTTTGGTTTGTAGTTGCATTCCAAGTATTTAAGTAGCAGTTTTTGTAGTGTCAACCCAACTTTTAAATTAAAAAATTCCTTGTGCGCCTTTTCGAACGAATCAGCTGGTGTGGTTTTATACTTTTATGTAGTGTTTTCAAATACATGTTTGGATGTGCAAATATTATATATAAAACCAACCAACTTTTTAAGACCACATGACATTAAAAATACATTTCTTTAATTTCCCAGCAGCTGTTTTGCTTTACGGCTTATTAGAGATGCTAAAGATCTTATTCAAATAAACTCTATTTCAAAAACTAAAATTCCCTTTACTGAACCTGCTCCACCTAAAAATGTAAAACCTTATTTGTGAGTACCGCACAGCCACACAATCGAGACACACATTAGTGTGTGCGGCACAGATAGTATTTGCAAAAGCCATCAGATGGAGGATTAGATATCTCCGTTGAGCAATTTACAAAGTTGAGCAATTTGCAAAACTTAGATTCATTGGGTCTGTGAAATAACAAAGCAGCACCACCAGGCTTCACACTCTTTGCTTTCAATGCTGGATCTCATAAAATTGGAACTTTCCTGTTTCCCACCGTTTACGCTCATCTTACACTCGGACGCTCAATTTCAGCGCTGGGCGTTTACGCTCGAATGTTTGTAAACAAGTGGCACTGTTTTGACCAGCGAGTAAAACGATCTCAAAACAACCATGAGAAATCGCTAAAACCACAAGCAACCTCGACAAACCACTGTAGTTACAATAAGATTTATTAGCCTTCTCCTAGAAAACTCTACTACCTTCAAAATTGTCAGGTTCTGTAAACGTGAATTGAAGACAAACGTTTTTGATGGTTGAGCATATTTTTATTGCTATAGTAAATCCACACGATAGCGTAATTTCGGAGGCCACTCATTATCACGGATTCCCAAATTTACCATTTATAAATTGTGATGTTTTAAAAAAGCAAGTTTTTAATATCTCACTGTTAATTTTGGAGCTCAAATATTGATGTCATTGTGTTTTCAATAACATAAAATGAACCAACTTGATCTACCATTGTTGCAGTACTTCAGAAACAAAATAGAAAAAGCCTTTTAGTACATTTGCCTTTGAATCAAAACTATACGTTTGCTGTTTTGTTAATAAATTTTTTTTCTTTTTTTTCACAGTTTGCGATCCCAATGCAGGTGCGTTTTCTACGTTTATTACTGCAATAAATGCTAATGGACCAGATCTTCAAACGAATCCATCGGATTTAACCATGATTGCAGGTGGTCAAACTGTCACGTTTTCTTGTATGGATACGACTACGACTGCACTAAACGGTATTGACTCCTTCTTGTGTGACACATTGGGAAGCGTTAATCCAACTACTGCACCATCTTGTGATCCAAGTAAGTCATTTATTCATAAACAAACGCGAAACTTAATATTTTAAATATGTTTTATTGTGTTTATAAATGTACGCAATGTCACCTGTTACTTAAGAACTTATAAAGTAACATAAAAAAGTAGGCTTGTCTTATATAGAGGTGTCAATAAATTTGACGTTAAAGTTAAAATAAGGTTTATAGAGAGAGTTATACTGGGAGAGAAAGAGAGATCGAATATTTTAATTCCGGTTTTCTATCCGTTAACGGAGGAGGCGGCATTCATTTCATGTTGCCCAAAACTTGATGCACAGCATTGCACCACTTCTGTCAATAGCGTTTTCATTTTTTTATTCCAATCAGCTCCTCCACCTGGCTTATCCATGTCATTTTAGTCGCTCACGCCCTCTCCTTTAAAACACTTCAAAAGACATAGACATGGAAACTGATAAAGCGTACGACACACTAAAAGTGTAGACTAGCAAAGAGTTTTTTTGATGGTGAATGCCATTATTTTGGTGCAGTAGATCCAGATGATGATGTGTTTTCAAAGGCAACTCGGAAATTTGCTTATAATCGAAGATTTACGAACCGTTCATTTATAAATTCTAATGATTTTTATCAAGCACTAATTTCATATCTCTCGATTGATTTTTGAACTAAAGCAGTAAAGTGTTATCGTATTGATTTTGATGACATGAAACAAACAAACTTGCTCTACCACCATTGCCATCAATACCACGCTTCACTAACGCAAAAGGAAAAAATTAAATTAACTGCAATATTACTTAATTCTAACCATTCATTTCAGTTTAGCTCAACATGGAAATCTCAAAAGTAAAATTCGTAAATTGTGTCATTATCCGTGGCGACCAAATTAGTAAAATATCGATCACGTGCTTTTTTTGCGTTAACTTGAATAATAAATGTAATGGGTTAAATAACATATTCTAGACATTTTTCGGTAGCAGATGTAATGATTGTACGCTTGTAATTTATGAAAGACCATGGCGCACGTCATGCTGCGAACCCTCGTACCTTTACCAAAACGATTCGATGCTTCTTGATACTGCTCGCTGCTAACTATCAGAATCATAGCAGATGCGTAATTTGCATTGCAGTAGATTTGGATACGACTGTCGATAGCATGTTGTTGTTGTTGTTGTTACCCGACCCCTTCCGAGGGATGAGGGCATGGCGGAACACCATGTAGCCCCAGAAGCCGAAAAACTCTCCAGGGTTTGGACCAGAGAGTCGCCAAAGAGTGAACGGCGCAACGAGGCCATAGCTGGACAGTGCAGAATGAGTTGAGAGGTGTCCTGGGACGAGTGTCTGCAGGCGTTGCAGGAAGGATTCTCGATTCTGCCGATCCTAGAGAGATAAGAACTTAAAAGAAAACTGTGTCCGTTGCAGCGAAGACGAGAGAGAACACAGCGAGCATGACGAGGGAGCACAAGTTCCTCGGTGGAAATCGAGGGAGCCTATGTGTCAAAGAATTTTGATGAGACGGTTCGAGAAAAGAGAAGAGTGGATATGAGAGGTAAGAGGAGAGAGATTACAACGGATTGCAGAGGGCGCAAGTAGCGCTCCCCGTCTGGCTAGCTCATCAGCCGGGTTGTTTCCCGGGAGAAACGAGGGCCCAGGGACCCATTGTAGTCTAATAGAACAGAAGGAGAGAGAAGACAGTTTCTGCCAGATCTGCCACAGAGTTTGAGGCAAGAGGAAAGATAGAGGAGAGGACAGGGTGGCGAGGAAAGAACAAGAGTCCGATAGTAAGAGAAGAGAGAAGTGGCAGACTTGTTGGTGCTGCCGAGACCAGCAAAGAGTGGCTTCAGTGCCATAGAGAGAGCAGTTGGCAAGGACGCCGTAGCCGCTATTGCCAAAAGGAAAGGGAACAGAGCCGTCAGTTCCGAATACCAGTTCATGAGGAGTGAGAGAGTCATAGTGAGCAAGAGCCGCACCTTGAGTAGGGTGAGGGGGATCAGAGCAAGAGCATGACAAGAAAAGGGTGGACTCCACAGTGAAGGAAGGCAGATTCCAAGGAGGAGAATGAGGGCAAGCAATAAGAGCCTTCCTAGAAGACGTAGAAGGAAGCATAAGCGGGTGAGTGGACGCAAAAGCTCTCCAGGATGATCTACAGAGTCTTGGTTTCACTCCAAGTCTGGCCAAACCAAAAAAGGAAAGGAGATTGGGAGACGAAGAGCTCGCTCATAACATGAAAGAGTGAAATAAGTCAGGGTGACTCGTAAGGGAGGTAAAGAAGCCTTGGAGAGAAGAAGTGGGATAGGGGAGGAAGTCGATAGCCTCGTTGTAAATATTCACTCTTTCATTTGCGTTGCATTTTTCTCGTAAACAGTTTGGCATAAATATGATAGGGTAACACTTTTCTATGAAGCACTTTCATTTGGTTCCCCTAACCATAAAATTGTATTTTAAATATATTTGCACCAAAAGAAAGTAAGTCAAAAAGTGATAAATTCTCAAAATATAAATTGAAAATTTTTAAAACAAAAGCAACAGGAAAGCCATTTGTTATATAGATAAACGTGCTTTTTGGTTTACTAATAGCTGCTAAAACTAAAATTATTCATAATTAAGAAGTAGTCATATGTTGACAATGACAAAGCACCAAACCGGTTTCGCCATTATTATGTCTCTTCAGTGATGCGTATCCAACCAGCAAACAACCGAACTTTCAAGATAATCGCTTCTACGTGTGGTAAATATTGCCAGACCACCTGGCCGGCCATTACTGATATTATAGATGCTTTTGTGAGTGACCGGGTTCCTGGTTTTGCTACTTATACAGCGCATAGAATCCACTATACCAGCGATAGTGAACTTTTTTCATTGAATGGGTCACAAATAGGATTTTACTGTGGAAAAAAGGAAAAGTGGGTTATAGATTTAACAATTTTGGGGTTGATACTCCAAAAACGAGGACTTTACTTCTAACTACGCCCAGTTTTCCCAAATTCTGCGGCTGACTCTCTAAGAAAAAAAAAATGGTTTTCACTGTGAAAAGTTCCAGAAACTGATACCGAAATAACAAATGTGCAAATGGGTCACTGAAATACTAATGGTTCGTCATCAGTGGTTCATCATCGAGTCAGTGGTTCGTTATCCCGGCATTATGCTGTAGACTCCACAGCGACACCTCACGATCAGGACTTTGACCAACAAGACGTAAGTATCCACTATACTAATACATTGCAGGGCGGTAGGTAAGAATTATCATGAGAGTGAGGATTTTATATAATAATTAAGTAGTCACACACGAACAAACTTTCCGCTCTGCAATTTTTAATGTTTCTCTTTGACTTTGAAACACCTTTGTATGTATTTTCAATAGAAAATGCGTTTTTAAAAAAACAAAAAGAAAGAAATATGCAAAGCAGCAGGTAAATTTTCTATAGATTGACGCTCCATTCACACTAAAAACTACCTTTTGGTGTCAAACATCTTCATCAATGTCATGGATTTAAGTTTTTGTCTAATTATGCCATCTTATTTTTCGAAAACCTGTAGCTTGCATGGAAGCCTCGTACAGCATTGATGTAGCGCTCGACCGCTTGGTTGTGGCAAGGATTGTACATTTTCAAAGGGAATGTGTGAAGAGCTTCAACTTGTTTGTCTGTCAAGTTTCTTAAAGCTGAAGATTGTTGTAGTTCTTGTTCATTTAGGTTTACCATTTTGTGAAACAATTTAGCTTTACCATTCAATGAAGGCAACAACAACTCTTCTACAGACTAATTTTGCATCACATTGCCATCTGTGTCATTGTCAGCAAAATTCTGGTCCGAAAAATGTTCTTCAAAACCATTATTATTAATTTGTAACCTTGGACGTGTGCTATGAAGTGCTTATACTTCGTTAACTGCTACCCTTCTCAAATCATCGTTTTCATGTGCAAGGATTCCAAGGATAACAGCTTCTTGATGACTAATATAAGCATTTCGCTGAATGGCTTTCATAGAAATATCTCTAACTTGTTTGTGAGGAAATTTAACAATCCTTTGCATTAACTTGAAGAAATTCCTCGGGCCATCTGTGATGCTGTTATTGGTTTTGATGTCAAATCACGTTGGAAAACAAATTTTTATGCAGAACTCTTCCAAAAATGCTAGTTTGTTTGGTGCATCGGTAATTAATGTGTAGTAGCGTAATATACGACAAGCAAGTGTTAGCAAACGTGAATGCACAATCGGACCTATTTCCAAGCATCGTAGATCTTCCTCTACAGTACCTATCATAACTGCCATGCAAATTCGGTGAGCATCGTGTTGGTCTGTGCTCAGGTTTTCTATGACATTTTCTTTTAGCTCTGAAAAACTTTAGGGTATCTTTTTGAATGCAACAACAGGCCTCATCATAGACAGGACCACCCAACACAATGTCAATTAGTCCAGAAAAACTGCAATGCTTATGTGATCTTTCAGTTGAACTTTTTGATGCAACCTTCCATTCAAGTTCTGGAAAATTACTTGCGTAGCATTTTTCCATCCATCTATACAAATGCTTCTCAATATAGGTTTTCTGGTGCACTTAATAGTTAAAATGATCAATATTTAGATTTAAAATTTACATAGAATTCATGCATGTAAATACTCAACGTTTCGAAAAACTAAAATCAGTTTTTCTTCATCAGGAGAGACTAAAGTTCAAACACAGAAAACGGTTGCACAATCAAAAGAATTAAAAGAAAATTATGGCATAAACAAGTGCAGCAGCGACAACTGGCGGTTAAAACTTAATAAACTTGTACAGTTCCCTGTAAAAACTGTTAATTTTATGGTTAAATGCAAAATCAGTTTTTTGTATATAAAATGATTCTAAAAACCGTCTTTTTATATAGTTACTTTGAATAGCCAAAACTGAAGAGCTTTCTCAATTAATCGGATGTCCATTTAAGCAAACATGTTTCACTAGTGCAAATTTCCTTTTTCAATCCTAATTTGTTAATTGTGCAATTATATTAGGTTTGATGTCCCTTTGATGTTGTTTGCGTTGTGTTTTAAGTGATCGACCAGTTTCATCGTTTTTTTGCCATTGGTTTTGTTGCCAGTTTGATTTGATGGTTTTTCAAAATACTTTTTTTTCTTTAAAAAACCATCAAATTAAAATAGCAACAAAACCGTTACACACTGGGAAACAGTAAAACAGTCACTAGAAACTTGAAGAACTTACCATGCAGTTTGTTTGTTACTGCATTGACAGAACAAAATGCACTTCTTAAGACTAGCTTGATCTACAGTTTATACGTTAGTCACATCAACAATCAGCTTTGGCAAAGTTACGTTACAATACAGACTTAAAATATTTTGGTCAGCAGTGATTTGCTGATTTTCATGAAAGGGTTTCCTATGTTGAAGAGATAAACATTCGCAGATTGCCTGGTTCACATGCATGGATTAATAACACCTTACTTTTACATTTTATTAATGTTAGTGATGCGGTTCTTCAGCAATGTAAATGCTGCATGCTAAAACAAAAGTGGGCTTTAAGATTCCCGCTGTTTTGAATTTTAAAGATAAATATTTTTTATCCCACCTCAGCGGCCCAGTTTAACTAAAGACTCGCAAAAAGGACTAAGGAGAAGCTCGTATGCATAAGATGAGCGTGCTTCGCTGTCAACGTAGGCCAAGGGAGGCACAGGCTCAGTCAAAGCTTTACAGGAAACGCATTTTAAGTTTGTCTCCCTACTCGTAAGCTACTCGTAAGTTCATCTCTTTCAAACGCGTGCGAAAACTGTTCAGAATAATGCAATACTTTTACTGCACACACCAGAACAACGTATTCACACTCACGACTCGGAACGGTTTTTGTTTGCGCAAAACAAGACGTAAGTTATTGTGTAAGGCAGTAACTTGACTTAGCATAATTATCTAACTATTTGAGCTTTACCAGGCTAAAGGACCCAAGGCGCAAATTGCTTCATATCCTAAACGAAGGCGCAAATAAGTGCTGGCTGTAAATAATAATACTAAATTAAATATAGTAAAAGTAATTAAATAAAGTAAATATTACTAAATTAAGCAGTGCAAAAATAATAGTACTTATAGAGTGACCATATTTTCATTCCTCCAAAGAAGGACGCGTCCAGTGTACAGTAAACATCGAACACAGTTTATGTGGTTAAAACAATATTAAAAAATGATTTTTCCTGTTTCTAAGCACAATGCCACTGAAGTTTCACAAAATGCATTGTCCAGGCTGATAAACTCCATAGAGAAAATTTCGCGCTATGAAAAGCTGCGATTACAAAACGAGAGTTTTTGTTTCACCCGTGCAATGGGTTAAGAAATAGAAAATTTGAGCTTTTTAGAGTGTCCTTGGAAGACAAAGCTTGTTTCATGAAATAAAGAAAACAAATCCTCGAAAATAAGGACACACGGTCACTCTAAGTACTTACTTGCATGGCAAAAGAATGGTTTTAAAACATCTCGATCACAAATCGTTGACTGCCGTCCGTTTACCGCTAACATGAAGCAAAACTGACACAAATAAGCGAAAACGCGTGTCTAGCTCGGCCTTGAGGTAGCCTCGAGAAACGTAAAGTAATAGATTAGGCTTGCAACCAACTATAACACAAACAATGAGCTCAGCACTTAAAAATTCTAACATGGGATTACATTTAAACGCATGTACAGTATTTAACAGGATATCTGACTTGTTATCATCAATAACTGAACTGTGCACCTTACTTTAGTTTTTTAATAAGTTTAGAATTTTTGTGTTGCTTCGCTTAACACTGAATTGCCACAGTGGTACTAACAGCAATATGGCGTCGTTTTGCATTATGACAAAATAAAATAAGAAAACAATATGTTTAGAAGAAGAGCTTACTTAACGTTAATAAAACATAAATTTTTGTTAAACTTTGTCAACGGAAGCAGCTTTTTGTTATTTCCCGTAAAACCTTAATCGCATTTCTACGATGAGTGCTGTTGTTGAGAAAATCAAATCAACAATTTTTACATTATTACGTCATCATATCTTAGTTTGTAGTTGATTTTTGTTTGAGCCGAAAATCTCCTTTCTCCGACTAAAATTACAAATTTTTTAATTTGCGCAATGGCTTCATTGCAACGTCAGTGACCCTTTACGACAAGCACTTAGATGTAGAGATTATTTGAATCAAGCTTCATTTTTCTACGTACAGTAACTTCGAAGGAGCTAAAACAGACAAATCGCAAAATCGTGTTTTCATATATTGAATAAAGTAGCAATATAGTGTGTTATGTTCTTTGCCACAAGCAGTTTCTAGCTCAGTTACAGAGAAGCCATCACAATAATCCTTATCACACATTACTGTATAAAAGGAATCAATTAGTGTATCTGTCTCTTAAGTCTTGTGCTTTGTGTTGGATTACTTGGGTTTGTTTCGTGTATAGCCCTATGTAGAATATTGGACTAGCTAGGAGCCACGTAAAGCACCTTACACCTGACATGAGGCCTAGTGGTGATAATGCGACTTTATTACCCGTAATTGAGGAATAGTCCCGTCTAATTTGCCATACTGACGTTGTTCGGATCGTGACTCTTAGTAAAAACTAAAAAAAATAAATAAATATCTCTCGATTTCTCTGTATCTACCTCTATGGATCTCAAAACTGCCAGGATGTTAAAAGCAAAGCTTGGAAGAGATTCAAACTCTCATTTACACTTCACCTCGTGTTTTGATTAATTAGCTGACCAATCAAATCAAGTATTCATGCATCCCAAGCTGACGTAGTAATAAAACAAACTAAAATATTCAGTTTGCTTTTAAAAATGTAGAGTGGTCAAAATCAAGACCAATTCTAAAAAGTGTGCAACATAATAGAAATTACGACATAGTAGGACCCACGTGCGTTTGCGGCTAATATACCGCTGGTCTATTCTTTTCACTACTGAGGTGTGATGAAGTTTTTCGCACCATGTGAACTCTGTTGTAGACTACCGATTTACTTGAATAAACTCTAATCACTTTTTAACTTAAATAGAAATC
Organism: Trididemnum clinides; assembly: GCA_963675345.1. NCBI lineage: Eukaryota > Metazoa > Chordata > Ascidiacea > Aplousobranchia > Didemnidae > Trididemnum > Trididemnum clinides. Next base: position 4,406,026 of record OY776294.1, read on the forward strand.
GTTAGCATATTGAGTTGTTGAGATGTATAATAGTTAACTGTTGTATTTTATTATTACTTGGATGAACGCATTTCAGTTTGCCCTGCGGATATGGTGCCATCTGTCGATAACGAAAATGTAGCTGGAAGAACTGGCGCTACGGCTCCCTATTTTGCTAATGCAGAAGTTACTTACGAATGCGCTACTGGATACACATCTTCCGTTGCTTCTATAGTAGCTACATGTACAACTCCTCCAACGTGGACTCCTCCAGCAAACGCAGACACAGTGTGTAGACCAGGTAAAACGTATTTTTTTATTACATCTCATTTTGCAAAGCGAGCACAAAACCACAATGAAAGCTGCATTGATTGCCGAGGGTTTCGATTAAATAAAATCGTCATTTCAAACAATTTGTATATCAGTCAATAATCCTTTCTATGCTATTTTTATCATTATTTAGACAAAAACAAAAATAATGCTTGTTCTTGTATTAAAAATAATATAATAGCTAAAGTTTGTGTAAAGTACAAAGAATTGTAGATTGGGTGATCATTCAGTATTAGCAATGTGTTTATTTTTTTTGATTGTATTTAAGCCGTTGTAATTCAGATGAAACTATGATACTTTGATGAAGGTGTTTGGTGACTCTAAAGCAGACGATGTTCTTTTAAAAGTGACCTGTATTTTTTAAGATCTCAACTTCATTTTTGTGCTGGACACATCTACGGAATGTTTAGCGTGTGAAGCTTCTGGGGGGATTGGGGGGGTTACACTCTCTACAGATCAACAAAATATAGTTACACAGTAAGTATAACGTTTGGAAAACTTAAATATCATTTTTTAAAACAAGTGTTAGTAAAAAGGACATACTCATGAACAAATTTACCAGCGTGGCTAACCAGCTATTTTTATCGCTAAGTGTTGACAATTTTGTCTGAAACCGAGACTGAAAGCAAAAGTTTGTAGTAGTAATTCATCAGTTGAACTAAGTGACGTAGCTAGACATTGGCTGTTGTGGATATATCCAAAAGCGGCAATATCGTTGAGAGCGGCAAAACATTTTAAAAGTTGTTTTTGTAGAATTCTACTTATTTTGCGTAGTCCTACACCCTTGTGCAAATTAATTGAAACAAACATCAAAAACGCCAAAAATTTAGTTTTTTTAAAATATTTTATTCAATGAATGTTTCAGTTCACATATTAGTACATAATATGACCACCGCGATTATTAAGAAGCATTTTGATGCGTTTGGGCATTGAGTCGACCAGTTTTGAACAATCTTTTAAGATTTGGGGGTCCTTGTACCACACTTGAATTAGAGCCTGAATAAGTTTTTCCTTTGAGGTGCAGTCCATTGTACGAAGTCTTTGCTTGCAGATGGACCATAAATTTTCGATTGGATTTAAATCGGGAGAGTTTCCCGGCCACTCCAGCACTTTAATGTGGTTTTCATTCATAAATTTTTTGACTTGTTTCGATGTGTGACATGGGGCTAAATCTTGCTGAAACACACCAGATCCATCTGGAAACAATCGGTTCATCTCTGGAATGACTCTTTGTTGAACCACTTCAATATATTGCTGGGAGCGCATCATACCTTCAACTGGGTGCAAGCTACCAATGCCATAAAAACTGAAACATCCCCAAAACATCTATTTTTGGGGATGTTTTACGCGCTGGTCAATGTGGGCATTGCGAATCTTTTCGTTTTGTGATCTTCGAACATGCTGACTTTTTTGACCCTGGACAAACATCTGAGTTTCATCGCTGAAAATCACGCGCCTCCAGTCTTCCTTTGTCCAGTTTTTGTATTTGAGTCCCCATTTGTAGCGTTTTGTCTTCATTGTTTTTGTAAGGAGCTGCTTTTTAACAGGGCGGTATGCTTTTCTCCCAACCTCCAGGAGGCGCCTACGAACTGTTGAGGAGCTTATTTTGATTCCTTTTTCCCCCAAAGTAGTTTTTATGGCGTCACTTGTCTTTCTTGGATCTTTCACACTCTCACGTATCAGATAGGCATCATCTTTGGGGGTAGTTTTCCTCTTGCGACCAAATTTGCCTTTGCGTTTTAGGGTGACAGACCCTGTTTCTCTCTTCATTTTCACAATACGACTTATTGTAGATATACTGACACCAACAATCTTTGATATCTCCCGGTAGGTCTTTTCTGTGTTTTCACGTAAAGTTAAGATACTAGCACGCTTTCTAGGGCTAATATCCATCTTTTAAAACTATATAATATTCTAACTTCTAGTTACAAATTCTACCTAAACAAAAAGTTTTAAAACAATGATTGTGAACACATTTATGACGTCATAATAGGATTTATTAAGTCAATAAAATTTTATTTTAATAAAAAATAATCTAATAAACATTTTCTCCGAAAAAGTCAACATTTGTAATCAATTTACGCTTATTTCAGCTAAAAAATGAGGATATATAAAAGTTTGGATGTTTGTTTCAATTAATTTGCACAAGGGTGTAGATCAAAAATTGACAAATCTAAGTTCATGGTAAAATGTGGTTTGCACTTTGTTAGATTTTTTGGTTAGATACTTAAAAATTGACTAGAGTGAGGTACAAATAAAGAAATCCTTCATAAACAAAATATCTATCGCCTGTACGAAAAAATATTACTCAGTCTATTCCCTATACGCTCCAAAGAAATGATACCGAAGAAATTGAAGAAAAGAAAATATTCTAAAACTCGAATGATTCATACGCGATGGAGGGGACATTACGAAGCTGTGATATCTCTGCACAAAAGTATTCATGATGTAAGGAGTGCATCAAAGGAGATTTGTGATCAAAATTAAATAAAATAAAGATGCGCCAGGTCAAGCTCGTGGCATGTTAAATCGGTTTCACATTTTTTGTTTTATTTCTTTTTACAATTCGGAAAAAAAATCCTTAGAGTACTGTGACGTCTAGAAATATTTACTGCGAAAAGTTTTTGTCACCAGAAAATGATGCCTGCAATATGAAAGCACTTTTACCTTTCATATCAATAAACGCGATGAACAGCTGTTATCCATTGATAATGCTCTCAAGATTTGTGAAAAACAAAAGTCTTGATTGATGAGCGACGTTTTCAAATACCTAAGTATGTCTGGCAAACATGATGAAGAATTATGTCCATCCACTGCTGAAGAAATTAAGCGTTGCAATATTGCATTTTTAAAGCATTGGACTGATTTCGGATTGAATTAGAATAGAGATTCAATGAAATACGTCTGCTAAATGAAATATTTGACTTTTTAAATCCCAATGCAGTGCTGCGAAGCGGAAGCATTGAGACAGGCATAAACAAATTTGAGAATATGTATGCAAATGGCGTCGATTATTTCGAGTCATCAGTGGAAATTGCTGGTTTAAGCGGCTAGTACAAAGTAGCGGCATCACATTTTTAAAGCGATGCTGTATGTTATATTGTAAAGAACTTTCATTTAACAGTTAGTCTACCATTGAAGAATTAAATATGTAAAGGGAGCGGAGTTTTGTTCTAAAATCGAAAGGAGCTATTCGTGTGACTACACCACTGAATAAACCCATAAAATGTTTATTTAAAGGTTGCATGCATAAACTACGGACGTTGCATATGTGTAACTTCAAAGTGGTTATGTCCCTCCACCCTTAGTCACTAACGTGTAGTTGTTGCTGTCGAGACTATTTTCAGCTGACTCATTTGTCGGAATCGGAGCATGGCCAAAAAGCATTAAGTTTTAAGAGCATGGCAACTTCTTATGTCATGGATCAAATTTTGTAGAATGAGAAAGAGTCGCTAACAAGAGTACTGAGTAAAATGTTCGTTGCCAAACACGCCAAATCAGAAGAGAATTGTCCTGAGTCGGGTAACCGCAGATTTTCACAAAAGATATCTCAGGTCTGGATAAATAAGCATTTACTAAAATTCTGCCAACTCTGGATAAATGAGCATACAGAAAACGATGTATGCGTTGCTGTAAAGACAAGAGAGGACGCAACAAACAAGCTTAACTTCTTCAAGAAATTTGGACAATACAATACGCCTACAGTTCAAAAAAAGATGAGTAGATGCAATAGGCAAGAAAAAAAAAGCTAGAAGAGTCTATGGATGATCGAAGCCGTGCACCCGGTCTGGCCTAGTCGTTCGCCGTGAGGTTATGCAGAAGAAATGATTGATCGCGACCCTTTTGCAGTCTAAGAATGAAGGAATAGAAAAAAGCGAAAAGTTTTTGGTTACATGTGCTAAAGAGTGTAAAAAATGGCATGACTTACCAGATAAACCACATCAAAAATGGAACTAGAATTTAAGAGAACAATAAAAAAGAACAAGTGGCAAATCAACACAAAGTTTGCAGAAAAACGCAAACTTCTATAAAAAAAACTCAAACAAACTGGGCCTACTGAGTAGAAACGAGTGACTTTAAATGTGTTAATGATTTGATGTGTTTATGAAAGGAAAGAATGCTGTTGAAGTTGACCAACAAAATTTGAAAATAAGGTTAAATTCTTGAGCGGTTAAGCAGCGGGTGTGGTAATATGGAGTATTTTGTTGGGGATCCACTAAAAACAACAAAGGTATTACTATATAGGGTAAAGTAAAATTGAGACAAAGTTTTCTGTTTTGAAAATTTAAATTGTAATAGCAAAAAAAGATGAGAGCACATGTCAATACCAACATCCTTAAATATTGCTGATAATTTTTAATATCTTAGGGTGTCACAGTTGCATGTAAACTTTTTTACTTATGACTTGTAATGGAAAATTCGGGGTAACGTTGCAACGAGCATTTCTACTCATCTTAATCACTTACTTTTGTTAACTACAACCACTAAATAATTCTCTTGGTCGAAAGTGTTCGGTAGTTCAACAATCAACAAGTTTAATGTACATAGAATTGTTCTTTAATTGAAGGCAATATTGACCTTTTGTCCCAAAGTTTGGCATGCTTTGACGGAAACTCATTTTGTCCACAAACTGCCTCGGCTGCATCCCTCACTAACTTTATGCATCTTTTGACTGCTTGTGTGTGTCATGGGTAGTTTTTAACTCAGCGACTGTTATCTACGTCTGGTTGTTGTATTCTACCATTTCTTGTTCTGAAATGTTGCTTGTTAATGGAGGTTCTGTCGCAATTTCAAAGGAGCGGTCTATCATTTCTGTGTGATCTCCACAATCAAAATTTAGAGTTGGTAATTTGAACTGTCTCACACGTTTTGTTGAATGTGTCGTGCTTTCAAAATTTTGCCCATTTCAAGCTCACTACATACTTTCTGTCATCATTGATAATTGCAAGTAAGTCATTCTCTTGATGAGCAAAAAAGAAATTTCTTTGAATTACTGATCAACAACTTATTTTAGATCTGCTAATTAACTGAAAAACACGCTTTGCTTTATCTTTCCAAAAAGAATTGATTCTCATTAAGAACCAGGTTGGAGCATAAACAGTCACGACAAATGTTACAATTTTGACAAGCTCTTGAGAAGGTTGAGCCATTGCCACATACAGTCGAAGTGGCTGGTTAGTTGCGGTTTTCCAACTTGAGTGGTTCAAAAGACCTGGATTGTGAAGAGACAGATCAATTGAGCATTTGTCATATTTTATACAAATAACGTTGATCTGTGTTCAGTTTTTCTGGGTTTAAATCTGGAAAATCGCAAAAAATTGGCTGAAATGGAGTGATGGGCAGCTTTTTACAAGTATCCAAAGCTTTCACGATAGGCCCTACAAAGCTGCAGAACTCCATCTAAGGTCTTAAATAAATGTTGTAGTGGCCATTTACTTGCATGCGTACAAACTACTGCAGTGACCGTGACAGAGATAATTCCATGAAGCAAATAACTCCTCCAATATGACCACCATTGTCAGCTGTTCCATCACATCGGATTGCTTTTAGTTGAAGCAAATCTATTTTTCGTTCATTCAGTGTCTCAATTATTGATGTTGCAGTGTCGTCACTTAATCCAATGTTGGTGGTAAAACGACAAAAAATTCGAATTCTGGTTTACTAATCATATATAGATATGTGCTCTTTTACTACACCTCTTCGATGATACTTTGCATCTTCTTTAAACACTATCTTGTTTCTCAAGTGCCTTATCTTGTTTCCCATCAAAATAGAAACCCCAGATGTTATCATGTTGAAGGTTTGATCTGAATGATTTTCGCTTTTCGGAAACCCCAAATGTTATCATGCTGAAGGTTTGATCTGAATGATTCTCGCCATTCGGATCTCGCACGCCTTATCTTGCTTCGGTCAATTATTTTGGATTTATCAATTGCAGTTACAACACCAAGATCACACTGGGCTGCTGTGGCTATTGTGATTGTTGCTCATCAGATTCTACATGGCTGTCACAAGCTTTTGCAAGAGAAGGCAATCCTACTCTCATCTGCTTCCTTGCGTTGCTTTTTCTTGACAAATGTTAATTGCCGAATCATAATCGCTGTCAGAGATATCATTAGCATTATCAGCAGCACTGCTAGCACCCAAATTTACCTTTAAGTGTTCATCTCTTGGCATTATAGACCATTTTCGTCTTGAATGTGAGGCTTTATCCCTAATTTTATGTTTTCTTGATTTTTCCAAACGTTTCATTGCTTTCAACAATGTCTACTCCACCGATAAACATTGTTTTGCAACTTCTTTGATCAACGAGAAAGGGTTTATCTTCAGCTGGAACTTAGCAATCTTTTGGACATGCACACCTGTATATATCAGCAGATTTGCAGCTGCAAATATCAAAATGCACAAGAGCCTCACTTTGAAATGACTGCAGTTTTACAACAAAGCTAGAATTTTTTGTTTCCTGCTTGATATGATTTTAATAGCATTCTCTACTTTGCGTGGTACCTTCGCAACAATTGAACAACACGATTGTGACTAATGGTGGGAATACAGATCTTTTTTTAAAGTTTCTTAAACTCACAAGTTACATCTTCAGCAAGATCAATAAAACATGAATAATAATTCTTACTGGTACTTTTTATATTTTATTGGATCTGAGTACGAGGAAAGCACGTTTCTTGGTAATTCTTCTGGGGCACCAAATACTGAGCATACTGGGTTCATTCTTGTCGCAGCAGCCACTTGATTTTGATTTTCCTAAATTTGCATCATTTCTCTTAAAGCACCGAATTTATCATCAACAAAGCCAGAGCTAATCTGCAAAAGCACAAAATATCATTTAATAAATTGCACGAGTAGGTCTGGGCTATCAGCAACTGACACCAAGCACGCAAGCAGACAGCCAACAGCAAGGTACTGCCAACACTCAGTAATATCTTAACCATGTAAAGTCCCAAACGAAAGCATAATGCTAAAGATAAAATCACAATCACGTCTATCTCAGACGAGTACTACGTTGCAAAAGGTATATATACAAATAAAACGAAATACTAAGAATTGGTGGCAATCATATTTGCAAAAACTACAGATTTTGAAGGGTCTTTGTGGCAACCTAGAATGTCTTTCTTTCTTCAAATTTTTATGCGGGTTTTAATTATACTGTTATGTACTTTTCACAATACGACAATGCTTAGTGCGATTTTTATTTTTTCACTCCACCCTATTTTATAATTGTTCGGTTGGAAAGAAAGATACCAATGCTTACTTAGACCAGCGCTACAATCAATTCATTGATCCTTGAATAGCTTCCACAGCAGGAAGTATAAAGGGAGGAAGACCAGATGGTCATCAGAGCTGAAACCGACCTGACATGGAGAGAAAATGGAATCGGACTCTAGAAAGAAAAATTGACGGGATAGCAAGATGCATTTAAACAGCTTTGTGATGTAGGATGTGAGATAAATCGGAATAAAAGAGAAAAAATCAAGATGCTTTCCCATCTTATGGATGACAATGACAAGGGAATATGGTTTTAGATTATAGAAATCATTAAGATATGAATAAGAACCTTTATGCCAGAGCTAGCGAGGTGCTTTAGTAATGGAGTAGGCGAATTCATCAGAATAGGAGAAAGGAGAAATATGATGTTGAGACAAATAAGAAAATAGTTCAGCTCAAATCTTGAAGCGCCTCCCATAAGCAGAAAAATAGCAGAAAACGAGGGAATCAGGGGAAATGTATGGAAATAAACGACTGAAAGAGGATCGAAGCTAGAAGGTCGGAGAATCAAAAATGTTCAAAAAGAGCATATCAGAGAAAATAACCCAATTAAATAACTCATTCTAAGGATACCTCCTAAATTTCAATGAAAATGGTGTCCAATTTTGACAAGTGGGTAGTTTTCATTACATTTGCACAAACAATTTTGTCAAATACGGTTCGAAATTAACTTGTTTTGATAAAGATGATTTAGTGACGCTTCTACGTCATCAGTGCTCTAAATGTAAGTGCTCAAGAGATAAAGTCAATCTTTGATGTGGAAACGTGCACTTTTGATGACAATCTGGTTTGACATTTGTACCCTAATTTTTTTCGTATTTTGATATCTTAGATTTGATTAACAAATTCAGCGCAGATTTTTTTCGCAAATATAAAAATCTAGGAAAACACTGCTACTTTTCCGATGCACTTGTTTATGTCTTTCATACATTTTTCAGGTTTTTGACACGCTACCTTACTGTAACCATGACTAGTGATCAGTCAAGCGCTGCAGCTGTACAAACTTCGGATGGAAGTGTTTGCTCTTTAGTGGCCCGTTACAACGAAGATATATCAACTATAGTAAGTACCGAGTAATAAATCTTGCTGTTGTATTGCATTTATATTTTTCTACGCCGGAAGTAATTAGGTTAGTATCAAATACAAAAAATTGCTATCAAAAATACTGATAACATTTTTTTTGCTTTAAGTTGGTGGTAGTATTGATCTAAGTTGATGCTGATTAAACGCCCCATCATAGGAATCGATAACCACGTCATAAAGATTTCATAATGTCCTTACGTGACTAAAATCGCGTCCCTTTTAACGCAGTTTTTAACTTGAAAATATCCAGAAGTCGCATGGTGCCAAATCAGGAGAGTAAGGAGGCTGTTGCACAAGTGCCATATAGCTTTTGGCCAAAAAAGCATTTTTTTGCGAAGAAAGTGGCCAGACAGGTGGACAGGGAAGAACTGGCAGCTTCACCATGGCAATGCTCCTGCTTATTCCACCCATGTAATCAAAGATTTTATGAATTATGGCATCCTATGAATATCCAAGTGGGTAAAAATTTCGCAAAAAAAATGCGAAAGAGCTTTTGAGACCAAAAAACCAGCAAAACCGGAAAAATGCGAACAAAAACTTGAACTGTGTACAGTCAACTTAACATAATAGCCTACATTTTATATCGCAACATAACTCATCTCTTTAGCCAAACTAAAATTATGTAAAATGCTGCAGTCGAGTTTATGCAATTACGGCTGCTTCAAAGTATAATGAATTCGCATTCTGTTAGTTTTACTCTTTGCCCATACTTTAGGGTAAACCATTAAAAAAGTCAAAACGCCCATTCAAAAAAATTTTTGTGCTTCCATTTTACATTAATCTACATTAATGCTTTATCTAATGTAAAATCTAATGTCCACTTTGATGGATCGAGCTTTAATGATCCGCACTAAACACAGACTCAATCAAGAAATACGACATATTGAGGAATTATTACTGCACAATGGCTACCCTAAAAACGTCAGCATTCAAATAGCCGAGAAAATCGCTCATTTCTCCATTCCTAAGCGGTTTGGCCCTGAAAAGTGCGCTGTGCACTAAAGAGTTCCGTGGATAGATAAGCTCTCCGAAAACTTGAATCAAGAAATTAAAACAGCTGTGAAAAGCTGCTATGGTTCCGTCTCTATCCGCCTAGTCTTCACATCGAAGCCAATGCTGTCAGTAGCTTGCAGCGATATTCCACCTACCACTCAGAAAAGCTTTGTTATATAACAATATAAGTGCCACTGTGATAGTCGGTACGTGAAAGGAACATCTCAGCGACTACAAGATCGTCTGAAGCAGCATATTCCTAAATGGTAAAAACAGGAATTGACTTGTTCACGCTGATCTCAACCGTGCAGATTGTGGAAATGAAATGACACTACGAGACCAGACTGTGACTACACCATTCTTTAGCATCTTTTAGAAAATGAACAATGTGCATTAAACTACGAGAATTAGCAGTTTTCATTTCTCGCTAAAGCTAGCAGCTCTTTCCACCTTAATCTATAAATGCTGAGCGCGCCGTATTGTGTTTACAGGGAAAGATTCTTTACACACTCAAACTGTTTAAATAATTACACCGTTCTTACTTGGCCTCCTGCTGAGTTTTCTCCTCGCATTTTTCATTTGCGAAATCACTTAGTTTTATCGCGCCCTATTATCAAAGCGCTGTTATTGGCTTGCCCTGATTGCCTACCGTCCGAAATATCTAAATATAACAACTTACTCACTCTAGCTTTTTGTCTTTTGACAAGATAGCGCCACTGATGCGAGCGACACGAAAAGCTTATGAAAAAGGCGCTCTTCCAAAAGATAGACATAATTAGTTGTGGGAGTGGCGTGATCAGTTAATCATGACAAGGCTGCGTATCAACAAGTGGTCTGCATTTAGAGTTTTACAAGTCACTATATTTTTTTGAGAATATGTGCAAGGTAAAAAAGGTCATCCTCCAAAGCTCTTTAAATTAATCGGACTACTAGACCACGGACTTCTAAATAGTAGCATCTACTATTAAGAAGTCTGTGACTAGACTATCATGGTACAGGGTGTTTCAAAAGTAACATACCGAAAGTATATCTCATATTAATGAATAGAATACAAGCTATATATATTCTATAACATTTATTCATCAAAGATAACATAACAGAGAACCAAAATGCGGAATATATATCATATACGTACATAGCCATATTCTATGAATATTTGCTACATTAACTAATCATAACAGTTGCTGGAAATGTGAGCCATCCTCTTGGAGACAGAGCTCGACTCTCCGACGCAGGCTGCTGAGGACTTGGTGCAGTTCCTTACATCTGATATCGGCAATGACTTGTCTGATGTTATGTTTAAAATCATTAATTGAACAAGGATTGTCAGCATAAACAAGTCCCTTCAATTTTCCCCAAAGGTATAAATCTGGTGGCGTCAAGTCTGGTGAGCGAGGTGGCCATAAATCTCGTGAAATGATGCGTTCACCGAATACGTGCGGACGGCTGTCATCGTAGCTCGTGCAGTATGAGCAGTGGCGCCGTCTTGTTGGAACCATGTTTTTTGTGATTATAAAGATATATTTTGGGGCAATAAATGCAAGCATTATTTCCTGTAGACATGTAATTGTTGTCATAATGTATTTCAGTAATATAGTGGTATGTTACTTTTTAAACTTCATAGTATAATCAAAGCTTCAACTTGACTTTCCAAGATCTCAAAATTAAAACTGATCTTAGAACCGTTGCAAGCATATATTGAGACCATTGAGCATACATTGAGATCAGTACCAATTTAAAAAAACGTAGACAAACTGCTATGTTGACCTTTATGTTTTCATATTTTTAAAAATCACACTTTGGGAGAAATACTGGTGATCACATTTTGTTTGTTTCAGTTGCAATTCAAAGATTCCGTCAAAAACTTGGAATGTAGAGTGATTTGTAAAGGTTTAAATTCAAATATGAATTGTGTATCTTGTTAGGGGTATCAAAATAATTTAGAAAAAAGCTCAAGCACATCGCATACTTTGTTTTGACTCTGGGCGGTTCTCTCCCTGTTTTGACCGACATTTTTTAGGCCAACGTCATCTCTCACCCAGACGTAACACGATCGCGATGCAACCGCGGATGATACGCTTTTCCACTGAGAAAGATTATTCTATTTGGGTGTGATTATTGCTTTTCCACCATAAATGTTGCACAATAGTTTCTAATATATCAAGCAATTAGCATGAAATGATAGAATTTCTATTTTATTTTAAGGTTAAAGGACGAGTTCATTTGTGGTTGTCAAGCAATAACAGAACATAGTTTATGGCTTCATTTTAACAAAAAAATGTCAATTTTTTGAATGAGTCAAAAGTAGAATTGATTGAAATTCGTTTTTTTACATTTGAAAGCCAACTTAGTTCATGCTTCTTGTTCTGAACCATCTTTTTTTTCTGAGATTTTTTTGCAGCCTTTGCATGGTTTCTTCTGTCCGTAGTGTCGCACCCGGGACAATGCGAAGCAAAACCTGTTAAACTAGAGCTCCCTGACGGAAATTTCTGTAGCAGAAAACAAGAAAACTAGGAGATAGCCCATTAGACATAGTGAGTATTGGTGTTTTCAAAATCAAACCGGTACGGGTATTCCGTGTTAGCTTTTAGACCAAAATAGCTGGGTAATCACTATAAAAGTTACCTAATTATTTTAACGATACTCAGCTTAAATATTTTTTATAATTTTTATTGAAAAAAACGTTGCTTGCAATAATATTTTGCAGTAAAAACTTCTTCAACAACCATAAAACAATATTTTGTGATACCTTTTTTTGTTCTTGATGATAATTTTTCAGCACAGGATTGGATTGATCTCAATTTGTTTGTTAGGTTGCCAAACCGAAAGTGCTAAAAAATGGCGACAAAACTATCAATTTTCTTGTAACAAAACTTATTTGGCACAATTACCGTGACTCATTTTTTAATTTATCGTCGGTATTGTCAGTAATTTGGTACAAAAGTAATTTGTAACTGCCAACCTTTGGCATTAAATTGATTGTTTTGTTTCAAATCGTGGCGCAGATTATTGATATTCACAACATTCAAGCCCGAAAATCTGATCGCTCGCTGCGTAAGTGCTAGAAAGTACTGTATATGCAAGGTGTCCAAAAAGATGAAATATATCTGTTGGGACGAGCGCGGATTTCCGTTTTTAATTACATGATTAACTGGGTTGGATTTGTTAACATGTCTTTGTTTTTCGGATTATATACAAATAGTATTGTATGCAAAATATACACGCCAGAGCAAACGTTGAAACTCGTCCAATTCTGGTATGAAATGAAGTCACTCGCAGAAGTCCGCCATCGGTTCAACACACACCAGGGTTACAAATCAAAGTCTAAGTCTGCAGCACTTACAAATTGAAAATACAGAGGATTGTGGAGCATTTTAAAAAGGAGAAAACCCTAAATCACGTCTACAAAAGAAGAAGTGGCCGGCGATTGATCATCACTTCTGAGAAGCGAGAGCAAGTCCGTGAGTCGGTGGTTAACGGCCTGAAGAAACCTTACCGAAAGAAAGAAAGAAATCTAACAGTTTCACTGTGATTTGACTCAGAACCCAAAAGAGTTTGGTTTTCTGCGTTTGCCTGAAAGCATGTTTCAAGAGAAACGGGGCGAATATCAAGCATGTGGTCTACAAGAAATTTGTTTGATTTTCATGCACAGTTTGATCTTTCTAATTTTGTGTATCTTCCGTATTAAGCTTGTTATTTAAAAGTCTCTCCAAATAAAGACCAATCAAAGTAGTTACATTTTTTATTTGGAGAGCCCTGCAATTTTAAGGTTTGAATTGCATTACTTTTTAATCTTGTTAAGAAAAATTAAATTAAGCTCCAACACCTGCAATCATGCACATACCACGTTTTAACTTTGCGTAGTTCCAGATGCTAGAAGACATTTCTAATTTTGAAATAGAGGTCTCATATGGCTACATGTAAAATGATTTTAGAGGAATTTTTGATGAAGCGACCGTTGCTAGTTTTGGTGCACAGCAATAGTTTGAAGACTGGCAAAGTCATAACTATAATTATTTTTTCATGTAGATGAAGGGCTTTGTTTTAAAAAGTGCAGTATTTGTAGCATCGGATACTGCAAAGTGTGATAAATTGATCATTATCGAGTGTTAAAGGCGTATGCTTATACTCGAATTTTGCTAATTGCTAATTCGGGTTTTGCTGATTTCGACTTTTTTGCTCCCACGATCATATAATGATTTTTTCGCATAAGAAAAATTTTGCTTTTCTTTGAGCTGCTTCAACGGTACCGGCAAAGGTGGGCAGGCGATACTTTGACACTACTAGGATAATAGTACTCGATACATTGTAAAAATAAAGTACCACCGTCCCGGTACAGCCAAAATAAATATACTGCAGTTAGTACCGTCGTGCCTGTCGCGGTACTTGAAAGAAAAATAATATTTGTGGATTTGAAAGGCGAAGCCAAAATGTCATGTAACGCCAAGATAGGTTATTCTAAAAGCATTTTAATGCTGACTATTGATATTGTGTTAAAAGAGATTTCAGCAAAAAGTATCAAAACTTTGTTTAAAAGGAGGGGCATAAATTTTTAATCCAGTAGACCTTACTTATTACATTTTTTGAGGTCACCGGCTTTTTTCCGAAAATGAGCTTAGTTTGCTTCAGCCAAAACTTTAGGCGAAGACCTTCATTTTTTCAAAGTTCATGAATGCAGAGCTGACATTTATAATTTGTTGTCAAAACCAAATTGAGGGTATTGAGATAATGCTCTGCCAACTAAATACGCAAGTGTTAAATAAAGTCAATCAATTACTTTATCAAATGGCGACTTGCTTTCTTATATTGAATGACTACGTTTGCATAATAAAATTTTTTAAAATTTTATCTTTTTTCAGGCAGGAACATTTTGGGGCTAAATAAATAAATAATAATAAGCGGCTTATCTTGAAAAAGCTGTATCACAGATGTGAGGAGAGAGCACTTAAAACTTTTTTTTTCATTTGCATGTTTTTATTAGTTTATAGAAAGTATGTACATCAAAAATCAGTAAAAATCTTTGTCAAAAAACACGAAAAAAGTTGCTTGTAATGCGTGCATATGCGACTCGATATGTATTCACGTTAAAATAAATCAGTGTTTTTGAAAGGTTGATTGACTGCAAATTTTGACCATGCTCTTACTCTGTTTAACCCCGGTACAACTTGCTATGCAGTCCATACCTACAACTTGTAAATGCTAAACCAGCCAATGTACCGGTAGCGATATGCCTCATACAGAAGTAATTGCTATTTATCCATATAGCACATTACTGCCCAGTATTCGGGAGACGCGAGTCAATGACTCAGCTCGAGTCGCTGTAAAAGCAAACTCGATTTGTTTCAAGTTATTTGCACAAAATAACTCGACTTAGGACTTGACATTGGTGACTCGAGACTCAATTGCTATTTCTCCGTGCGGAGTTTAGACACGAACGACTCCTTGGTAATGAAGTTTCTGACATACCGTCTTGTAAATTGCATGTGATTTTGAGCAAAGGAAATGGTAAAACGCCCAATTATATATATCACAAATAATCTTAGCGATTTAAAAATTCTATGTAATATAGAACACAAAAAATGGTAACAAGCAGTTTGTGCCATGTAATGATACTAACGATCAAAGTTCTTGTGTGACACTCTGTATTACCAAACAATTTTAAAAGGCAAATTCTCTATGCCATAGAGAATAGCATAGAGTCTATGCTATAGCCTGTCATAAATTGTCTCTATAAACACAGACCAAAGTAATATAGCAAATAACTTTGAAGTATTTGTTCTTAGATATTATAGAGCACTTTTATTTCTAAAGGTGGCAAAGTTGTTTTCTTTACAAAATAGCATCGATAAATTTATTGATCTGTGAGCAACATTGTAAGTTTTGAACGATTCGATAATGAAATGACTGAAGCATTTTGCAAAGAAATTTTGGGTTTTAGGTTTGAGTGAATTTTGCAACTTTAAAAATGACATAACCCGCACTAATAACAGTTTTTACTGCGATTGTTATAATTTATCATTTTCTCAGTTGCATTGGTACCTGCACCACAAAGATATTTTATTTGTGAGATTTTGTATAAAATTATGTTTGCTGAAAAGTTTTCATAATCGGTAAATTTTTGAAAAGCTGGTCCAAGGCAAAAAGTTTAAAAATTGTTTAACATGTTTTCGAAGCTTTTCATACGTGACTATTGTGAAAGATTTTGAGTCTTTGATTCTATTTGATTTTGGCGAGAATAAACGCAACATCTTGGTTTCCAGGCAAACGCTCTCAACACCTCGCTATCTTTCTGAGTGACTGCAACTATGCAATGAAGTCTTCCAAGCAGCGATATATTGAACACGTTTAAACACTATGTAACGAATAAACATCGGCCGAGGGATGTTTATGGTGACGGTCACATACCTTCGCCACTTTACCTTTAAAAATAAAGCAAATTTCTTAATTAGCAGCGTAGCTTGCTATTCTACAAACTCACAATCTTGAGCGTCCCAAACAGAGAAACACAAGTAAGCTAATTCAAAACCAAGATACCGCCCGGTTATTTCCAACTCGACCAAATAGGAATGCAAGCGCTCCATGCACGTTATTTCAAACAAAGGATTTACGAGTTTGGTGGAAAGGGTTTCCAACTCATTTTGTAATATTCAACTTGAAACGTGAAAAGTAATTTAAAGATTTGCATTACAACTACATTCAGAAGAAATTGTCAGCATGAAAGCCACGGAAGTGAACGGAGTTTTTATTGCTCAGAATAGTTGGCCACCTCTCTAGCAGAAGAATATTAGACAAAAGCTTTGCTTCGAAACAAACTAAGATTTTTAATTATAGAGTACAGTCTCTGAGCAAAAGTTGTGGAGATATGTTGCTTCAAAGTAACTCTTTATTAAAATCGTAAAATAATTCAACACTAGATAGCTTTGATTTCAATCATATTTGTTTTTGAAGTTAAAGAATATAAACCCATTAATAAGAATCAGAATAATTTACTCCCGTTTTTGTGGACGTAAATTTTCCTGCAAGATATTCTTAAGCAGTACTCTGCTACAAGATTTTAGTACTGCCAAAATGATTGTTAACGATTAGTTTTCTGTTTCGTACTGGTATTTTGCACACGCTTACAACGTGATAGCTTTGTCTTATGTAATAACGAGTTCTCCTTTTCGAAGATCTTAGTTGATATCGACGACTCAGTTTCACAAGGCGTTGATTGTGATCAATAAGTTGTGAGTTTAAACTCCCTGCATTCTGCGTAGTTGTGTTGTTGAAAAAGTCACTTAACGGCTATGCTCCCTGTTTGGTGCAATGCTTGCTTTACAGTTGAGTACCATTTAAATACCATATGACATTTCCATAGGTGAAAAGGAAACAAAATCGTCACATTGGTCTTATATGCGGGCGGGGGATAAGAGATATCGGTATATGACAAACTTGCTGTTATATTAAAAAGAATCAAAGTTTGCAATCACTTGATTAAATTGGCTTTGGTTACGAACTCGAATAATTAAAGTTTGCTTAAGTACTTTGTTTAATATGACGCCTTACATTAGAGGGAAGGGGCTTTACAAAGACGTCACATACTGGCGCGATGGCGTAGTGGTTGGAGCGTCTGCTTTAAAAATGAGCAATGAGCGCCATGTAATAACAAAATAACTATGTAAGTTTTAATTACTTTTAGGTTCCAGCACTAACGACGGATTGCAGTAGAACCTGGAATACAATCAGTGCTATGGATTGTGCCATGAGTCAACTGACTTCGACTCTCGTAGGCCGCAATTCAGCTGCGGAAACTGCTTATATTGTCGTAGTTCCTGCTCTTGACGGAACTCAGGTTACAGGTAAAAACTTCTTTCGATCTTTATGCAACCTATCTAAAGACTGCTAGTTATTTTTTCATAATTATACTTTCTCAATTGCTGGCACATTGCTGGAATCCGTGTTTATCAAAACAAGGAGACTTGCGTTGTGCATGCCGAAGTAGTTTGTCGGCAAGATCAGATTGTTTTTGTAACTGCAGTTTTTCCTTGCTTTATGATCATACCGCCAGCCACTTGCTTTGGCCTATTCATTATATCATCATGTGACTCGTTGCTTAAGTCGTCACTGATTCTCTTGTGACTGCCAGGTGATGCATTATATAATCCTCGAGATAGAGTTTAAAATACATAACTCATATAAGAACCTGTCCATCTAAATCTTTCCCAGTCCTCACAGTTCAGCCACTAATTTGTGCGTCACGAAAAGTTTTTCAAAGCTAAATTAAAGTTCTGTATGTCCAAGAAATTATTTGGGAACGTTTTGAAGTTTAAACGATATTCTTGCAAATCTAGATTTTCACAGTAAACTCTTTTTGAATACAAAAGAAAAAATATTTACGACTTTTGAAGAATGCATATGGGTGTGTTATGTCCTGCAATTTGTTCTAAAACTTTGGATTTCATACTTTTACAGTGAATTTAATACTTAGTTTTGTAACGTTGTTCCAAAGCTTAAAGCTTGAAGCCACACAGTTTTCAAATTGTTTTCCATAACTTAAAATATGAAACATTTTTAAATAACAACATCTATGAGGCAACATTGAAATAAAATTTTCTGAAACATAATATTCTAAATTCGACGCAACTAGCCAATGTTAGCGGTGCTGCAACCCCTTAGCATCACAGAAGAGCAGGCGCTAATCGAGAAAATCTGCTCATGTCACCCCAAAATTAAAGAAATATTTTCAAAAATACGTGATAAAATTTCATAGCATTAGGACTATAAAGTTTTTTGGTCATAAATCTGACAAATGAATAAAATGTAAATTTTGACAATGAAGTAATTTTGGCTTAAAACCGTAGGCCCAAAACTTACATTTTAAGAAATTAATATGAGTAGAGTGAAATGTATCGGTTGGTTTGGTCGTTAAATTTATTTTGCGACTCAAAATAGGTTCAGATTGATCTTTTAACACTAAGGTTGTTGATCCTATTTCAACCAAATCTCAAGCAACTTGGAAACCCGGTTATGTTGAATTGTATAAAAAAGTGCGACCGAAAAATTCGATACATTTTGCCCTTTGCAGCAAACAAATGCTTTGACCGGAGCGATGGTGTAGTGGTGAGAGCGTCCGCATCGCAGTCGGTAGGCCTGGGGTTCATTTCTGAAGTCGAGTCATACCAAAAGACTTTAAAAACTGGTATTCACAGCTTCCCTGCTTGGCGCTTAGTATAAAAAGGGATGGTATGGAGAATAAGCCGGCAAGCTTGCTTGTTGTGTCCTTGGGCAAGGCACTTAACAGGACGCCTCCATCTTTATGTGACAGACAGGTGGCCCACCAGTACTTTACCGGATGACAATTGTGAAGTTGCTAGCCCAGCATGTCGTAAAAGACGACTTTTGGGTACCCACCAGTGGCAGTCCGCCTTATTGGTGGTGGGGCTACCAGTCGGTGAAGACTGGTTCGAAATGAGCTGCATCTTACCCCTAGCCTAATTTCAATTAGGTTGACGGCATGCCGTACTTCCATCCCGAGGAAGAGGAGGGGTAACCACAAACAACAAATGCTTCACAGTTTAGAAGTTGGGAGCACTGCGATAACGAAATATTGTTTTTTCGACTGATGATGATACTGCTCTTGTTTTATTCAAAATTTTTGTGGAGAAAAACTTTAAAATATTTTATGAGGCGTTGACAGCGATCTTGATTTTGCCCCAGACGTCCGAAAATCCTATTGTCAACGCTTGCTTTTATTAGCGTGATGGTCTAGGATAATAAACGACGTGTTTGCTTGCTTATGCTGAAGCACTTGCTTCGTAGCAAGCTTTGAATGCTATGACAAGAGGACGCGTTTTTACACATTTTCTTCAATGTTGTCATCGCATCATTTTACAAAGTTTTGATCGCAATTAGGACTTCGGGTGTATTTTGTCATCGGAAGCTAAACATTGTTACATTGTTTACATTTGCTTACTTTATTGGTGGTTAAGCATAAAAATTACAAAAAATTGTTTGTTTGTTAGCTTGTAATTTAAATCTTAACATAGGTTGCTAGGGAGCAATTTTGTTACCGTTTAGTCCCTTTGCTGAATGCATCGTTGTAGATGTCATTTGGATGTTCCACACAAAACTTTAGGGTAGTTGGAGTAGGTTTGGCCTACCGACTTTTAGATTAAAATGAACTCTTGATGTCACTTGACGAGATTATTATTTACAAGGTGTAGCATAATAATGTGTTTACTTTATTGATTTGTACAAATTTTGTAAAAAAATTAATGAGTAATAGAAAGATTGCAAGGAGCAAAAACATAGAGCGCGCTGTTTTTGGCCAGGCAAGTGCTGTTACTGCGCGCAAGCTTACGCTTAATGTTAAAAGCGTAAAGAAATTTCTGGAAATATAAATGTGAGGGTAAAAGGTTTGCAAATGTAAATGGCATGATCAAAAATGCTGTGGGTGATTTTTCTATTGCATGGGTTAGGGCAGTGCTTCTAAAATTTTTTCAGTATTTCTCCCTTACAACCCCGGTTGCAGTCAATTCCTCCGTAGTCTAAATTTAAAAAAATTCTTTCAAAAATCTAATTTTATTAAAGAATAACAAGAACCTGAACCTCATAGCAATCGTATGAAACAATCCTGGAGAAAAGCGTCTCAAATTTGTTTGAAGGTTTCCTATCTCATTAAAGTTGTGGAAGTATTGTTCATAAACAAAATGCCAGTGACGTCACTAGAAGCGCTTTTAACTGAATTTGTAGTCGGAAATGCCCGGAGTGTTTTCTTAGATACCACAGCTAATTTGGCGTAGCTCACTCTCGCATGAGAATCCAAACACATCAACTGGTTTTGCACTCTGGATTGATTTCGTGTTGTCACTTTTTTAACCCATGAAATTATACGGTAAAACTCTTAGTAATTAAAATTTTTAATGTGGATGAGCCTTGCCGATAAGATTTTCTCTGAGAGTTTGCATTAAATAACTTTTTCTTGATGCACTATTTCAAAATCTCAGAACTTTTCTGATTTCTCTAAAATTTTGATTTTTGTCAACTAAATTTTTATAAAGATTTCAAGATCTCAAAAGATTTGAAAACATTTTGTGTAATCTGAGATGTTGTTAATATTGCGTTTGCGGTTTTTAGTTAAACACGCTTTGTGCTCTTGTATCACTACCAGGAGGGTTAAAAGGGTGATCAAAGGAACTAATGACTCTGGCCTGGCACTAGTTTTAGGACTCGAGATCAATTTATGGCCCAAATTACACAGATTAGCCATATTTTCTACGGTGCAGCTCTATCTTCTTCAAAAAAGGGCAAAAAGTGTCTCAAAAAGTTGATCTCCAAACCAAAAAGTCTTTAAATCAAAAAAACGCACTAAGCCTTTCTCCCCTTTCCAATAAAAATCTCCTCGTTACGCCACTGATTTTGACCTCAGAAAACTTAGATACCAAGGCTGTGGCAGCTTCTCAACACCCATGGCATCTTAAAAATTAGAAAGCGTCGTAGTGTTAGCTACATGCGTATGGTTGCATTGAAGAAGCAAGACTCTCGTATAATGAAAAAATGAAATTTCTACTAAACTGTTTTGTTATTCAGTTACATGCAACAATTTATATTTCATTGTACAACAAAACTAAAATCTTTAATAGAGCAAACAAAAACAAATTTAAATCCTTCATTTAATTATTTTTTTATCGGCAATTTTTTTTTTATCAGCTTTAACGAAATGATGGAGCCTATAAGTAAGTTATGAAAAAAATAAAAACTTTTTCTCCCCAATTTCTGCCAAAAACAAATTTCCTCCCAAATAACATTCATTTCTATCTTATGAAGCCAAGTGACCCTCTTTTGAGAACCACCGGGATAAAGTGATTGAAAATCGGTTAATTGTTCGATTGTTGGATCAAAACACAATAGAGGGTAAATTTTAAATACGGTTCAAGAAAGATCTGGATGCTAACAGAAGCTAGCGAAATTTTTTCAAAGAAATTGCGTTCAAAATGGAAACGAATGCTTTGTTCGACATTTGTAGTTGCACTTGTCCACTTGCATTATGTTTGAAAGTGCACTGCTAGGCAAAGAATCGTGATTGGTTCCACTTGAATTGTAAAAGTAATATAAAGAGCCTAAACTTGAAAACCAGTTCTTAACTGATCAATGTACCGCTCGGAAGATGGTAATTGCTGACATTGAAAGAGATGTTACGGGAATATGAACCAGGACAACGCCAAGAAGCGATAAAAAGAAAAAGATTTAAACTAAAGTCAGGCAGGAGCAGGAGTGGGTGCAGTTTGATCTTTCTGACGAAGGTCTTCGTTCAGCAGGCAACAATGACGAGAGCATGATAAGCAAAAGTTTTCAGAAGAGCATGCCAGACAACGGTTTAAAAAATTTGACAAGATTTTCTAGTATTGCCTGTGTTTGCAATAGATCTGGCGTATCAAACTTTGCTGGTCTAGGAATAGCCTTCACTGCACTAACTGATCACTCCATTTACCTTTACATTGTGACGGAAAATAGCAATAACTAGAATTCTTGTAAAAATACATAAAACAAAAAGGTGGGGTCCAAAAATGAAAGTAGATAATCACTACATCATATTGGATGAACTTGGCAAAGACTATTTAACTCGTGTGACCCCAAAAGGCAGCTCCAGCCATTTATGACTTTGTGTTCCAGCTCGAATTGGCAAGTCTGTCACTGTATGTTGCTGTTTGTGATGGTTGTGTAAATACTGAATCAATCAGTGGAGTTATTATTACCAGGAGATGCTACTAGGTTGGTCTCGGTACTGCATTTATCAGGTTTACCATCATGAGCTGCGATTTTGGGAATTATTCCACCACTACAATTACAAGCCCAGCGGTCCGAAAAACTGGCAAAAAGTAATTGGTCATCAGATAGAAGACCAAGTGCCAGATCTTCTTGTCTTTGACTTCATGCCAATTACCTTTTTCAATTATTCGGTTCTGTCAGAAAAAGAAGTAGGCTATTCTTAATTTTTGGTTTACAATCTTTTGGCTCAATTGGCACAGATGATTTATCCTTGCTCATTTATCAATTTTTTACAAATATCAAATTCATCTTGGAACCAGAAGTATCGGTGTAGGATGTGGTTTACAGTAATACATTAATAGGGAAAGGAAATGATGTTCTGCCAGCCATTGAACCTGGTTCTCTATGTGTATCTAGATGGAACACTCTCTGAAACAGAGAATTGAGGTTATACTCGTACGTTGCCATTGCCCAACCAGATTATTAACTTTAGGGAAGAACATATGAATTTAGAACATACAACGACTCTACGCTGAACTACGTTCGTCTAAGTCAGGGGTCTCCAATGTTTTCCAACGAAGGGACACATTGCTGAATTTTTTAAGTTTTGGTAGCCAAGATTCTAAATAAGTAGTCCTAAAGCATTTATACCGTTTTCCTTTCTTGCTAACCTCAGGCACAGTCACTTTCATTTCCACTGCAGAATCGTTAACATTAAGTAACGGTTGGTAATGTTGGAACCCGTGTTGAGTTACCAGAAAATGTGGTGATCCCCCCCAAAAAAGGTGATTGTCCAGCGAAACCGATGATGGGTTGCAGGAAAATGTAATGATCTCCAAAAAAACGTCATCGCCTTTCTTGCCGTCACTTATAATGCTAATCGATAAATTTACATTACATTGAAATTCCTCCCCAACGATTATTCCTCCCTTCAGATAACAAAATTTCTCTTTAGGGAGCCAGGTGACTCAATTTGAGAAACAGTATTCTAAATTATTTATTTTACTAATAGATTATTTCAGTCCTTTAAAATAGTAGTATTTCCAAAATTAAAACAAAAAATGTCATTATCCCAATTTGAAGTAAAGGTTTATGATTATGTAGAGAGCTCCGCGAGTCGGCTTAAAAGTCTTGGCCGACAATTGTCATCCCCACATTAGAGACCTATGGTCTAAGCACATCTTCGTGTATCGTGTATAGCATGAGACTAATATCACAATTAATGTCTCGATATTTTTCCTCATAAAGTGGCCCAGCCGATTTCATGCAGGACTCTACTATTTATGACTTGGCCCAATTTTTATTAATATCAATTGTGATTTCAGATGTGTTTCTATAGAAAAGGATTGAAACACATACTCTGGCTATTATACTGCAGGTATATTTGTAGGTTTGCATCAGTTCTATGTCTTCTATTAAAAGAAGGACTTTTACTTCAAAGAATGTTAACTATCATTTGATCCAAACTTTTGAACTAAAATTTAAAGGATCTAGGTAAAACTTCTGATATTTCAACAACTTTATGGTTTGCTTAAGTTTAAATTCATAATCACGGACACATTTGAAAAATCTGAACGTATGCCACTCCTAGCCTAAACAAATCTCTAAGTTATTTGCTTTGTGCTTACCCAGTTTTGTAGCCAGATGTAGACTGGAAGGTAAAAAAATATTAAGTGTGTTGGATGACTTATTTTTTGGAAGCAGATATTTTCTGACCCCCAATTTTCAACACTGATCGCTTTAAGGTTGTTGGATGGCCTTTTTTGTTTTTTGCTTACACTGTCAACCCTGACCCAGATTTAAAAATTGGAAGGCATGGTCTTTCTGGACCCGGTTTTATCTACGCCTATGGGCCTATGGACTATGGACATATAGCATTATGACGCAACACATCTAAACTGCAATACAGCCACATTCTCCTGTATCAAGAAAACCATTGAAGCATGAAGCTCTCCTGTCAAACTCATGCACAAATCCCAACTACAAACTCTCAGCAAAATTGTGGAGCAATTGTTCGTGTTTTGTGCTAAAAATTAACTGAGGCCAAAAAAAGGGAGATAGAGAGCTATGAAACCTTGACCCTCCTGGCTACACCCTCAACCATCGATCACCACTTTTTTTCGCGAAATCATTCCTAAAAATTGCTCGGTTAGTTTAAACTGACAGCAGTGGTAAATGGGCTTGTCATAATTAGTTTATAAAGACTTGCTTCAAATCCGCTCGCTGTTCTTTACAGCCATTGATAGATGTGGCATAGAGATCAGAAACTATCGTATAGCAATCAAGTAAATACTAGAAAGCGATCAAATATAAAACAGCTTACGAACCTGATTTGAATGCTGGATTGATCACACCTACAAAGGTGCTGGTAGCGATTAATTTTGTATTATCAAAATTTAGACAAAGCATTTACATATGCTTTTTCTACCAGTAGTTCATCCACTGCAGCTAGCTATCTGCTAAGTAGACTGCTCGCTGAACTCAAAACTGCACTTTGTGATCACAGAGTCATGTGAACCAGTTTTTTGTTTGCTCTAAGTGCTAGAGCAAAACGTTTCCACTACAACACACCAAATTCTAGTGCAACCAGTGCTTTCTTTTCTTCTAACGATAAAGCTGAAAAAGATTGTTGACCGCGACTTTCACGAGCAATCGAAAGTACGACCCCCGCCATTTTTAACTACAAAGGTTGATCATGCAAGCTGCAAAACTTTGATCTAAATGGCCCAATCCCCATGTTTTGATTATAAATTTTCACAGGGTGGGGATACACTAAATCAACTTTTTTTATATGTTTCTGGCTGTATCTCTTAATCGATTGTAATCGTTTTCAACCAAAAAATGTAAACAACACATTTACAACTTTGTGTCATCATTCCACTTAACGCTATGATGCTGATGACAGTATCAATAGCAACATCCGACTTTTCACGAACTCTTTTTCCATATCTGCAAGATTTTCCAATGCTTAGGTGCTGTTCTAACCTTCCTCTTAATCTAATTGTAACAAAAACTATGTGAGCAAATTTTATGTTAATGATCCATCTAATCCCAGTGGTACGGATATCTAAACCTAACGTTGTTAGCGTTTAATTTAGGTCTATGAACCCATGCTATGATTTTATCTTATACCATCCCAATTTACTGGCTGAAGTTAGGCATAGTTGCCAATACTAAAAAACCTGTTGCCACTAACTCAAGCATTTGAATAAGAAAAGTGAGCACATTTGCTAAAAATTAAATTTTGCTACGCTACAAGTTTCATGTTATAATGTAATCATGATTCGTCAAAAGCCGTTGCAACTTTAACCAGATTTTCCAAAACTTTCATTTTGCCATATTTTCTGGTCACGTAATGTGATGCGCTTTTACAAATCGTTTTTATATTGACCTAAATCGGGAAAATGATCTACTACGAGCATGAAAGAACTACTTGAGAATTAAAACTAGTCTTTATATGTTCACACTGATTGAGTCGCGTAATATACGAAACCAAACATTTTTTATGTTCGCCGATACCGTCAGTTTGAATTGAAATGCACTAGGGCGCAAGAAATATCCCAAACAGATATCTTTTGTTTCATTTTTTGTTTTAAGTCCATAGACCACTGTATTTATTCAATATTTTTACAGTATCAAAATTTTAGCTTCAAAGATTGCGTTGCAATGACGTCTTAAACGCAACAAAAACAAAAACCAAAAAAATTCGCTTTTTTATTTAGTTTGCTTTTAAATCTTGCTTTATAAAGAGAGAATTAATGAAAATTGAATTGCCGTGGAAGAGGCTCTTCGTGATTCATAAAACACTAAAAATCCACAAATTAGTATATTTGGAGTACATGAAATTTCACTTCTGCGAGCGTCAGTTGAAGCTGATGCAGAAGTGATATAAGCTGAAGTAGTGATGATGTGTTATGTCTCGCGCGACACATCACTTGTACGCTAAAAGCGTTCTTACTAAAATAAACAGATAGCCTATCTTATGCTTACCTAAATCAGATGATAGTGATGTTAGGAACGTTTTAATAAAATGTTTATCAACATTTTAGTTTTATTCTTTTTCTAATAATATACGAGTTTTGTTTTGTAATTTACTACTACCGTTGACGCATATAGAATACTGTTGACTACTGCGTTCAATCTTCAGTTCTAACTTCTATTTTTTAGAGGATTTAAAAAAAAGCTTTGCTTAATTGGTTGCAAAGTGAAATCGCTAATCCGTACGTGCAAAACCGATTGCCAGGCAGTTTATATTCATTTAGATGAACTTTAAAGACTGAGTTGACACAAATAATTGAAAATGCTTTAATACCACTGTTGTTTGTTGCAGCTCTGGAGACGCAAATAGCGGGTAAATCATACACTGGCTGGGTTTTTCCAGTGTTCCTTCCAAACGATGGTGCTACTTTTTCTCCGGATGCCGCCGCTGTGACAAGTAAATATATATATCTATACTAGCCGGTTCAACCAGCGTCGTTTACATGGCCCCAAGCAGTAACGTTTGCGTAACAGCTGGGTGCTCCCGTCCTAACGAACATTTGTGCGAACAATAACAAAAAGAAGATATGATATATTGGTTTTCCCCATAGTTAATTCTCCTGCGAAAAACCAAATGTAGAAATGTACTTTAAAGCGGGCCAAGTAACAAATGTTTGTGGGGCCATAGCGCTTGTAGCCCGCATCCTGATCATTTTTCCAATCAGTATAGGGGTTACAAAGTCAAAGTGGAGGTGGGTTGCATTAAAACAGAAATCCTTTTCACAATTTCACAAATACGCTATTAAATGGTAGGCTTATCTGGAGACTTGGTGCGCTTGTATTTATATTTGTGACCCCAAGCAGTTTTTATCCTACGTCAAATGCCCCTGGATAAGAGTAGCCAAGGGGAAATACCGTTTCTCTACTCAAAGATTTTGTTGCAAGTTGCTGCATTCCAGTTATTTATATATTTAGGCCTATGCCTTACAAACTGTTTGACGTTGTAGGACCATTAAATTTTAACAGTTTTGTAAAAATAGTAAGAAATTATTATGGAGTAAACAAGTTACAAAAATAAAAAGAGAAGAAAAAGTGTTAGAAATTAAATCCAACACCACATTTACACTCACAATTGACAAGATCGGTCATGGATTAGTCGTGCGTTTTTGCAACACAATTATACGTGATTATTTGTGGTGTTACCAGCGCGCTCAGCCCGATCATTGTCATAAAAATCAGTAGCATGATCTCGCAGAAACAACCTTCACCCAAAAATAGGTTTCTCGTTATCAAGTCATTGAAAGCAGGAAAATTGCCAGATGATGATGATGGCAAATAATCGATCCAGAAATTGTGAAAGCTCTTAACAAAGGAAAAGTTTTGTGGTTTGTTTGAATGTGCCACTTAGAAAAAAATTTTAAAAATTAACTTAAAAATTGGCAAACATTGGAGGTCATTCCATTTCGCAAAAAAATATACCGTTACTGTGAAATAATGGTGCCCTGATAGAAGAATTCGCAAAACTGCTTTTGTCCCAGAAAACAAGTCTTTGTCTTACAACTAGCTTTCGTAAAGTCCTAAAAAATGCAAAAGAAATGTTGATGCTGTTGTTGTTTCCCTACTCTTTTCAGGGGAAGGGGCAATGGTTGAAGACCATGCAGACAACACTTTTTTAACTGGGCCAGAGTTCATACAAAGAAAAAGATTAATCAGTCACTGCGGGCCGCACAGATTCCGTAGTAGGCTAGGACAAAAAGACACGAGAAGTGTTCTGAGTCAGATATATGAGTAGCTATAGAGAAGCTGCACAAATGATTCTCAATTTTGACCAACATGAGTAAATACTAGAGGTAAAAGAAGGTGCCAGGAAATGCAAATGGCTAAAGGATAGCTGACTTTATAGTAAATCCAGCTTATCGGTTGTGTCGTCTCCCGAAGAAAATAAGTGTCCTTAAATCAATTGCAGCCTGGGAATAAAAGAAGATGAGGCGGTGGAAGTCAAATAAGAAGTAAAGAATGATAGACAAAAGTACCGCTCAATAAAGGACAGAGTGAAATCAGTCAGGATGATTCGCAGAACTAACAGAAATATCTTGGAAAAAAAGAAAAATAGGTGAGGGCATAATATAGCCAAAGATGGCGCAACTGGCTAATCAGTGAAGTGCTTCCGCCTTGATAGCATTAGCAAAGCTTAGTGAAAAAGAAATTGTTTTGGTAGAGCAAAGGTGATAATTGGCATTAGAAACGCTTTAATAAAGAAGGAAGGCACTCTTTAAATGAGTCCCATGAGGAAGCACAGATTCAGCGTCAGACTCTGCAAAGAAAAAAATTTGGCTTTTAGCAGAAATATGTGCTTTGCAAAGAAAACGGTCAAAGATGTCTCCCCATGCAAGTTAGAAGCGAGATGGAAAAGAAAAATGAAACTGAGCAAGTAGAGACGGTACTTAAAATTAGCCTGATTAGAATCCACTGAAAACACATATATTCCACATTTGTCACAGTTAAGAAGAAGAGACAAGTGCTAGAACCAGAGCACTTATTCAGCCAGGGCTCTTTTTGCCATAAGCAATGCACCAGACACAAAAGGAGGAGATAGGACCAAAATGCCAAATCGTCAGCATGAATATCGCAACTAATAGAGGAAATAAGAAGACCAGAAATAAGGGCTAAAGCAAATCCTGGCAAAATGCTTCGACGGACTCAAAATATGCGAATTTGTGATTTTAAATCAACACGCAAACCTGCTTGTCAGAAAAAAGATGGAGTTCACAGAGCAAAGCGACGGCCAGCAATAATAAGTTTGCGATAAACATAGTCAAATACCTTTTAAAAATCGACAGTTTGCAAAAATGGTCCAAAACTCCGGTTTAGGTTTTGGAAACCTATTCGGGATCGACTGAGACTGTACAAATATCTATAAGAGTTTATCGGCCATGGCAGAAACTGGGCTGACGGGAATAAAGAATATAGTTGGTTTTCAGAAAGAAGAGTAGGCGAGGCAATATGATGCGTTTAGGATGCTTTAAAACGCAGGAAGTGAAAAAGGTACTTTGGAAGGAAGCTAGAGAATCAAGAGGTTTTATCATTCTATGGGTAAGATAATAGATAAAGTCTTTCAACGAAAGAAAAGAAATGTGAAATCCACAAAAATGTAAAAAAGATTGACACTAGAGCGAGAAAGGTTTGTGAGCATGGGGTAGGCAATTTTCTGTCTCGGTTGGTGGCAGTGGACAACGAAAGATGGACGGTAGTTGCGAGATATTTTGTAACGGAAAAAGGAGAGCAGAAAGTGAAATGAGACTTCAGGAAAGGGTAGGTCACGTGGATCTCAGACATTGTGGCCTCTGGCTCTTTGACGGAGAGACTTTGGCTGAGAAACAGAAAAGTGAGTTTTCAAGTTGTTGGCGGAAGCAGCTCTCGACTCCCTGAGAGAAGAGCAGTCAGAAAAATTACAATAGAACAATAAAGGAAGAACAATCAAAACTAGTTAGAGGAAAAAGAAAGCAGACTAACTGGGGAAAAGACTAGAAAAGAGAAGCATGTTTTTTCCACGCTTTAGCCTTGGAGACTATTAAACTTGAGGTTGGCTTTTGATACGCTTAAAAAGAAAGGAAGATTTGGCCGTTAGCGGATGTAACTAAAGATTTTGAAGTTTTTATTGACCTCCTACGAGTGCTGCCCTTTCAAGTGTTGCAACAAAAAAGTGGGTTTCGAAGATGAAAATATGTTTTACAAGTTTTGCATCTGAAATTCTTTGATTTTTATCTAAATTTGATGATATTACTTGGTTGCACAAATTCCCAACATACTTTTAATGAGATTTTACCAATGTTTTAATTTTTTACCTTAGAATTACCACGTGCCCTCCTAAAGACACCGGAAAGAGTTTTAGATTGTATTTGCCTATTAACCTAATTTCAAATCTAAATTTTATTTGTTAACAGCTGCTTGTCAAAACTCACTCGTTATTACGTTATCTTGTTTTCTTTTTGACGACAACTCTAGTTTTTCCAATTAGTATCATTTGCAAAATCTCAACAGCAGGTCTTGAAGTTTTGCGTTTTCAACACACAGTATAGTTCAGCGTAGCAGCAATAATGTTTGCTAAGTAGAATTATCGAAAACAATGTGCTTGATATTGAGTGTTAGCCTAGCCACAGAAATATTTCTTGAAAGATCAGTAGTGAAAATCACAGTAGTAAGGTATTTCCTTGGTATCGCAAAGTACTGCTAAAAAGTTTTTACTTTGCTTATTTTTGTGCAGCTACAATTCATGTATAACTAAAAGCTGAATATTTGTGAAAAATCGCTTTCTATCGTGAATGCTGTACTTTGGAGCTGGGAATGCGACATAGCGCAGCGGAGAATGATGTCTAACGAAAGTGCGAATTTTATTACTACTTGAAACACTGATGACGAGTTGTCAAGGTGCATTTGCTGATGACAAGTCGTCAAAATGTAAGGAACATCTTTTACATAGTTATCATCTTCGATTTTACTAGCTGCTAGTTCAGCATTCATTGCCAGAAAGAGTAATGATGAAGATGAATTAGATGGTTAATATACCTGTACCACAAGCGCGCAAAATGCAACTGCTTGCAATGTAACTGGTGGAAACGGAACAATTTGGACATTTTCGAAACCTGCGCTAACAGTTAGAACTTCATCGCCCAACATCTTCACTGCAATTCCTGGAGTACGTCGTCGCGTTTCATCCAGTATCACTACACCAACAGCGCTTGAAAAATGCTTATTCATGAATCAATATTGAGATCAATATCTAAGTTCACCACCGAAGAAGCTCTATACCGCAAAAACGTAGAGTTTTCTAGAAGCTTAGACAAACTTGAAAGTTTTATTGCTCTGCAATACGACAGGGCGCTGTATCAAAAACTCATCTTGTTGCATTTTTACGGAGCAAAAGTTACGAAATTCTGCTTTTCCATGATGCAATGCCACGGAGCAAATTTGCTCATTGATTAACTTTATGCTCAACAAGCCCGACAAATATGGTATAAAATTTTGGGTTTGAAACGATGACAAATCAAGGTATGTCGCAAAAACTACTTTGCACTTAGGTGCACAAGAAAAGGAACCATGTGGTGAAAGAGAAAGAGAATCAATTATGGTCAAAATTACGACACACATCAAGAGCAAAGGATATTACATGTGCTGGGATAATTTTTTACATTATTACCGTGGGTTGAAAAACTGAAACAAGCAAAACTCTCTTTTGTTGGCATCCTAATTGATGTGATCTTGCAAACGCAATGGCTGAAGCAGCAAAGCAAAGATGTGTAAACTCCAGCAAGTTCTTTTGGCACAAGAAAAGTAGAGCAACGTTTGTACAACGTCAACCAAAATATTAGAAAACAGTCTGTTTTTTGTCCACTATGCATTCTACACTTGATGTTGACGCCACAACAGCTCCCAATACAACACGTGTGATCGGCTTTTACAATGAGAAGACACTCGGCGTCGATTGCTTTGACCGATTGGCTCGTTTTGGCAGCACGTGATCTGCTTTCTAGAGATGGCCAGTAGCAGTTTGAGTAGCATTCTCGATACTGCGGCTATTAACGTATGTGCTATTATTTTCACTTAAATGACTGGTACTTAAATCTCATCACGAGATTTTATACTTGAGCTCATTGAATGTTTTCGCCACCAGCAACAAAACAATACAACGATTGCACTAACATCTGCGCAGAGAAAACGTATAAAATGCTATGAAACAGGTTGTAACAATCCAACAATTTTTATTTCCTGCCAGTGTAAAAATTCTACATGTGGAAAGTGTCCGCAAAAAATTCAAAAGTAGGTTTTTGAAACGAAACGGAAGTAACAAATGATAATGTGACAAAATCTATTTTTAGATGGTGTCGTTATCGTATTCAATCATGCTTTTTCGTCATCTGTAGTCAAATCTAAAATGGCGAAACAGTGTGTGATAAAGTGCTCATTTCTTATGCTTTTGTCTTCAAAATGGGTTTTTTACGTTGCAAATATATTTAAATTTGCTTTTTGGAAAGATGCCTTTATTTCAAATGCGTACTAACAGTTTAAGCTCAACCAATTACAGAGAAAAACGTCGCCATACTAAAAGTGTACTATAGGATACCGTTATAATTTTAGGGATAACAAATCCTGGTAATTTTGAGCATGGTTTACTGCCTAAAACGTTTTGAAAGCTGAAAGATATTTGCTGTTAATGCAAGACCCTTCTCCAACTTTTCAATGCACCAATTTCCCAAATTTTACTTAACAAGATGTTGAAGCATATGTGGTATTTGTCTAAGAAGCTAGTAGCCTTCTCTTGCTTCAATGATAATTCTCTTTGAAAATTTTAGTGGCGAATAATTACTAAGTTTCAAGGTGAAGACAACAAGAGGGAAACTTCGAAATGCTCAGTAGCAAGATTGTTTCCGGAAAAAAAAAACATCTCGAAGATTTTGTTTTTTTCCAAAAACCAAGAATAAAAATGATTCTTCACAAAACTTTGATGGGATACTATCTTTCTCCATGAAGGTCCAAGTTCCTGGTTGAGAAGAGATAACTTTCAATTTTCTCAAGTGATTGCAGGGAGCTTGAAAGTAGTTTGTGACAATGCACAACAAGGAGTGCTCTTATGCAGTCATATAACCGACTGTCACAAAAACTGAACACCTGCAGTTTCTAATGCAGGTTGTTCCTTAGCATCGGCGTGCTTAACCAAATGTAAGCAAAGATACTTTTATTCCGTCAAAGCAGCAACTACCAGAAAAACAACGATCTTAAGCAAGTAATTCTCAACGCAAAGAATTAAACTTATTAAAATGTGTAAACCACGTTGACAACAGTTTGAGCAACATCCTGACCTTCAGCAATTAAAAAGTGTGGTGTTTCACAACAGCATTTAAACCACTTTTAATGGCTGTAAAAAATCTAATACGCAAATGAGTTACTAACGTGTTTTGCTTGCAAAATTCTGCTAATTGCCTTCATTTCTTAAGGGCAACATGTTAGGCAAAATATACCGTACAACACACGGTGATATTGTAGCGGTTTCGAACCCGGTTTTTATGTTTACAGTGTTTTTGATTTAAGTTGTCTTGTTTCATCTTTTGTTTTCAGCGCTTTTAGTTAAATTCCTTATTACGCAGTTTAGTTAATTAGGGCACATTTTAAGTTTCTGATTTTGCTTTAAGCATGTTTTGGAATTCTTTAAATCATTTGACTTTGCTTTTACGTTATTCAATTCAGTTCGATACAGTTCAGTTCAGTTCAGTTGGTTCGGTTTTGTTTAGTTTCATTCAGTTCGGATTTTCTGTTCAATTCGTTAATAAATGGATCCATTCTTTTGTTAAACAATTTGACCAAGGAGAGGCTGCAGCTAAGATTGACAGTTTTACTTAAGATCGCCAGTTAACCAAACTAGTGATCGCTACAATATTACAACTATACGGACATTTTTTATCAGCCCATAAATTGTCCATTTGTTCTTGTAAGCAATTTAATTTAAAGCAAATTGTTAGCAAATTAAATTATAACTTGAACCTACATTTATTTCATTGGGAAAAATCAAACGTTCTGGACTACCTCCAAATATTAACACTAGAATTGCCAAGGTGTTCTATAGGACACCAGACACTTTTGAAATTGGTATTCCCACTTTGATATAAAAAAATTGATTTCGAAATTTTTTGATTATTAGCAAAATTTAGTGTAGGTGATAGTTCTGCACCACAATAATTCTTAAGATCTTTGTTCAAAAGGTTTTACTATGGTTTTGACTTTTTACCCTAGAATTACCACGTGTCCTATAAGACACCACGAGGCATTTTATATTGCATTGGCCAATTTTCCTTATCTAAACGTTATCTTTTGTTGCCAACTACTGCTTGTTGAAACTCATTTGCTATGGCTTTGTTTTATAGTTTTTTCCTCCGATAAGTTTGTTTTTTTTTCTGAGTAGCGTCATTGATAAAAGCTCATCAACACTGATCCAAGTTCTGCTTCTACGCTTGCAACACTCAGTATAGTTCAAAGCAGTAGCTGCAAAAGTAACAGCTGTAAAACTTTTATGAAAGCAATATGCATGATATTTAGAGTTAGCCAGAATGTTTATAGCCGCGTTGCAGATTTTGAAAAACTTATTTAGGGAAAACATTACTGAAAAAGGTAGCAGCATTATTTCTTTAGTGGTTGCAGAATTTGCAAAATTTTTGTTTTGTTTACTTCTCTACAGTTGATTTATTGAGCTAAATCATTTCAAACTTTAGATATTTATTTTCTTGGGTGTTTTGAGTCATTTGAGTTCAACATGGCACAGCAAAAAGTGATATCTGGTGATGAAGCAACAAATATCATCACTTCTTGGGACACCAATAATGAGTTGCCAAGTGATGAAGAGGATGCAGAAACGCAGTTAGGTTCTTCGATTTCATCTTCTGCTAGGCCAGCATTTATGGCCAGTAATAGTTGTGAAGATGAATCGGATGATGATAGCAACGATGTTACAAGTACCGGTAGACAAGAGGCTACTTCGTCCGATATAACTGGGAAAAATGGTTCACTTTGGACGTCCTCCCAACCTGCGCTGACTGGAAGAACTGCAGCGCACAATGTCTTTACTGCATCTCCTGGAGTACCCCGCAGTGTTTCATGCACTATTACGAATCCATATGACGCTTGGAAGATGTTCATTCATGAGTCAATATTGAGATCAATAACCAAGTTCGCTACTGATGAAGCTGTACGCTGTGGAGACGTCGACTTTTCTTTGACTTTGGATGAACTTGAAAGTTTCATTGCTTTGCAATACGCTAGAGGCGTGTATGGAAAAAATCATCCCGTTGCCTTTTTATGGAGTAAGAATTATAGAATTCCTATTTTTGGTGAAACAATGCCCCAAAACAAGTTTACAAAAATAATGAAATATCTGCGTTTCGATGACAAACCGAACAGAATAAGGAGGGGTCCTGGAGCCGACAAGTTTGTACCAATACGAGACGTATTCACAACTTTTATTTCCATGTGTAAGTTCAAGTATACATGCGATTTTTCTCTTACCGTTGATGAACAGCTCATGCCTCTAAAGTCTCGGTGCTCTTTCATCACCTTCATGCCGAACATGCCTGACAAATATGGTATAAAATTTTGGGTTTTGGTAGATGTCAAAGCAAAGTATGTTGCAAATATTACTCCGTACTTGGGTGCACTAGAAAAAGAGGGTCGTTGTGGTGTACCAGTCGGAGAGTCAGTTGTGATCAAAATTACAGAGCATATCAAGGGAAAAGGTCACAATATCTGTTGTGACAATTTCTTCACATTACTACCACTGGCTGAAAAATTGCAAAAATCAAAGTTCTCTTTAGTTGGCACCATGAAAAAGAATCGACGTGACTTGTCAGTATCAATGACTGAAACTCAGCAAGGGGGTGTGAATTCCAGCAAATTTTTTTGGCACAAGAACAGTGGTGCGATGTTGGTGAGATATCAACCAAAACCTAAGAAAGCCGTCTGTCTTTTGTCCACCATGCATTCAACACTTGATGTTGACACTACCACTGCTGCCAAAAAACCATCTGTGATTAGTTTCTACAATGAGAACAAAGTTGGAGTCAACTGCTTTGACCAAATGGCTCGCTTGTACACTACGCGATCAGCTTCTAGAAGATGGCCATTTGCTGTTTGGGGCAATAATATCGATATTGCGGCTATTAATGCATGTGCAATTTACACAAAGTCAACTGGTATTCAACTATCACGAAGAAAATTCATACTTGAGCTTATTGAGCATTTACGTCATCAACAACAAGAAAACAGCTCTCCCATCGCTTTATCTGGACCAAGAAAACGCAGAAAATGCTATAAAACAGGATGTAACAATGCAACTACATTTATGTGCTCCCAATGCCAAAATCCTACTTGTGGAAAATGTTCTCAAGACAATTCGAAAATAGTTTTTGTAAAATGCAACAGGTGCTGCTGGTGAAAATACAAAACTATTTTTAGTTCTGATATTGTGGTCTAAAGCTTATTACTTTCTGCCAATTATGCTTTGTGACCTCTGTACTGTAAACTTGTCAGTAAAACAGTGTAGGATAGAGTGATTATTTTGCAAATTTTGTTCTTTAAAATTTGCTTTTAAATATAAAATTTTCATTCACAAAAGCGCTATGACAAAATCTTTACATTTGAAATGCAAAAAGTAGTTCAAACTAAAGCTGTGATAACGTAAAACGTTCAGTATATGAAGGTGTCCTATAGGACATCGTGGTAATTCTAGGTATAAAAAAATCCTGGTAAATCTAGTGTTAATTCAAATCCATTCAAATTTATCACAAAGTTTTTGGACCAGATAGTTTCCATTTACGGTTGGTAAGCGGTAAAAAAGTTACGTCATTTTTTTCTCATTTAAATGCTACGTAATAAACAGACTATTATGACAAAACAAATACTACAAAGTAAGTTACAGTTGGGAAACGAGCATCTTTTTTTGGAGATCTACAATTTAGATTGATATGATATGCATGAGAAGTCTCTTCCTATAGAGCACGAGGAAACCAAAACTGATTTAGCGAGATTTAAACTCATAGCTGCCTGATTAGTGATTACCAATCAAACGCAGCTTTCTCAGTAAAAAAACCAGAGCCAGTATACTGCTGTACATATTTTAATTAGGACGTTTCGCTAAACACTGCTAGCATTGTCAACCAAAATAGTGCAACTGATTACTTTAAAATTTGATAAACTACGGTCAAGTGTAACATTTATGACGTGACAATTCAATTATGAAAAAAGAAAACAATAGCTATTACATACTTTAGGGTCAAAGTTATTTCGTGTTAAATTAGTGAGACAATGACTAGGAATAAAAATAAAACAAAATTTACACATTAAAAAGGTATAGTTTTTAATGTTACTATTGTTTTCTTTTTTCATAATTGAATTGTCACGTCATAAATGTTACACTTGACCGTAGTTTATCAAATTTTAAAGTAATCAGTTGCACTATTTTGGTTGACAATGCTAGCAGTGTTTAGCGAAACGTCCTAATTAAAATATGTACAGCAGTATACTGGCTCTGGTTTTTTTTTTACTGAGAAACGCAGCTTTGTTTCGTTATTGCCATAACTTTTGACTAGTAAATTCCTTGTTATTTTGTTTTAGGAGTAATAAATTTCAAATCAGCTTAGCTTGCTATTGCTGTTATAACAATAATAGTGTTTAATTCATTTGTGAAGCTTCAAAATATGGCGAGATCTCGTAAATATTCAAAAGCAGTCATTTTTTGAAAAGCTGTAACTAAGCGATTTATACTGTACATTGATATAAATGAAAATTCTGCCTATATACTGTATGTATGTGCATTCATAACTTTATGTTTGTTAATCTGTACATTGATATAAATGAAGATTCTACCTATATACTGTATGTATGTGCATTCATAACTTTATGTTTGTTAATAGTGATGAACAACTTAGCGAACACTGGAACGCGTGGAGGAGCATATCTTGGATTGGCAGCTCAAACCAACGCGTTTTATGATGGCATGTTCGACGATATCATCGATACTGTTAGTCCATAAAACCTAATTAACAATTTCGTGATTATTTTGTGCAGAAGTTAACTTGTAGAAA
The DNA here is from genome assembly GCA_963675345.1 of Trididemnum clinides. Taxonomy (NCBI): domain Eukaryota; kingdom Metazoa; phylum Chordata; class Ascidiacea; order Aplousobranchia; family Didemnidae; genus Trididemnum; species Trididemnum clinides. The sequence goes on from OY776294.1 coordinate 4,444,041, forward strand.
TACAAATAAAATGAATAACATCAATTGGTTTCTTAATTTTATTACTAATATAAAAATTTACGAGATGTACGCAAACAATTGCGCGAATGTCCGTCATTTCTGTTATTGCCGGTATATATACTGTCGCGGGAACGAACGCGTAAAGATTGCTTGCCGGTAATTGTACCCGCGCGGGATCGAAAGAGTTAAAATATGGTTATTCAATGTAAAAATTTAATCAGTCTTTACATTTTACCCGATCAACGACGGGTAAATCTGCGTTATTTTGATTTCGATCAGAATTGTCTATGGGGGGCTACGAGCCTATATTTATTTTCCTTCTCTTTACATTTTACCCGATCAACGACGGGTGGAAATCTGCTAGTTACTAATATAAAAATTAACTGCTGTTTAAGAGTGGAAACGTAGAAAATAGAGGAAAGAGATAAGAGAAATATTTCGGTGATTTCATGTTTATTATTTTATAATTCAAAGTTACGAAACTGCGGAAATTTAGCTCTAACGTTTAAATTAAGTTTTTTGTTTTTATTGAAGACATCAGTATTTTCCCCCTTCTTTAATTTAAAATAGTGAAGCTCAAGTTATTTTTACAGTGGCAAAGTCTTACAAAGACTTTTTGTTTTATAGAACAAGGCAAATGCAAGATGACTTGTAAAAATAGGGAGTAGACAAAGCCCGGGTGAAGGAGAAATCAGACTTGTTTTATGGTAGCCTAACTATCAAATAGCATATTTAGTTTTTTCAGATGGTATTTTGTCCGGTGTTGGTAAAATTTGCATTTTCAACTATAACATCATTGCATTTTCAACTACAACAACGTTTGGCTTTTTGAAATTTTGAAAAGTTTTGGTGAAATTTTTGATACTAGGAAGTCTTTAGGCTCTAATTGAATTAAGCTCCTATGATGCTCCAGTTCTTTACTTTTTAGTCTATACCGCTATAAAAAGAAATAGAACGTTGAATACTACCTGAAAGCAGCAATATATAGGGTCCTACGCACGGTTCCAGAATACTTACACCTCCAGTCACATACATCCGGTCTTATACTCCTCAGGAACTCTAACGCTCACCCAAGAGACCGGGGAAATGTACAGGAGGTTACTGGCCTGTTGCCCCTACGCACATACCAACTTGTGGCACTTTTCAAAATCATCTCAACACAGCTCTCTTTGCATACCAAATATTTAGTAGACCAGCGGTGTGTACAAACGTAGTAGAATATTCAAATCTGCTCTTTACAAACGCCAACTGTTAACGGAGTTCTAGATTTTGGCCAATTCGAGAACCTCTGCCGATTCTAGAAAAATAAGAGCTTAACAGAAGGCTGTGTCCGTTGCAGCGTAGACGAGAGAGCACACAGCGAGCATGACGAGGGAGCACAAGTTCCTCGGTGGAAATCGAGGGAAACTGTGTGTCGAAGAATTTAGATGAAATAGTACTCCTCCAGTCCGAGAAAAGAGAAGAGTGTATACAAAAGATAAGAGGAGAGAGACTACAAGGGATTGCAGAGGACACGACTAGTGCTCCCTGTCTGGCCAGCTCATCAGCGCGTCGTTTTCCCGGAAAAACGAGTGTCCAGGGATCCATTGTAGCCAGATAGAACAGGAGGAGAAAGAAGACAGTTCCTGTCAGATCTGCCAGAGAGATTGAGGTAAAAGGAAAGACAGAGAGAAAGACAGGATAACAAGGACAGAGCAAAATTCAGAGAGGAGGAAAAAAAATGAGAAATGGCAGACTTGATGGTGCTGCCGAGACCAGTAAAGAGGTTGCAGAATAGTGCAGGCTTCAGTGGAAAAGCTTGAACATACTGAGCCTGCCAAAAAGGAGAAAGTGGCCTCATTGCTGCAGAGAGAGCAGTTTGCAAGTACGCCAGAGCCGCCTCTGCCAAAAGGAAAAGGATCAGAGGCATCTGTCCAGATCACTAGATGATGATGTGGGAGAGAATCAAGGTGAACAAGCGTCACACCTTGGCGAGAGAGAGGGGAATTATAGCGGGAGCATGAAGAGGAAAGGACTGATTTCGCAGTGAAAAAGGCAGGTTCCAACGAGGTGAGGAAGGGCAAGCAATCAAAGCCTCGCAAAGAGAAGTAGAAGGAAGCATGAGTGGGTGAGTAAACGGAAGGAAGCTCTCAAGGAGGATCTGCAGAGTCTTTGCTTCATTCCATGTTTGGCCAAACCTGAAACGGGAAAGGAGGCTGGGAGACGAAGAGCTCGCTCATGACATGACAGAGCGAAATGAGTCACGGTAAATAATAAGGGAGGTACAGACGCTTCGTAAAGGAGAATTGGGTTAGGGGAAGGACGAGAGGTAGCCGGAGATGGCGCGACTAGCTGCTCGGTGAAGATGTTCCTATTTGATAATGCTGGAAACGTTTACAAAAGGAAACCATCCAGGTGAAGCATAAGTGAGAAGGGGCCGAAGAAAAGCTTTATACAGAGGAGAGAAGGACTCCTTGGAGAGGCACCATGAGGAAGCAGAGAAACATCTTAGGGCCTTGAAATGAGGGAAAAGCTTGACCCCAATCGAAGATACATGTTTAGAAAAAGAAAGAGTGCGGTTGAAGGTGACCCCAAGAAAAGTGGAAGTGGGGTTGAAATGGAGGCGGGAGTTGAATAAGAACAGTTGGGGCTGAAAGTTAGCTTGGTGGGGATTCATTGAGAAGAAGGAGGCCTCGCATTATCTTGGATTGAGAGAAAGACACCAGTATCGACACCAGCGATCCAGTGGAACCAGAGCTCCATGTGTGGCCTCTACTGCATTAGTAACCGAGCGGGTGGAAGACCAAATGGCTAAATTGTCAGCATAAAGAGCAGCTGACGAAAAAGACAGTGAAGCAGGAAGATCATTGATAAAGAGAGAGAAAAGTACTGGAGCAAGAACGGATCCTTGCGAAACACCTCGACGGACTCAAAAGAAGCGACTTTTGTGATTTCGAAAAAAACGCAAGCGCGCCTATCAGAAAAGAAAGATCGGGTCCAACGAGCAAAGCAAGGAGGGAGGCCAGCCGAAATAAGTTTGTGGAAAAGGGCAGGGTGCCAGACAGAGTCGTAGGCTTTTGAGAAATCGATAGTAACAAGAGTCGTCCGAAAGCTCAGCCCGAGTATGTTAAACTCATCCAAAATAGACTGAGAAAAAAACAGAATTTGATATAGAGTAGACCGTTCAGGACGGGAACTGGTCTGGCGGGGAGGGAGAATGGAGTTAGACTCCAGAAAGAAGAGTAGATGCGATCAAATAATGCGTCCAAAAAGATTTGATGCACAGGATATGAGAGAGATAGGCTGGAAAAAAACAGGAGAGTCTAAAGACATTCCCATTTTATGGATGGCAATAACAGAAGATTTCTTCTAGATGGAAGGAAAGGAATGCAAAGACCAGGAAAGATTGAAAGTATGTAGGAGAAAATTCATGCCAGAACGAGAAAGGTGCTTTAGCATGGGATAGGCAACTTTGTAAGCACCTTTGTCTGGGCCAGTGGCAGTGCACGAGGAGAGGTGGGTGGCAACCGCAATAAATTTAGAGGAGGAGAAGAGGGAGCAAAAGGACGAGAGCATGTGGCTCGGTGAAGCTCGGTAAGGTAGCCTCTGGCTCTGCTACGCAGGGCATTTGGCTGGGAAACAGAAAAGTGGGGTCTCAGGTAATCGGCGAAGACCGAAGCCGACTCCCTGGGAGAAGAGCAATTGGGGAAGTTAGGAGAAGAAGAAGATGGGGAGGAAGAGCCAGCACCAGAACGAAGGAGAGAGTACACAAATTTAGGGTTAGATTTGGGTTAAAAAGGAGAGCAAGCCGCTTGCCATTCCTCAGCCTTGGCGATGATAGACCAGGCACATCGGAAAGCGGAGGTGTAAGCCTGGCAATCTTCTCATTTCTGTGAGCGGCAGCGAAAGCCTTACGTCTTTCTCTAACCGCTTGTTCCACTTCAGCGGACCACCAAGTTTTAGGTTGCCGTTTGATGCGGCCGAGAGGAACGGAAGATTTGGCCACAATCAGTGTCAGAGAAGTAAAGAGAGCAGCAGCGGTAAAAAAGAAAGTGACCAGTATTCCTCTGCAGAAGGACAGTGAGAGTCGAAGTAAAAGGCAAAGCCATCCCAACGAGCTTTCTGAAAATTGAAGAATGGGGGACCTCGTTGGGGGAAAGATCGGGGAAAGAGGGACAGTTAGTAAAATTGGTAGGTGATCAGAACTCAGGTCCTGTAGCACCTCCCAGGAGCAAGATAGGGCAAGAGAAGAGAGAGCAAAGTAGATATCAGGGGAGGAGCGACTGCCAGAAGAGCAATGGAGAAAAGTAGGTATGTCAGAGTCATTGAGGGGAAAGAGGTCAGAGTAGATGACTCAATTGAATACCTCCTCATCACGGGGGGTCGAAAGTACTTTTCGAGTCGCATAGGTGATGATGGCAATTAAAATCCCCCAGAATAAAGACATTTCTGAAGGAAGAATGGAGAGTAAATAGGAGTCGGTTCTGTTATCTATCGGAGAAGAGCGGATTGGTGGAGAATAAAAATTAAGGAAAGAAAGCGAGGAAGAGTTGTTTAGTGAGATATTGACCCCTAAATAATTAGAATAGGGTTCAAGCGAAGAAAGAAAGAAGGTAGATAGTTCAGGGAAAGATAGGCCCTGCCTGACGAATATGATGACGCCGCCGCTAGCGTGCATAGTATTGGGAGAGCGAATGCCAGACCGGGAGTGGGTGCGATCAGATCGCACAGCAGAGAATCCAGGAATCCGGAATCCGGAAAGAGGAAGATGAATTAAGATTAGATTTCTGGATACAAATAAGGTCAGCAAGATGAGATAAAATAAAGTGTAATAATTTAGTGCTCCTGGCTCTGAAACCTCCAGCATTCCATTAAAGAACCCTGAGGGAGTCAGGGGGGAGGAGGAAACTGTAGGTATAGAAAAACAACCAGGAACATAAGACGGTGTTGAAGATGCAGAGGAGAAAGATACAAAGTGGGCGGAAGAGATATAAGAGGTTTGAAGGCGAGGGTGGGATGGGAGTGTTGTATTAGTAGAAGAGGGACCAGATGGGCCAGGTAGCACAGAGAAGGTATGCACGTTGGAGGAGTCCGGGATGAAGTCACAGTGTTGGTGGGTGTGAGATCTCCCAAAAAAGCAGGGTCGCAGCAGGAAGGGAAGCTCCAGGAGTGAGGGCTGCCTAGAGCTCTGAATCTGGAAAAGGATAGAAGTGAACAAACGAAGAACGTGTTATAAGGTATATAAGACAAAATTTATTGGCATTAAACACGCTATAAACAATAAGAAAATTTCCAACACCATTACCATTAATTCCATTTAGAGAACGACCGTTTTGGTTGATCAAAGACCCCGCAAACGCCTGTGTGCACGTGACTCTGATTTCAGTATTATATATATATATATAGGTGTTTTGTCTCGTTATCTAATCGTTGATTAGTTTTGCATTGTATGTAAAGAAAAGTTATCTGGGTTTATGTAACGACATCACCTTTCTCTTAGAACTGCAGAAGCTATATCTCTTGCTCGAGCAAGAGTTAATTGTATAATATAAACTCTGATTTCAGACTACAATTGTGATTTCAGATTTAAGACTCTGATTTCAGTGTTATGACGAAAGCTTAATCTATGGTCAACATTTATCATACGTTGTCTTGTATTTCTTAAGTGTTTCACTTATCTTGAGTCGATTACTGTCAACAAGCAATATAGGAAACCAACACAAAAGGACAGATATTTACAATATTCACTTTATGATCCAGTCAATTCAAAAATTAGTGTGGCTCCTAGTTTCTACTCCAGACCTCATGAAGTCATATCTAACAGCAAAATAAAAAATGAAAAATTCCACCACATCTCAAAAATTTCAACAACAGTAGTTTTAGTAATCAAAATAGCTTCAAAAAATTCTTGAAGAATCATACTACTAAAATCATAGAAAAACTGAAACGGTTTACTTTGATTCTCTATGAGGAATAGGTCTCCAAACATTTTAGTCAAATTTTTGTTCAAACTGCTACAAGAATAGTTTTAAAACCGCATCACACTTTATTCTCATTATTTTCCTAACAAAACGACAATATTAATCTTGAAAAAATTGATTTGGTGTATAAAATTTGTTGCTTAGAATGCAATGCTGTTTATTGAAGTGAAAGATAGGGCCGTAGGAATTGTCCCAGAAACCCTCTGCCTGGGGGGAAGTTACGAGCCATGTCTAGGGGTCCCATCTTAACAACGCTATGCACTTTGAAAGACACTGGTAAAGGAAATGTTGTGTTGGGACCAGAAAATGTTGGTGCGGGTGACATTTTCAACGTCAAAAGTCAGCATTAAGTCAAGATGCTGTGAATTAAATATCAATAAATTTATGCTCGACTATTTATGTGTAACTTTGGATACAAGAATTACCATATTCTGATGAGGCTCACCGGTAACTAAGGAGTGTAAAACGTAAAATTTTTACTAATAAAATTGTCGAAAGAGTATCAGCATTTATAGTTGTGAGACCCTTAAATAGATCAAGAAAGTAGTCAAGGGGTCACCTTAGCTGCAGTACGATTCTATTTGAAAACATTTATGCATAAACAAATTAAAAATGCTTATTTTTATAGCAAAGCTACTTTCAAACATTTGATAAGTTCATAATAGTGTAACGGTAAATTTTTTTCTATTTACTATTTTGGAAATAGAGAGCAGAGTGATGCTAAAACTGCAGGGAGAAAAAAAGAGCTTTGCGAAAAATTTAAAGAAGCCTGTTGTAAGCCTAAAAACTAAGTTTATAAGCCTGTTTAATCCTAAAATCAGAAAACCTTTGTAAATCTAAAATCAAAATTTGCAAGCCTATAATCTGTTGTAAGCCTAACATTAGAAAACCAAAATTTCGGATTTTCAAAACTTTCGATTTCTAATTTTAGTCTTTAAACAAACTTAAAAGTTAACTACGCAAAATTTCATCTCATACCGAGGCAGAAGTTTTGTGCAGCACGTAGTATAAACTTTTGTTAACTACGTAATAGGTAGCTCATAAGGTATTTTTATTTATTATTTTTAATTTATTTGCCATATTTATCCTTCATTCACGAGAAAGCGAATTCTATCGTTATATTTTGGACGTGAGGTCCGCACTCGCTTGAGAGTTGCCATTTCGGTGTCTGGATCACTTGTCTGCCGCGTAAAGGCGGGGGCGTCCCGTTAAGTACCTTGCCCAAGGACACATCAAGCGAACTTGCCGGGTTGTTCTCCACATACTCCCCTAAATGCCCTAGTAGTGAAGTCAGCCATTTACTTCATGGCTTGCCTGCGTCACGATTTTGTTGAGTGGCTCCTTAGGAAATTTTTAGGTAAAAAGTTTTATAGTGCAACATCTATATGTCTAAAAAATAACATTTGGAAAAGATCTTTTTATAAATTTTTTAACATGCAATGTTGGTAATTTAAAAAATAGCATTTTTGTAACAGAGTTTTAAGGCGATTAATCATATTTGGGCCTGCGCTGACAAAACAGCAAATACATCTTACTCTTTCCTGCTGACTTGTAAGAAAGTATTGGAAAGCAATTTATTTATGAGATTATGTAAGAAAACACAAATCAAAATGTTAACAAAACTGTATGTATATGCTGACATGAACAAAACTTTCTCCAAGGAGTCATAGTGGTAATATTATGAAGAGCTCTTGAAATAGGCCTAGATGCTCCGATGAAACCTCCTCAGTCAAAACATGCTGTCAGCAACTGTCTTAAGATTTTTATTTAATGAAAGACAATGATTAAAGCAAATCCCTTGTTGGAAAAAACTAAGAAAGTTTGTGTTAAACATATGAACATAAAATAAATATGTTTCTCACGGCCTGGCAGAGAGTCCGAAGTTGAATGCTTCACCCCTTATCAACAAACGTCTCTTTAATCTGGGACTTTGCACTGGGATAAAAAAAATAAAGTCTAGGTCTTACTGCTATGAGCATTCTTTTGAAGTCTGTGTAACTCCATGCGTTTATTTAGAGCTATTAAGAGCGAAATGCTAGAAGTGTGTATTAGGAGGAAGTCAGACACATTGAGCATATTATCGTTAAAAATTTTTTATAAGCTAAAGTATACAAGACATTTTACAAAATTTCAGAATTATTAGGGGTTATGTAGTTCTTTATAAACATTTTCTGAATTCTTAATTTTCTTTGAAGTTTTTATGGAATTTGACTTCATGTCTGCTATTTCAAACGGCGCAAAGTGCTTCACGTATAAGATAATTTGAACCATTATGTCAGACCTATTTTGCCAAGCACAAATACTGAGAGCCACTCACAAAAATAGCAGTGATATTTTTTTTTTATTCTTATAAAACAACAAATATTATTTTACTAGACGTGCTGTATTCTAATCAGTGGTGCAGTTAGGATTTCCTCATGGGGGAAGCCAAGGCTATTTTGTATAATTCAGCCAGACGAATTTGCACAACTTTGTAGTTGGCTGAACTTGCACTTCTCGCTTCTACATTCCATTTAGAGAACGAGATCCATTTAGAGATCCTCGTTTAGTCTCAAGTTAAGCAAAGTTAAAGGCTCTTTTTTTTAAATGAACTTTCCTAAAATTTTTGGTACCAAACAAAGTTTTACTTCACCTTTATTATTTTTTTTTAAATTAAGTTTTTAAAGTGACTTTTTTGTCTGCTGTTAGTGGATGTAAGCAAAGATGTAGACCTTTTTTGGAGATTTTAAAAGCAGTTTTTTTTCGTTTTCCGTTTTAAGTTAGTTTTCAAAAACTTCAGGTCCAAGTTGCACTAAAAAGACACACAACCTCATTTTACACTGAAAAACAACTCGTAATTCTGCTCAATATTAAGTAGAATTATTAAAGACAGCAACAAAATGAAACTAACATCCCCTTTTCCATTTGATCTCGTGAATATTCAGATCCTGGTTTTAAGAAAATGTCAATGATATAATAAATTCTAAAACAAGTTATTGAAGGATGCAATATTTACGAGTTGCCCCTCTCAGTGATCCATGGTATGGTAGGTTTGCTACGACGTCATCTTTTGGAAAAGATCCTTTGTCGTCATTGTTTATAGTAAATACGTCCTTTTCTGAGAATTTGTCACATTCTTTTTTTCTTAAAAATCATTCGTCATAGTCTTATTTATCGCAGTCATCTATCATCTGGCTCATTGGCTCAACATATAACATGCTCAATGACTCAATATCACGTCAGTCGCAATTATTGAAAAAATTGTTTCCTAGTCAAAACTCTATATATTTGCCTTTAATTTGCACACCTACAATGAGCTAAATCAACTCCGCTCTACACTCACTTGTTGAGTGCGTTTAGGTATAAGAAAGGAACCAGGTCTGTAAGGAAGTCACATCTTTCGACTAGACATTTACAAGGCTACTGTTTGTATTTTTAAACCTAAGGCTTCAAAAGTTGGCTTCTAAACTGACAAACCATTAGTTTACTTCTTGGAAAAGAATTACCATATAATAAGGGGTGACCAGCTACTCCGTACCTCGGATATTTTGTATTTGGATATTTCGCTCACGAATATATTATGCTCAAGTTTTTTGTGCCAAGAGCACAATAAGGGTTACTATTAGACTATCCACATGTCCAAAAGCCCTGGACTTAAGGCCCGCAGTTTTTGCTGAATCACCAAAAGTTTGGGCCAAAAGTCCCCAATAATTGCGTTTTAATTCTGCCCAGGCAAATAGATAGTCCGAGAACCAAAAAGTGTAGGTTTTTCTGGGGTAGAGAAGCAAATATTTTTGTTTACTGATAGAATTTAATTGAAAGAAACTTTACCTGAGTCTGAACAAAAAATATCATAATTAACCAAATTGAAGTTCTAGTTCTGGAAATTATGCTTATAAAATAAAGGCTAGTGACAACAATATGATGACACAAAAATTCATCGTCTATCACGTATGACATAATTTGTATATGTGGCCCCAGTTATGTGATTCGTTATGAACAATGGTGAAAGTAAGCCGGAAATAATCGGAGCGCTTTTCCGATAAAAGAATTGTTATGTTTACTTTTTTTGTATAGTATCGGTATTGTTAGGTATTGTTATCGTAGGTTCTTCTTAACTCGATCTCGAAACGGTTGTAGTTTTTGTATTTGTGGTGTCATTACCAACACACTTTGTAGTGCCTGTCACCAAAGAACAGATGATAACTCAGTGTACGTGCCCATGATTTACATATTGCCCTCAAAAATGGGTATTGTTTTTATCATTCACCAGGAGCCTTCATCTTCTAGAGCAGTGGTTGTCAACCTTTTTTTACAACTAAATGTCCTTTAACTTAGTTTGAAAGCCTGTATGTCTTTTTTCTAAGTCACGCATTCAAGTCGAACACTTTAGTAATTTTAGGCTTATAAGAGATTAAATGCCCCTCTCATAAGAGTATCAACATCTTTGATTGAGTCTTTCTTTTTCGATTTAATTTCAACAAGAAAACCCTTGCTCGCAATGATATGTTAAAGGCATGCGAATGAGAATGGAAACCGCTTTTTTGAGCGAGAGTTTGGTATTCGAGATTGCTGAGAAGCGATACTCAAAAATCAGCAATAGCACCTTGTCTCCTTCTTGGAATTCTCTTCTCTTAGCTCTTCTGTCATACAGCGTTTTGTTCTTCTTCCGGCTCTTTAGCAACTCTTCTTGAGCAATCTTGATGGCGTTGTGTAAGCGTTCTCGCAATTCCAAAACATACTGGTAGCTCGTTTTGATTTCTGTCCCATCTGTCTTCCCTGTCCACAGCTCCTTCAAGATTTGTACTGGTCCGTGTACTGTCCTCCCGTATAATAATTCAAACGGTGAAAATCCGGTGGCCCCCTGTGGTGCTTCTCTGTATGAAAATAGTAAGGGATTAACAAAACGATGCTACTGGCGGGGCTGCTTGTTACACAAACGTCTTAGCATTTTCTTGAGTGTACCATTAAAACGTTCAACCAATCCATTGCAGATAGAATGATACGGCGTAGTTGTTAGTCGCTTTATTGACAGCAATCTTGATACTTCCTCCATGCACTTCGATACAAATTGCGTGCCAAGATCGCTCAGAACTTCTTCTGGTATTCCTAGACGGCTGTACATATCCAGCAATGCTTCCGCCACTGTCTCTGTTTTAATATTCTTGAGTGGAACAGCTTCAGGGTACTTGGTCGCATAATCTACCAAGGTGAGGATATATTGATGTCCCTTCTCGCTTGGAGGTGAAATTGGTACAACCAAATCCATGGCAACTCTCCTAAACGGCATATCAATCAAAGGCATATCTCCCAGTGGCACACAGGGAACGGATACTTTAGTGGTCGTCTTCTGACATACATCACATGATCTGCAGAAACTAGTAGCATCATCTTGCATGCCAGGCCAGTAGAAATTTGTTTAAATGCGGTCTTTGGTCTTCTTGATCCCAAGATGTCCTCCAAAAATAGAGTCGTGGGCAATCTCCATAACCTTCTTTCTTAATGTTTTTGGTATCATAATTTGCTTTGAGCACTCCCCTAATCCATCAACTCGGCTTCGAATCCTGTATAGGATACCTTTACGCTTTTTATACTTTATATCGTAGTTTTCTTTCCTAACAGCATCCTTCAGGTCCACGTATTTTTCCAGAGTTGTGTCTTCCTGTTGCAATTTTGCCAATTCATCCTTCGAGACGGAAGTCTGAGCCGTCACGTCTTTTGCAACTAAAGGCTTGACTGTGATATCCTTCCGAGCTTGAGCCCTCGTGACCGCAGCGGCACATATCTCCACATCAGGAACAGGATCATCCGGATTCCGTGGCCCAGGAATGTTTCCAATAACTAGGTCGAACAAAGGGTCTCACAAACATATGGCTTGGGTTTTTCCCGTATAGTAAGGTGTGTCCACTTTAATCTCAGCATTGGGTGTCTTTTTTATTGTCCGATTGATAGCCATCACGTAACCCATGCTACCAGTAAAATCATCTTTCTTCACCAACTCTCTCCTGACAATAACGCCATTGCAGCCTGTATCACGAAGCACCTCAACTACATTCTCACCCACTTTTCCGATCGCAAGAGGTATACACTTCTTATTTTCATTACTCAGGCAAGCACAATTACGCACGACTTTGATTTTCTCTCCAGATTTAAACTCCAAATATTCTTCATCCTTTGCTTTGGCATCATCCAATAATCTTCCAACTTGCGCAGCGCATCCAACTCGGTAGGATTGTGACGTAGGCCTAGGAGTGTTGCCTCCATCCCGAGGAACATGCTGAGGGTGGGGGTTATTCCGGCAGAACCTCTTCTCATGCCCAATTTAGCCACATTGGTAGCATGTAACTGCGTGTCTAGCTGGTCTGTTATACTCATTACGTCCTCCTTCTGCTTAACACGACAGTCAATCGCCAGGTGAACAACGCGATTACATAAGAAGCACTTTGGGGTACTCGCAGGAGGGAATCCACTATGATTGTCATTCACACCAACTCTTGCATTATCACGTTTTATCACTTTCTTACTCGACAGCTTCTGATTGCGCGCTGCCAAATACTAATCAGCCAACCGTGACAGTTCATCTTGAGATTTAGGGTTGCTCTGCTTCAGCCATATCGATAGATCTTTAGGGCAGGAGCGAGTGAACTGCTCGCGTACAATCAAGTCTACCTGGCCCATAAAGGTTTGCTCCACTTCGGCCAACTCTATCCACTTGGTGAAGTAATTTTTTAACCTAAATATATATTCTTCCAAATTATCTTTTCCGTCCACGAAAGATGGTGACGGTGGCGTCCTCACAATATTTTCAACCAATCCTTGATTCAATTGCTTACCATTCTGTGATTGGGAGAGCCTCCTCGTTTCCAATTCCAATCTCAGCTTTTCAACTTCGAGCTCAGATTTCCTTTCCTCATCCCCTATTCTCCGTTCTACAGCTTGGGCTGCTAACCTCCGTTCTTCAGTCTGGGTGCCTAATCTCCGTTCTTCAGCATGGGCTGCAAACCTCCGTTCCTCGGCCTGGGCTGCTAATTTTCGATCGAATAATTAAGTTTGGTTGCAACTTAATGCTAGGAAAAATATTGGCTTCCACTAAGATACTTTAACCCATGCACTTTTCAATCAAGAACAGAAATATATATTCACAAATCACTTTATAACTTCGAATTTCTTTGCTTGCCAAATCACAGAACTAAAGCACTTCAATAATTAAATATCAGAGACTAATTAAAACTAAGCCACCAAAATAATCGCTTGATTCCTGTCACAACAATCACCACAGAACAACGCCTTTTCATTACACTCTGCTATCTTTTTCTGAATTACACTCTCTGAATGAAGAAAATCTCGCGGCCTTATATATATATACGACAAAAAATAATCTAGAAATTGCTAGAACATCACATGACACAAAAAACACCGTTAATAAATTATGTAATCGGTAATAATAAAAAAAAAAAGAAATCTTCGAGAAGAACCAAGAATCACTAGAATGTGCTGGAAAACTAAGTCACATAGACAGCCATTGTGACGTCAAAAAGACTTGTGAGTTACAAATCTATTTACAAATCCGAAAGAAAAAAGGTCTTTCTTTGAAAACAGTTTAGCAAGTTTAGGGCTTCAAACAATTTAGAAAAAATGATCACTGCAAAATAAAACAACAGATTACAATAACTATACATATATAAAAACTATTCTTATAACGCAAATTTACTTATTCATGACAATTACAATGCCACTGGGATAAGCGCAAGATATCATGGCAGTGAAGTTGATCTCCAAAAGTGCTGGTTCGTGTGGCTGTTCATATGGACCAGTATTTCTCACCTTATTCGGCATGCAAACCCATTTTCAAAGTACACAGACTGCCGTGGCCCACCCGACATACATGCTGTGGCCCACCGGTTAAGAACCATTGTTCTAGACCAGCTTTGAAATCCGTATATCTGCACATGCGTAAATAAAAAGTTTGTGTAAAAGCATCGTCGCAATAACTTATATTTCAATATATTATGCCTGTGCACGACGGCAGGTTGTGTATCGCTGAGCTATAGATACATTTGTTAATGCACAATACAAATGCCTTCTTCAGAAGCAATCAAACTTTTGTTACGTCATAAAGTTGATTATTAGTTTACAACCACAGTAAAATATCAAATGTTTATGCGTAAGTTTTAAGCACATGAACAAGTACTGCATTTCTTTGTAACATGAAATATGTAGCCATAAACAGGTAAATTTACCTTAACAGGAAGTCTTTTGTATAACTACAACGCTTTTACGTCTGCACTTCAATAAATAAAAAACTATTCGAAAAAATCTAACTGTATCGCTTCTGCGCTTCATCAGGTGTAAATGCAGAAGCATTACAGGATACTCAAGATATTGTGAATTTGAACTCCAACGAAATCGTTTTCAGTTTTTTGCACTGCTTCACGGTAAATATTAGTAATCCCAATCAATAACTATCGAAAAATTAACATGCCCACGATGGTGTGCATAGAGCTAAACAAGCCGGTTCCTTCTCAGCCTCCATCAGTACCTGCCGGGTTAAAGATATCGGTTCAACCGGCTGCCCCAGATTTACCCAAGGTGCAATTATGATGATAGTAATGAAAAGTTAATGTTTTTTCTGCACATCAATTTTCGTTTTAAAACAAAGTGTACTTTAATAAATGATTGCGCCAAAAACAATATGAGCGAAATAGACATCGGTTTATTTTCGTGATCCTGATTTCTCTAGTCTAGGCTTTCGAAGAAGTAGCCAACGGGTTGACCATTTGAGTTAAACTGGAGGCTTGGGGCAGCAAACTAACGATTGTTTTAAAAATCTGGGTGTTAAGTAGTAGGCCTATTTCACGTCTTGGTGGTCTCCTTTTCGTAAGTTTGCGACCTCACAATCCTGGCTACGCACCATCATGCATGAATGTCGAGCAGCTACGAACTGCCATGTGGATATCCAACAATTATTTCTTTATAGTTGTTGCAGGTTGAAGGAAGGAAAATCTAGCCGAACCTTTTGCAGACATACTTTTTAAATGCTTGTTCTTAAACTTTCTGCTTCAACTGTAGTTTTTAGCTTTGATCTCGATAAGCATATAAGGTTATTTAATTTGAAGCAAATAGCACCAATATCTTGCATGCATCCCGATTTCAGACAGGGGTGCTGTTTCCTTTTGATTTGTTGTTAAACTTTTTCAAGTTCATGATGGATAAGCCTTATGTGCCCTGTTCCTTGCATAAGCGCACCCAGGGGAGTTAAAAGAGGATTGCCTTTCAGCAAATTTTTAGCTTTAATTTCGGTAGCGTTATAAAGCTATTACCAAACAAAATATAAAAATCTTTTTCGAAATTTGTTGCAATTTTATATCGGCAGGGCAAATCGTTCTGCTTCGCCGAGTTCACACTAGAATTACCGGAGCGGTCATTTTGACCGTTTTTGACTTTTAATCGTTTATATCTCTGATTAGGTACGTGCAATAGCCCTGAAACTTCTTGACTTTCCCTAAATCTTGAATAACTTTTAGCATATCAATTTTCTTTGCATCGCAATGAGCACAAGATGGGATGGGAATGGATTTATCTTAAATTACCGCCAATGGTCATTTTGACCGTGCACAGAAACCACTAATTTTTTTCATCATTAAAATCATCTTTGTAAGTAAAGAGTCTTTTGATGTGCTATTGTGTCGAAACAATTTTGCAACAATAACTACACTAACAAGTAAAAGTTATTTATCAGTGTGAAAGATAGATATGTTTGTCGACTAGGAGTAAAAATAAGGGGACTGGTGGCTGAAGCATTGTTTAGTAGTAGACCTATTTCATGACCTGCTGCAGGCTTTTTCGTATTTGTACTTGCGGTATTAAGTTTTCTGGAAGCGCTGCTTACCCGTGTTTTCTGGCAGCGATGTTTAGGCTTACTCTGGTTTCGGCATAGTTTGAAAAGAGGCCATGCATTCTCCCAAAGTCATGCGTTTTATTCGAATATGCCTATTAAGCTATTTTAAAGCAAAATGTTCTCTGCAAGTCCAATTTTCGCTCTTGATAGATTATTTGTATTATTTTGAATTGTTCTTAAACTTGCAGTTTTATTACATTCAACTTTGCCCCAAATCCCACCCCGCCTACTTTAAAATAAAAATTACTCTTTCTTGCAAACAGCGAATCAATCAGAAATATTCATCCATTCTTTCTAAAAGGGGAGGTATGCAAATCAGTTAAAAATTGTGAGTGGGCACCAAACATGCAATAAGTGTGGACCTCTCCACCTAGAGATTTGAAGTACACTTGTAAAAGAACGTGAATAGTTTAATCGATAATCAACTGCTATGATAACTGATTAATGAACTTCAATTATACTTTACAAAAATATTTTCTTTACCACTAAAAAATCATAAAAGACACGTAAATATTCAAAACAGTATTTTTTTAAAAAATGCGGCTGCAACGAAACTGACATGTCGAAAAAGTAATTGTATCGGGACCAGTGATTTGTAGTTACATAAAGTTTTTAAGAAAGGCTGTCAGCGAAATTATTGCTTTGGTTTATTGGTCAAGTGGCTCACTGCAGGAGCTCACGTCATAACTTTGCACTGTGTTTCACTTCGCTACACGTGATTTATATGTCTTCAGAGAAATCCTTACTCTTGAGGTAAAATTTTATGTTTCATCTTAAGAGTAGCAACCAAATTGTCAGGCTCCAGCCTCAAATATACAAAATCATTCAAACGCCGAGTATTTTACAATTTAGGGATAGTAATTTTCGTAAGTGCCGTTGCACTATTGAGAAAGCAGATTTATACCGGTAAACTAATACGATAATACAGGGGTGTCCAAACTTTTTTTACCACGGGCCACATTCAGAAGAATACACCAAAGTGCGGGCCAGTCACTAAACTAAAGGAAAGGAACATCGTACTCATCCCTCATGTAGTGATGTTAGCCTATCAATATTTGTAGAATGCGCTTTCTGACTGAATATAAAGAAAACACAACATTCAACACGGGTTTCTCTTCTATTTTAACTTAAGACACGACACAAAAATGCTCATAAACAGCATGGCTTCAGTGAGAGCAGTAATGCTGTACTTTGGCACGCATGATGGCCGGCAAGTCAGGAGTTAGTCTGGTGGTTGCAAGGCGAAGTACATCGCAGAGATGGCTGTCAGTCATCTTGGTTCTGAATTTGTTCTTATTTAGCGTCAACAGAGAAAACGTTTGCTCACATATATACGTTGAGCCAAACAAACTCATCATTTGTTTTGCATTGCGTATCATCAAAGGAAACCTGGTCCTTTCCAAGCTCCGGTAGAAGTCTGAAAGGGAGAGAAGGTGATGTTGATTTCTTAGAGAACTGTCACACTGCATTTCAATAAGTTCTAGTTGCAGACTCTCTTCCACTTCTTGTGCATCCATTAGGAATGGAGTTGAAAACAGCTTGATTTTGTACTCGACAGCAGAAAAATCTTGGAAGCGCTGATTGAATTCTGTCAGTAGAGCTTTGACAACAGACACGTACTTACACTTTTGCGCGGAAAGGTTGGCATTTGGAAAAGCAGACTTGATTTCGGACAGTGTGGGGAAGTGCGCAACATTGAAATTGATTAGTTGTGTCTCAAACAGACGGAGTTTCAGACAGAATGCTTTCAAGTGCCCATGAAGCTGTGATACAAGCTGGTCTTTACCTTGAAAGGTCCTGTTCAGTGCGTTGAGATGACCAGTGAGATCAACCAAAAATGCTAGGTCTGCCAACCACTGAGGGTCTGTTAGCTCATCAACATGTTGGTTCTTCGCTTTCAGAAACTGATCGATTTCGGACCTCAAAGAATAAAATCTCTGCAGCACAGCGCCGCGACTTAGCCAACGCACATCAGAGTGATAGAGAACGTCCCCGTATTCAGCATCAAATGCTGAATTGACAATTCGACATGCGTTGTTTCGTGATTTTTTTAAAATTTAAATCATTAAAGAAATTCTGTTATATTTGCAAAGTTCTGTTGTGCAAAGATTAATAACGGGCCGTATTACGTTATATTTTCATAATGAGCCGCGGGCCAAAAAAAAGGGCAGCGCGGGCCGGAGCTGGCCCGCGGGCCGTAGTTTGGACACCCCTGCGATAATACATCATTTTACATTACCAGGGGACGTATAAACCATTTACTTCGGCTTTTATTAAAAAAATGGATAGTAAATACAGCTACAATCTACTTCTGTTTTACTAAAATTGTAACAAAAAGAATTATGACATTACAAAGTTTTTTGAGTCTACAAGAAAAATGGAGAAAAAAATGCCCTAAAATAGATGTTTCTTGGGCTGTCGAAAAATAGTTCAACGAGCTATAACAGTTTTTTTTATGAGAAACAGCTTGTTAATAGGCACACGGCATGATTGGGAAAAAACGAATAACCTTATTCCAAAAATAACAGCCAAACAACTTGCCAAAAACGTATTGCGAACGTTTCGGTCTTTAACTGGTGCCGTTTTCTACGCAAATAATAAACAACAAAAAGGTTGACTATCAACTACGCCATACTAACACAAAAATAAACACACTACAATAAGCGGTGGTCATGTGTTAAATAAATACAGAGGAAAGTATTTGGAGTCTAAATTAAAACTAAGTTCCAATTGCTAAATGTAAAGAAATTTCAGAATGAGAAGGTTGGATATGTCAGGAGAACTGGTGAGCATCTGTGGATCGTTAAAGTCAACTATATGGTTTAGGTTGGATTGTAAATGATTACACACTTCCCAGTTGAGACTGGTCTGGTGCTCAACCAGGCGTTTCACTAGTTTCTGGCAAGTTTGGCAAATATAGAAAGAACCACAAGAATAGTCTAACCGGTATACTACTTTGTGTTTTAATAAGAGGCGTTGGGGGCGTTTAAAGTGAAATTGTGGGTCTAACTATTCACCGTTACCGGTGATACTGTTCTTGTAGTTCCGGTTAAAATTATTGCGGTTAAAGTATAACCGTTGCGGAAAAAACATTCTTGCGGTTAAAAATTAAAGAAATTGTGAAGTTTATGGAATTTTGAACTTTCCGACCAAAAATCACGGTATCATAAAATTTTTCTTTTAGCTTTTACAACCAGAAGATTAACGTAGCCAACATTACTGAGTTAAAATTATTTTCGCTCAGCAGAGCGAGGAAATATAAAACAGCTCATTAAATGCAACTTTTAATTTTTCAAACTTCTGTATTTATGCGCAATAAAACAATCTAGCCTACACGTATCTGCTTCATTTCAGTGTGGCATTCAGTACTATAGTTACGCTAAATATTTGAAACACTCAAACTTACTAGCAAATTGAGCAATAACAGCTTTTATAGCACTTTGTTGCAATATGTATTATAATTCAACCCCTACCAATAAAATTATCTGGATCCACCAGTGCTTTTGCGTAGTTACATGTAAATTTAAACGTCTTAATGAGAGTAAGTGTTAATTGGCTTTAGACAAAATAATGAATTCCGTTGCTGGATAATGCCATCATTCGAATGAAATTCACATTGGGAAGAGAAGGACTGAACGTGTTTGCGGTAAATATATTGTGCTTCCTTTATTGTCCACCTGCTATTCACCTTTGTAATTGCTTTTGAAAAAGCAAGCCAAACATGTATTTAAACCATTTGCTTGGAATGAGAAAACAACATTGATGAACTAAGATGCTAGGAAACGACTCGTGGCAGGTGGAAGACAACTACTCAAAATCGCTATTTTTTAATATTACAGTAGACGCCGCTTAATATGACCACCTTGGGACCAGACCATTTTGGTCATAACATCCGAATGGTTATAAAAACCGAAGCCGCCATAACAGCTCCTGTATCGACGCCGTAAGCTACAAGAAGTCCAAATACCGTCACATTCATCGTTTACTCGAAGTAACAGTGTGACGTTGGCCGTAAAACAAAGCACAGTACTTTAACACTACAAGTGACGGTAAAATTTAGTACAGTGTGTAACAATATGTTGAAAAGGTGAAGTTATAAGTGCGTGGCGGGAAAGAATATTGTACTGTAACAACAAAGATGGAGAAAATGTTGGTCATATTAAACGGAGAATTTTAAATGGAGAAATTCCGGACCGTACCAAATTGGTCATAATAAGCGGCTGGTCATATTATCCGTGGTCATAATAGGCGGCGCCTACTGTACTGCTCGAAGTTTTGCCTGAAGCAATTTGATCCAAACTGATTTGCTTACGTCAACATCGTTACATACGTATCAAAACTAAGACCTCGTTTTCGAGATATCTCTACCATTTAAGCAGTTTAATTCGTTACGAGTTTCAGTTCCATGTTAGAATGTTTTACCTGACATAATGTAAAAATTGACAGAAAGTGAAGCTTGACTTAAGAATTAGTTTGCTCGCTAATTTCAAGAAAATTAAAGTTTTGTATAACGCATGTTTTTGGACGATTTTCTTAGAAGTCAGTGATCCACAATAAAGATCGAACCAGGTATAAAGTCAGAAAGATATTTAAATATTGGTAGTTGATTACATTTTTTCTTACAACAAATGTCATTTTGTACGAGTATTACAGTGTTTGATTTGTTTCAGATTTACTAAACTTTATATAAATTTTAACATATCGCAAAGAGTTCATTGTTCCAATATTTAAATATTCGTCAGAAAAAGGCAATCTGATAACTTGTTGTTTCTATATAATTGTTTAAGAATAACAACCAGTTTGTTGAAATGAAATGCTATTTGAGTAGCATCGCCTTATTTTTGTTTTGCGTCAATCTTACTCAAGGTAAGACAATACGATGTCGCAGAGTCGTTAAGTAAATAGGATCAGAAACTTTCTTTGCAGCCATAAGCGCAGGAAAATGTCACATTTCAAGCAACGATTCGGATCATTAGCCATAAAATGGATTTTTGCATTAACGGAGTAAGAAATTTATGATTTCGATGTAATTTGTTCCGCTTTAGCAGATGAAAATCATTGCGCCTTCTGCAAGCCTTTACGCTGCTTGCGGTTATTTTTGTTGCAGAGTGCTATCGCTATGGTCTTTCGCGTTGCCCCATCCCTCGGAAGAGGTCTGGTAACTAACAACATTACTGCAACAAGAAATAGAGATATAAAATATTGTGAAACATTTCGGCGCTTGTCAATTGCTGCAGAGTTTTACCGCCTGGAATTGTGTTATTATGACCGATTAAATTTGGTCTTTTATTCTATTCACGCCATTGCTTTTATTGTTGAAATCCAAGTAGGAGATGTGTAAACACAATTATTAAAAATTTTGGCTTGACCTGACCAGGAAATCAACTCAAATTTACCAACTATTGAGCGGACGATATAATGACTGCAATACCATCACGAATTGTCTCAGTCACAATTCTAAGCAAGTGAAGTAATTCATCTGTTTATGGAGTTCAGTTGAAACACGGAGGCATGACTTAAGACGCAAATTACAATATCAAAATATAAGATTCTTGTCTTCACTTTAGTAGCATTGAGAACGCCAGCTATTTCAACCAACTAACTACATAACACTTTTACACACCGCACATTAAGCAAGGAACATTGCTGTCGATACGGTTTAAATTACGTCATCTTGATGAGTTGAAAAACAACCTAAACCTTGGTCTCGTTGTTGACCAGTCTCAAAAGATTCTTGGCCGGCGTCGTAGATCATAGTCATTACGCAACATAAAACGAGTGGATTTAAACAGAAAGTTTAGTTGACTAAATTGAAACTATTAAATTCAATTTTTGTTCATTTTTACTGAATAAAAGGAAAACTATTGATTGTTTAAATGCTTTTTTTATGGCAGTTCTAACTTTTATGAACATAAAACATTCGAAGACTTTAAAAATCTTATTGCTATAACATCAAGTTTAAAGTCCTATTTTGCGGATGATAGTAAAACGAATATTTTCAAATATGCTTCACCCGATTAATATAACAGTGTTTTTTGCCTATATCGAGGTAAAAGTACGATAACGTAAGAGCTAATGTTGTGCAAAAATATTTCCTGCATTTTAATGCAGTTTAAATTTGTCCAATATGGCGATTACATGTTTTTTTTAGCTTGTCATTCAGCAGAAGATGCAGAAGAAGACAAAAGAAGGAAAAAGCGGCAAACAAGCGAAAACAGTATAACACCGCAAAACACGCAAATTTTGAGAGACTATTTTGCCAACTGCTTGAGAAGTTCAGTAAGTTTATCCGATTAAGGCATTATATAAATGCAAGTTATAATTACAGCAACCAAGTTTTTTAATCGCAAACTAAACCACGCCAGTGCTACACAACCTGTTTATAAATCAGGCACGCATTATAAACCTCAAACCTTCAACGAAATACCGCAAGGAAATCCACCGAAATTTAGAAATCACAAATGCATTTTATGATTTATTAATATTTCAATGAAGTACAGTATTTGTACTTCTTTTAATAATCGCAATCGCCGCACGCCTGGTTTAGCAGACAAAAGAACAACTCCAACTACTTTTTCATTTGCTCTCAAGCAGGAAGCCCTGACCGTTCATCGCTTTTGCATAATAGCGAGAACAAAAAATTTTTCACACGTAAGTCGCGCAGAATTTAAAAGAATTCAATTATTTATTCAACGATATCGAAACAGAGGGCAATTCCTACCCCGCCCTTTTGCGAGGAGGGAGCACAAGCGGCCATCTAAACAAAATGGATTTTAAATCTCTTTCTTCTAAATAATTTGGTAAAATTTTTGTTGCATCTTTGAACGAAAAAACTAATTTACTGTAGTGACAGAGGGAAAGATGAATGTGCCATAAGTTATATCGTTTGCCTGCTATAACCATTGAATTTCAATATTTTGCCAATACCCAATTAGTTGCGCCCCCGTCTTTTCAGACTTATGCTTATATTCATACGCTCATTGCCACATACCTGTTGCCGTATTTTTATTTTTGGAGATGCATTAGGATTTGCCTATGATGATATTGACGTATTTGGCAGCATGTTTGCAATCATTTTTGGGAAGCTTCTAAAAACAGAATTAAACTTTTAAAATAAAGTTTTAATTGCTCCCTTAAAAAATAGTCACTATCCGTTTAAAAGCTTTCTTTTCCTTCTCAGAACTTCCTGCACCCCTAAATTTACTGTGCTGTTGGGCTCAAATAGTCTTTTTCTAAATTTGCTTATGCATTAATGACTCGGCTCACAAAAACGTAGCGAAAATAAAAATACGCATTCATCAAGAACAGATGCTCGACAACGCTGAAAACCAACAATCAAACGTATATAAAGTGACACCAAAATAAAGTGAACAGTGAGCAGTCTGAAGTTTGACGTTCAAAATTATCTATCTCTAGCTGTTCCGAGATACAATTTTGCTAAGAACAAAACAAGTTTCGTTAGATAGAATATGTGAGTACAGGTTGCTGTTATACTACCGCGCATCGCCTCGTAGCGCGTTGATGTGCAGCAGCACATTGGTGGCGGTGCATTAAAATGCGAATGCTTGTATGCAAAGTAGATTGCAGGTGTTATGGTGTGTTGTATTTTTGCTTTTTCCCCATCGCGCATGTACTGTAATTTGAGCTTCCATTTCGCAGTCACTAGATTAAATGCAATGGTTTATCGTTGACCATTACGTAAAACCAAAAATTCTCCCAAACTTTACAACCGGACAGGAAAAATTGCACTTTATCTAACTCCATTATCGTTGTGTTGCAAGGTGTAACAAAACAAAAATCTACATGATTACGAATGAAAAAAATAGAAGGATTGTTTTCTTCGACAAAAGGAATTTCATCATAATATGATAATTGAATAACTCCCTTTTCACTTTGAAATTTTATTTGGAAACTTCCATTACAGATGAAATTCTCATGTAACACATCTTTCGCATATAACCGTAGTTCGCAAACTCTGTTCAGTTGATTTTCCATCCGTTCTTGTCGTGGCAACTTTGTTTTCATTATTATACAGGTGGGAGATATATGGGAGTGGCAGAGCGTTATCGATGCAACAGTGTTGGATACATTTTGGTACGAAGGAAGCGACCAATCTAACTGCAGGTGAAATACTCTGCTTTATTTGTATATTTGTCTTTGCTCATTTGTCACCAAAAATGTTATTGGTTAATAGGCTGAGATACAAGTCATAACAGCTTGTGAACCGATTTCAAGCTGAAAAAGATCACAAAGCGCATAACAAAACAGTTACTTTTCTACTACAAGCGTTTCATCACGTTCAGATATTGAGTCAACGATATCGCTAACAACAAAAAATTTGCATTTTCGTTAACATTAAATGTGTAGTAGGTAGTAATAAGGAATTACCAGACCGGTTTCGCCATTATTGGGGCTCTTCAGTAGTGCGTATCCGATCAGCTGAGAACCAAACTTTCAAGATCTAGATCTTCTGTCTATAATAAGCACTACTTGATTACCTAGCTGGACGCAATTTTTGGTGTTATAGGTGCTTTTTGTAAGTGAGTGACCGGATTTCCTGGTTTTGCTACTTGTGGAGTACATAGAATTTACTATGCTGTAACTCCACCGCAGCACCTCACGACCAAGACTTTACCTTAGCAAGACGTAAGCATCGCGCTATACAAGTACATTGGTAACCACAAAACTGTTAAATGATAAAACTTCGTGATTTTTGTATTTGTAATTTGGATCTGTTTTTAATCAAGTTTAAAGGCCTGCCACAAAAATCATTAAATTGGGATAACTTAAATGTCATCATTGATTTACTTAATTGCCAATTGTCTTGGCGTTTCCTACTGCAGTATGGATCCTGTATGAATTGTGATGCAATCAGCAGGTGTCTATGGAACGCCTTGGCAAATCCCACTGATGCTTTCGATTTGGTAGATCTACCTCAATTGTAACGCGCACCTGCCAATCGCCGCCAGCTTTTAAAAATAGCAAAAATTCGGTTTTTAAAAGAATGATGCGGGTAAACTGGTGGTGTTAAATTGAATTGCTTTTTTTAACATGGCTAATAGCCAATTTTTGTTTTCAATAAACCTAATTTATGTTGTTGTTGCACTTTTGTTTACGTGTATGACTCAGTACTTTCTTGATAATCACAAAGGAGTTAATAAAATTATCGATTTTGCAGTTTCAATGTCTATGAAAATAACTTGATAAAATTAAATGGCAGTAGACTATTTAATCCAAGTTGGTAGCAACACTTCTTTATAAAATATTCTAGGTTAACAATAAAACTCAGCTTCTGGACTAAACATTCCCAGTAGATTCATTGTAGATATGGCATAACTTCAAACATTTTTTGTTGTGCTGTTGACTAAAGCAGTGAGTAGAACATGGGGCGTCATTTGTTATAATATTTTAATGACTAAAATACATAACTGTTAGAATCTATTCTTTAAAAACTTTTTAGCTCATTATTTTTTTAATTAGTACGAGAATAGCACTATTCATGAAACTGCTTAGTTCAACACAATTACGGCTGTTTTCGAAAAAACTTGATTGCTTTGTGTTAGGGGTGTCAAACTCATTTAGTGCTGGGGTCACATTTACATATCTGGATTTTATACGGGCCAGACTCTATTGAAAAAAAATTTAGCAGGCATGACTGTGTACCAATGGTCCCCAAACTTTTTTGTCTGCCGGCACTGGAAACCAGTTGATCAAATTTCACGGCACACTAGCCACGCAAATCTATTCCTAATGATGGCGAGTGGCATTACTTGGAAATCATCACTTCTACGGGCATCGATCTCCGGAAATTGTGTGATGTAGCCCGAAATGGTGCTGATCTCCAAAATAAGATCACTACCTCTCTCGCCGTAACCCATAATGCATTCGCACCAGTATTTTCTACAAACGCAGAAGAAGTGTGAATTTGTAAAAACACGTCCGGCAGATTCTCAATTAAAATTCAACAATGCGTAAAAAAGTCCGGCGATTTTCGGTAATTTTTTCAGTTGAATAAAATTTTTGCAATTTTGCTTGCAAAATTTTAAACTAGCTGTTTAATGTGTTGGAGAGAGTGAATAGGAATGCAGGGTTGGAGTGAAGCATTTTTAGGGCAGTGCAACGTTTCGCGTAAACATTGCGTGATTGTGACGCAAAATTATTTATTAGTGGTTACCATCAATTTTCAGGCTGCAGGCCTGGTTTTGGTTGTTTGCGAATTTGCAGTAGGCTACTCGTGAAATTGATAATACACTAAATTATGAACAATGAAACAAAGAAAATTATTTATTTTTTATGTATGTCAGACAAAATGTCAAAATCATAAGAAACAAATTAGTACCGACATCAGTTGGATGATATAAAACACATTGAAAACAACAAATCTGAGCAATGTTTAATGTTAGTTTTTGCAGACAATGAACTGCAAAATATGCTATGACAGCAGCTATTAGGAATAGTTAGCGAAAGTGAAACGGCATGAAACATTTTGCACAGAGTTGGACGCTGCACTTGATGCATGCTGTAACTGGTCGAGCACTGCATTTTCCACACTTTGGCTGGCGATTGTTAACAACAATTAAATGGTCTTTCTTATCAAAGTGAACATCCTGTGTGACTCTGGTCACAATCTCACTTCGATTACGAGAAGGACCCGGGCGAGGAGAAATAGGTTTCCCACCTTGGAGGTAGAATAAAACGATTTCATGGCAAAAATCGAGAAAACTTATGTCGGAGTGATTTTGTTTGAAGACGTAATAGCTGTTAGCCACTGTGGCATCTAGCAGCCAAGTGAACAAGGAAAATCACCACTTTTTTTTTCGCAGAGAAATGCGGTAACAAGAAATGTTTTGGTCAAGCCGATCGACTCCACCCATATGACAGTTATAATTTCGCACTATCTTCAATTGGGTAATCACGATTTTCTTTTTGTCTCTGACGGACCAACAATTAGTTTTCTGTATTGGTTTATCGGTGACAACATTAAATGCAAGCGTGACAACGGCGTTGTCCTTCCAGCGGCAAACCATCTTATTGGCAGAGTTGTACATCAAAGCACATTTTTTACGTGGAACTTTCTTCATTGCAGTTACTGAGGCCAAGATTTTGTTTTTTGGGATTCGTTTATCACGAATGGTTCCAACCAAACCTTGTCCACGGCGACTTAGCACCACAATGAGTGGCATTGCTGTAAAATAATTATAACAATAAAATACTCTGGGCAATTTGTTCAAGCCATATTGCAGGTTGTCCATAATATTCAGAAGACATTCTTCTCTTTTTCCAAATTCGTTGTAGTCTTTTCCTCGGTATGTTTTGCCCTGATACGTTTCAAATGCAATGAGATATCCCAGAGGTGTACAGAGGCAAAAATTTTTAAAACCAAATCTTATCGGTTTGCCTCTAACAAATTGTATGCACCCATGCCTCCCATAATAAGCAACCATTGATTCGTCAAAGGATAAATCTTTTTCAGGAATATAAATCTTCTGAAATGCATCTTGAAGGTGGTTCATCATGGGACGCAGTTTCCCCATGCGATCATTAGGATCCATCCGTTTGCTGTTGGCAATATGGAGAAACCGCAAAATTTCATCAAATCGATTTCTTGGCATAGCACAGCCTACTAGATCTACTATGAGGTCAGCTTTCAAGCTCCAATAGCGGTTCCTGCTTGGAAGTCGATGGTAGCCGGAAATCAGTAAAATACCTACAACTATTTTTGATTCCTCGACAGTAACACTGAAGTTGCGATATCCCTGCTGTATGGCGTAGCGCATGGTTTTCTTTTTTATTAAAGAACACAGAGCTTCATCAACAAAAAATTCAAACACTTTAGCCACAGAATTTTCAACTCGCATGTCAACTACCGGTGCATGCTCCAACCATTCCTCGATGAGGCCTCCGAGGGAAACAACTTTCTTGGTCCATTTGTACTCCAGCCGATCGTTTTGGGAAATGGAAATTTGGGAAAGATCCGTGTGTCCATTGCCTTCTGCGTATTCCTCTCCTATTGTTCTTCCATTTGAAAGAATTGCAATGGAATCAGCTTGGAGAAGACTTCTTGCAAGATTGTCTACATATCCCCTCCATCTTCTTCACCGAATTCCCCTTCAGAATCCCCATCTAGCTCAGGATCGGGTGGAGTGATAAAAACTTGGCCTACTTGCTCATCCTCCTCTTCAAAAATTGATAATACGTCAACCAAAGGGATTCTGAAAATAAATTAAATAAATGACCCTTTGCGCTACTAACGCCTATATATAGATGCATACAGAAAAGGGGTCATAAAATTTTCAGAAAGCACTCGACTCAAAAAATAGTAAATCTAATAGATATTTTTTGTTAAAAGAAAAGTTATTGAGCATTAGAGCAAAATTATTCGCTTATATAAAATGTTTGCAAAAACTCACCCTTTCAGTGGTAATGGACGTCTTGAAGGACCTGTCATGGTGGCTTGGTCCATCAAAAATTTTGTCGGAAAAACACTAATATCTCACAAACAAGGTTAATTATAAACCTTGCACCTAATTGGCAAAGCAGCATACGGGCGTAAGGGGCATCAACAATTTTTTAAAATAAATATGCCAGGAAACTATAATGAGTATACCATCCAACCAATTTAGACGAGACCATTCCTGGACGCGTTTCGTCCTTTTGGAGTCATCAGCAGGGCCCGTCCCGTCGCAAGCAAAAGTAACCCACTCATTAACGATATCCTTAAAAAAAAATCCAACTATGCACATGCAGAAGCACTTTCCTTCCTTGAAAAGAGTTGGCATGGATTTGCCCGTTTCACTGTAGTAGGCCCGGTTTACTGCGAAGTGAGATAGAGTGAAAATTCGTTAGCATGGATTTGCTCGACACGTCTATCAAAGGTCGCCCGGCTCCCACCTTGTGAATTGTCAACGCACTCGCCGCGAGCGTGATGGCATTGCAAAGACAAGGCGCTAGGCTATATATGCAGCGTTTAATCTGCTTTTTCAGATCAGTGTGTAAACTGATCTTCCAGTGGATATGCAGCCAAAATAAACCAATTTGTCAACCCACCCTGTTAAGCAACGCAATACGTCGTCGGTTAAAGTCTCAGTGCTTCTGCATGTGCATAGTTGGATTTTTTTATTTTTTTAAGGATATCGTTAATGAGTGGGTTACTTTTGCTGGCGACGGGCCCTGCTGATGACTCCAAAAGGACGAAACGCGTCCAGGGATGGTCTCGTCTAAATTGGTTGGATGGTATACTCATTATTGTTTCCTGGCATATTTATTTTAAAAAATTGTTGATGCCCCTTACGCCCGTATGCTGCTTTGCCAATTAGGTGCAAGGTTTACAATTTCCATATCTTCGCCTGTAATTTTCAAATCTATAAACAAGGTTAAATAAAAGTAATTAACAGTATTATTATTATATCCTACCAAAACAATAACTGTAAAAACTTCATCAAATCACTTAACTATATATAGACGTTCAGTAGAATACGGGTTAATTCATTGTCTAAAGAAAAACTGCTCAGTTGATTAAGTGTGCTGTTGTAGAAATAGAGAGAAGTGCAACAAGCTAACGTTTACAATATTTTGCAGATCATTATTAAGAAGAAATTACAATGAGAGTAAAAGTATTGAAGTTAGATTTGTTTCCCTAGGTTCTAGTTATAATGGAAACTAGACGCAGCGATGTTGTCCATAATGTGCATGGAGATACTGCATTCAGTAGCAAGTGAAAATTTTTTGCTGGCAAGTTTCTTAGTGATAAAAATGGTATAGAAAGAGCGTTGCATCAAATCAGGAGAACTAGACAAAACAAGCATCGGCATTCAAAGTTGCACAAAACTGATTGATTAATGAGTGTAGTGTAAAGTGTATTTGCTGAGCTCCAAAAGCATTATTCAAAAGTAGCTAACATGGCCAAAACATTTTCAAAACTAACGCAATACTTAAAGATGAAAGAATGAAAAAAATTTTTGATGAACTATAAGCTTTCACTAAAAGGAACCGAAAAGCTATCTGATAGTTCTGCAAAAATTCCCTCTCAAAGGCGTGGCCTAAAAGTCCGATAAAAATTAAGAATGATTGATAACAATTATTATTCATTTTGTGAAAATCAAAAAGGTCTGCCAGGGTTACGAAAGCTATTATACAATTTAATAATTCTGACTTCTCTTTGTGAAAAGATTTAACTAGACATTTGCACCAGGATCCTAATTACCAACTGGTGGTTGTTCTTAAAGTTTTAAACCAGAAATTCATGTTCAAGACATGAAAGTGATAGTGAGAGCAAAGCAAATCCATATGATACAAGTGCATTTCATTCTAAACAAAAACCGATTCAAACATCAAACAAAACCGAATATCTCATGAAAATGTAACAATTGTATAGGGTCGTTTTTAAGTTTCTGACAGAGCTGCGACAGCTATTGCAATTATTGTCTTAAAAGATTATGAGGGTGGTCAGCAGCAACAATTCTACTTCTGTTACTAATAAAAATGAATTGAGAAATGAAAGAATAAAATTTACCAAACTTGTTAAGCAGAAAAGTTAAAAAAGTTCAACTTTGTTTCTGTCGATTCTAAATGCAGAAAAAAAACACAATTCATTTAAACAAAGAAATAAACGGAAAATATCATCGTCAGGTTGAGCTTGACTATTTATAATTGTCGATCTACTATTGCATTTTTCTTCCGTTGCCAAGCGAAAATCAAAAGCAACGGAAGAGTTAACATTGCTATGACAATCTCATAAAATAGTGTAGCTTATTTCGACAGATTATTCTTTAAATTGTACAGCAAAGGGCAAACCTTTGGAAACTGCAATCACATAGGTCCCATAAACCAGCCGCCCATACTTTTAAAAGGTATGAAAACTTTGCTTGTTGGTGGCAGATTTCCAGAAAAACGGTTTCAAAATTAGCTTCAAACGTTCTTTGTAATAGTTGTTTTATTATTGAAGGGAAAGTACCGGCCAAGACACTCCTCAATGCTGGATCGAAAGATTGAACGCTTATCTACAAAATACTTCTTTCCTATTGAGACCGTCACAAGAATGTATCAATCGATACACAGCTGATACTTCTCAAGAAATAGGTAGGTTGGCAACACTCAATGTGGTTAATCGGGAACTATGCTCTAGTAGCGTGCTAGTCGGCAATAGCGAGATGCAATTTCGCTTTGGGTTTTGTGTAAGCGTAGTGTTAGAAAAGCACTTTACCTTTAGTTGCAGTGATTTTACGCTTAATACAAATGGAAACAATGAGCTGGCAGTATTGACAGCCTTGATCCGGACTACATTAAAAGTTGTTCTAGATGTAGTACGACTTTTAGCGACCAGATAGCTGATTTAATCAACACCTTCACGACAAATTGCCTTTAAGTTCTGTAAAAATTACCAACCAAAATCTCGCATATAGCATTCAGGTTTTGAAAAAACGAATGCTTTAATTTTGTGTAAAGTTTAATTTTTTATACGAGGAGGATTTTCGATCTTACGACCCTTTATTACAATATCTAATAGATTGTATTAAAGTGTGAGTTGTCCCTTGACGCGATATTTTTTTAATATTTTTGACAAAAAATCATCACATTAAAAATTAATTTTTAAAGAAAAAATGAAAATCATGACATTGAAACATTTTATACCAGCTAGGTCAGCTCCAGTCACTGACTGTAACGTTGGAGTTAAGAGCATGGCTTCAACTGGCTGTGCTTCTTTTTAACGAACAGGTATTTGTGGGAAGAGAAAGGAAAAAGTTGATAGATATTAACATGATTTGTTTCGCCTGTATTTATATTTAATTGGAATTATATTGTTATTGCAAAATATTATAGTACAAGGTTATGGGAAAATATTTGTGGCTTCTATTACTTTCATTCAAATTCTCTGCCATTCCTTGAAATAAGTGCTGGAAAACAACTAAAGTGATAGTAGAACGGCATACCAAATGAGTAATAGTTTTCACTTATAAAAAAATAAAATCTTAATTGATAGGCGTCTTTTACAACTTGGTGCTCTCCGTTTCGCAATTTTGTATTTGATCTCAAGAGTCTAGCTACGCTTATGAATAAAGAACAAGCCCATACCTTTTCTAATACTTAAATTGTGACCCCAGCAAGCATTTCAAGCTTATTTTAAGCAAACCAGCAAATAGTTTTTAGTGTACTGTGCGATTTTGCAGGGTGATTTTTTCGGATTTTCCTTAAAACTTGTCTAATTTTTTGTTTACTACTAATGAGCCTCTTTCCCAGCACAAAAATAACCAAGGTTCGAACGCCTATTACGTCTCCTTCAGAATTTCTATTACTGGCACCTTTAGGTCCATTGAGCAAAATAGGAAAAATGTTCCATCTTATACTATACAACTTAACACGAAGTTCACGTGGCTTTTCCACTTGAACTTTGAATTTCATTAACCTTCACACAATATATTATCGTCCAAAAATAGAAATATTTAATTCACTTGTCCAAAATTAAGTAACGATAGCGTGTAGAGTTATTTAGTGGCACCTTTAAAGTGAAAATTGACATTTCAAAATACATGTATCAAAAATTCCTGGTAAAATTTGCACATCTCCAAAAACGCTATTTTTTCTCTACGCGTTTTTGGAATTCTAATGCATTGTAAAGTTATTGAAGCCGCAGTTGCAAAGTTATTGAATCCTTGAGTGCATCTTCAGTCAGTAGTCTATGGGGATCGAGGGAGTGCAGAACTATCCCTTGAACTGGTTGGCAATGAATTTCGGTAAGCACATCACCGGCCGTGATTGCAGCTCTTTTCCGGCCAGTGAGTGAAGATAGGGTCTCTCCCGGATACTGCTTTGCCATAACAGAAAATAAGGTCGTCAAAAGGGACTGCAGCTGCACAAACCAAAAGGCATCATATTAAAGCAAAAGTTTCCAAATGGTGTAGTGATGGTTGTTTTATCTCTACTCTCGGGCGTCATTGGAACGTGATAATATGCTTTGCAGAGGTCGATTTTAGAAAATATTTTTGAACCTTTTAAATTACTGACAAAATCGAAAAGGTGTGGAATGCTAAAAGTAGGTCTAGCGGTCATGCTATTGAGCTTACGATAATCGCCACAGGGTCGATATGTTCCATCTGCCTTTTTTACTAAATGTAAAGGACTAGCCCAGTTAGAATTCGAGCGAGGAACAATGCCTTGCTTTAGCAGTGTGTCAAATTCTGCTTTCACTACTTTTAACATTTCCGGTGACAAGCGACGCGGTCTACTGTATATTGGTGGGCCATTGGTGTGAATGTGATGACGCACTGAATGTCTAGGCTTAGAATTTGGTTGAAAAGGAGCTGTTAAAGAAGGAAACCTACTAAGTAATGGATTAAAGCGATTTTTACTAGAATTTTTTGAACAAGACTTAGTGCTTGATACTTGCACAGTGGGGGGTTCATCATCAATATCCACCGATTCATTCATCATATTATTTACTGTCTGATGAAAAGAAAGGCTTACCTTTTTTGATGAATGTGTGTGTTGCGAAGGCGCTTGCAACAAACACTTGTTGGCGGAATCGACAAGTAAAGAATGCTGAGACAGAAAATCCGCGCCTAGTATCGGTTGGCGTAAAGATTTACAAACCGCAAATTTTCAAGAAAATTGTTTGGAGAAACCAAGATCCAAAATTAAATTTACGTAACCTACACATGAAATACTTGCATTTGATATTGGGCCTTTGAATGTTTTGAACATTTTGGTCTCTGGTTTAGCCAAATCGATTGGTAAAGCACTTACATCAGAGCCAGAATCCACCAAGAAAGAATACTTTGTCAAGGGGTCGTAAACTGAAAAAGAATGTCGGGCTAAGGATCTTTTGTTCTCCCCAAGCACATGTATTGCTGGGGAGAACCCCTGACGTTTTTTGGATTACTCATTGAACAGGGTGGCATATATTTCCGAGCTCTTTCCCCGAACCTAGTGTGGTAAAAGCACAGGTTACTTGTATTGTGCTGCTGATTCGTAGGTTCAAATCGTGTCGAGAAACTAAAACGATGGCCGTTGCTATTTTGATAGCTATTAAACCGCCACTGTCGGAAGGCTTGGTTTGAAGCATTGTCATACTGCTGGGGGCGGGGTGCTTGCGGTTTGTGCATTCTTGCTGGCGAGCAAGACACACACGGGTTGTTTGATGTTTCTGATGTTTTTAAGTATGTGCCCTCCTGCAGTCTATTTATACTTTCAGACAATTTGTTTAATTTATCATCAAAATTTTGACTTATTAACATTTGCGTTAAATTATAGTTTTGGGATTCTTGTGACGAAGAAGGCTGTGCCGTAATTTGAAAATTAATAGAGCCTTGCCCAGGGTAGGTTTTGAAACCTGCATTATGTCTTCCGCTTTGCTAGCTAATTCCTCTAACGAAGAGTTGGGTGTGGCAGCCAAAATGACCTTAATTTGAGAGGGAAGTTTATCTAGAAACATTTGCTTTAATAAACTTTCAGGCACTGGACCCAGGGGCGATGATTGTCCCAGAAGACCTCGCATTTCTAAAAGAAGTTCTGTAGGGCGTTTTAAATTTTGTCCAAGGTCAATAGCGGGAAGTGACAAAAGTTTATTTAGCTTAAAAGTTTCGCTGGCTTCAAAAGTCTTTAGTATGGCTTGCTTGAGGAATTGATAAGGTGCTACAAAGTTGTCATTAATTAATACGTGGCTTATTTTTTCGATGTTTGGCTTCTAAAGCATTGACCACGCAGAGTTCTGATAAAATATTTTGGCAGACAAAGAAATTTTCAGCCACTACGAACCATGCCGTGGGTGAGGTTTCCCAAAATTTCGGAAGTGACAAGGCCTTTAGAATTGTGAATTCACAATTTTTATGCAATTGGTCGAAAATATCACCTGTAGATTCTCCTATGTCACACGCTTCATGTTGCAAAACAGTTTCATTTGTTTCTGCTTTACTCATTTTTGAATTGACTAATTTTTCGTTTAGAACTAGAGGTTTATTTTTGTAATTGTCCCCAAAGTTGTGCGTTATTTTTCCCGATTTAAATGAACTATCCAATTTTGAGCGGTTTCCTATATGCGTTAATTTTTCGAAAAGTGGCATCACTACTAAAATACATATAATTATACAAAATACAATAATCGGTACGTCACCGGTTTTTGTTCCTTTTTTCCGTCTTCGCGGCTGCACAAGTGTTCTTTCGGGGTCACCGAAATATGGGGATCGAGTATCCACAGCACGTCTGACTCCAAGGAACGAATTTATTTAATCACAGCACAACGTTGAATGCACGAATTTGCTTGAATCGAATCGAATGGAATTTTTGCCAATGAATTTTCAATTTGAATTTTTAATCGAAAAATCTCTCTCTCTCTGAACGAAAATAGCCATGCTTCTTTTTATATACTTGTGTACTAGGTCACTCCGCCGCACGTCAGACGGAACCACGCCTGGCCATACGGCTTAGTCACCCAGTATTGTTACATCATAATATGCAACTATGGATATTCTTTTATGACCTGTTTGTAGGCCAACGGATGATTTGTAAAAACGATTACAGTAAAACAACGAGCGCACGAACAGAACGAGAACGTTTATGAGTCACCCACATAATTTCAGCAAAACATCAATGATCCACAGTTTGTATCCCGTAAGGTCGCCATAAGTCTACCTACAACCTCACCAACAAATCGCTGCATCTCACCCGTCACCTCGGCAAAGCTCAGCATTTTCGCTACAACAATTTCGGTGAGTTTTCAACTGTTAAGCAGACACTGACACAACGCATCAGCGATTCAGCAAACATCATATTGTAGCAGCATGTGCACGTTTTAAATTTGCTATACATCTTGTTTTGATTCAATTTATTTGTGTGTATCAAATGTTTGGGAGTAAAAATTCAAAAAACAAAGTCAACACAAAAATATACCCATAACTTTTTTTAGAGGCCACTCCGGCACTCGGGCTACTCGGGCTGATCCTGAGTTACGAAATGAGGAAAGACTTTGTTAACTTTAAATTCTGCAAAACAAGTTTCAAACTTTTTAACTTAATTTATGTTAAGTCCAAAAAAGAAGCCGGGCATCGTATAAACCACCAGTGTTTGTGGTGGCAGTTGCTTTTTTGTGCTCAACGTTGTGTTTAGCTCGGGCTTGGGGAAAATAGCCAGACACGCTGTACAGAGAAATAACGAGAGAAACGATTTTCAAGCATTTTTTTCGAATCAAATCCAACTCGGGCTTGATTGCAGTTGCCCGAGCTCTTGACAATGCGAGCGTTTATTGCAATGTTTCAGGCACTTTTTTGTTTAATTTTTTGTTGAACTCGGGCCCGCGAGAAATAGCCCGAGTTGCAATCAGAAAAAGGGAGATAAAAAGAGAAATTGAAAGAACGTGTAATGTAGTTTTGTCTGGCTCGGGCTTGGGGAAAATAGCCAGACACGCTGTACAGAGAAATAACGAGAGAAACGATTTTCAAGCATTTTTTCGCATCAAATCCAACTCGGGCTTGATTGCAGTTGCCCGAGCTCAAACAAAGCGAGCGTTTATTGCAATTTTTCAGACGCTTTTTTGCTTGGGCACATTTGATAAAACCACGCGTTTTGTTAAACTATATAAATAAAGGCGTTTTACAATAGTTAAATGGCTGGATAAAATGTTGCTATTTTTTGTCTTCTCGCTAGTTTTAGAGCTGTATTTATTGTTTTTGCAATATTTTGCGACACTATCAGTGACGAGCCCGAGTAGCCATGAAAAGCTGGAGTCGCCACTGACTTTTTTAAATCACCGCGATATGTAAAGCAAAATTCTGTTCGTCGGTACGTTTCAACGCGGTTTGACGCTTTCAAAACTACTAGGTCTAAAAATATCAACCCTTAACTATTCGCGGAAGTACTTTGTGCATCAATCTTGAACGGATATTTGTTGCATTCTGATTGGAAGAGATGTTGAGTATTACTTATTCAATTATTATTAAGCATACATGTTATAAAATACAACTTAATGACACAGAACTGAATAGAGCACAGGCATAAACAAAAAACAAAGAATTTATCGGACAAGCAAATCATCAAATTTTGCATTAGTCATTACAACTACCATATTAATACCAGTACAGTTATTGCCAAAAGTTTAAGACCATCTTACAATTTTTTGAGTTTTATTAATCAGTTAAGTGCGTATGACCAGATATCTCGTCATGGGAAACTCCCTCTTACAATGCACATGACGAGATATCTCGTCATGACAGGTTCTCACCACGTTGTACTCGATAGATGCGGTATCTTGATATTATGGGAGTGACGAGTTATCTCGTCATCATGTTAAATGCATATACTCGATCTCTGTATCTTAATAATCTGTACTTTTGTGATTTTAATCAAAATATTTCGATATTTTTCTTCAGCTTCCATTTTTCTGTAATCTTGAAATTACTATTTTTGTCAGCTATATTCAGCATTCATAACTTCTGATTGTTTTGTTTATCTTGATTTTAAATTTGTAACTTTTAATGCAATACAGTTGTGCTGATGTAGTCGTGATTTGTTTCACGTTTCTATTGTTCTCATGCTTTACCGACGCGATGGTGTGGTGGTTAGAGCAGGGGTTCCCAACCACGGATGAGAGATGGTCATTCAGATTTTGTGTTGATCTAAAAAAATCAACCCATGAAATTTCAGTCGAGACTTCAAAATTGGCCCACATCTTGGCCCGGGACATGTTATAAATTCGTCACATGTTAAAATACTTTAGCGGTGCGAGAACATATCAAGATATTTTAGGGGTGCGGGCTATTACAAAAGTTGGGAACCACTGCTCTAGAGAAAGGATTGGTGGCAGGAAAGACATCTTCCATGTCATAAAATGCAGGTATTTGCTTCGGCGATCCCTAATTGGGAATAAGCCGAAAGAAAAAGGAAGATTATTCTCGTGCTTAAAAGTGGCAGAAAACCGCTACAATAACAAGAATATATTATCTATGACGTCATCCGTGACGCCATAGTCATGACGTCAAGTAAATATTTGCATTTTCAGAAAAAGAAAATCATACTGAACAAATCACTAACAGATTGTTTTGTTCTAAGTCCGGTAGGTAAAACGCGAGAGACGACTGAATTTATCCACCCAAAATTGTTTAAAATAATTACGCACTGTACGGTCGACCAACGAAAAGAAAACTACGTACTTAACTGGTTAAAAATCTTGTTTTTTTGACAAAAACGACAAAACATGGTCAGCGGATTGTCGCTAAATAAAGCAAGTGTTGCAGCCGCATACACATATGACACCAGTTTGTCAAAATATTTGTAAAAGTCAGTATTTCGTATGGGCTCCCTTGCATTTTATGACTCTCTTAATCCTCTTCGGCATGCTCAAAATCAGTTTTCTGCAGTATTCCACACCCAAAGTCTTCGCCCAAGCTCCTTTTATGGCATGTTGTATCTCTAGGAGACTGGAAGGTTGCTGTTCTGCAACTGTTTTTCAGCTTTAAACACAAATTCTCAATCAGATTGAGGTCAGGGATGTTTCTAGGCCACTCCAGCAAGTTGATTGTTTTTTGATCCAGAAAACTCTGCACCACCTTGGTCGGTGACATGGAGTACCATCGTGTATAAATACTGAACATTGATGGACCGCCATGTGCAATTGCAACTTCTCTCGAAGAAAGTTCACATATCGTGAGCCATTTATTGTCACTCCAACAGGTAAAATGTACAGTGCAGCAGTTCCATTTGCGGACATTGCTCCCCAGATGATCTGGCTGGGGAGGGGGGTGCTTTACTGTGGGTACAGTATATTTTTCCTCAAATCGTTTTCCTTTAGGTCTTCTAACATGCCCTTTCTGTATCACGAATTGTTGAAAAGTAGATTCTAGTCACTTGATTGTCACTTGATCCCAGTATTCAGCAGTTCAAGATTCATATTTTTTTCAAATGTCAAACGCTTTATTTCATCTGGGGAGTCAAATGAGGTTTTTGAGCTAATTTATACAATTTTAGATCAAACTGGTAACAAAACGCCTTGAAATTGTCTTTAAGCTAACCCCTGTTCCTTTCTGACTCAAATAAACCTTGATTTTTTGGAAAAAAAACTAATGGGAAAACGAGCTACTATTCTTTTTATCATGTTATCATCCCTGGTGGTGCTTTTTCGTGGCATCTCACTTCTTTTTCTGTCTTTATAAATTCCATACTTCATAAAATTTACTTTTGCTGTATGAACTGCTGTTTTGCTGCAATGAAGTTTAAACGCAATCATGCGTTCTGAGTAAACTTCTTGCCACAAAATAGTAATTTGGACTCTCTGAGTAGCTAAAAGACATGCTTTTTACCCATTTTTCATGACACACTACAACTTCAAAAACTGCATTAACTCCTGTTAAAAAATGGCAATCAGCATTAAATTTTCTTACACGAGTTTGGGCTAGACCAGCGTGGTCCAACTGCAGGCCTGCAGGCCAATTTTGCCCAAAGAATAATTATGGTAATTAGCGTGATTGCGATAGGGTTGCCATGGGTTCCGAATATTCCAAACATGTCCGGAGATAAAACGGTGGCTCATGGAATAAATTTTCAGCTTCTGATGGCTCGCTGTAAAATAAAGTTGGACCACACTGGGTTAGACAATGGATTACAATGATGTCATCATAGTTTAACCAGTCTGGCTTTGCTGATGCAATAAATACTGATTATTGCTCAATTCCTAATTTTTTGAGGTGGTCTTAAATTTATGACAATGATTGTAGTACAAGTACATTTAGTTTAGTAAAAATTACAATCAGAAGCAAGTATCCAAAAGAGCACAAATTGCTATTTGTTGTATTGCATACTAATAGACAAGATTGCAAGTCGGTCTTTTGCTCATCTAGTCCAGCAGTCTTCCAGAAATAAGCTTGCATGATTTTACAGACACAGCAGATCAACCATTTACCCCCAAACTATATTTTAACGTGAAATTTAGCTATTTATTTTTGTTTTTAGATTAATTTAAATCCAAAACAGTTTCTTCAACAATAAAAAATTTAAAACAGTTTTTCATTCTTTGAATTTTGAGTAGACCTTTTGAAAGTACGCTGAGAATTCGGCGAATGTAAATTTGGCAATTTTATCTTAGAAGCTTATTTGCAATGATTGTTACACATATTATTTGAACGACAACATTGTTTTGAGAATTTCTATCTTGTTTAACTTTCAAGTTATGCAGTTTTTAAAACACATCCGTGATTGTTGTGGTGGAATGCAGGAGTATCTCAGGGGAGAGGAGTAACGCTCTCTTTTATTGCAAAATATCTTCAACAATATTTTTTAACAACAATTTTTCCATTTGTAGATAACTATCAGCTTAAGGTATGCGTAATCTGACTTTGTGTTGGCTAGAGTAACTGTCCATTTCCTCTAGGTCTAATTCGTAAAAATGTTTATTGCACATTGCAAGCAAAGGCATATTGTACTATATTTCAGCGTGGCGTAATCCTCCAGACGTCACAAAAACCACTTTTGATTGTTGAGAAATGGTACAAATGCAAAATTTTTTGTTGGTTTATGAAATTGGCAAACAGTAAAAACACAAAAAATTCATTGGTTCAGACAGAAAGCTCAGTTACTAAACCTAGCGGTGCTAGCTTATCGCTTGTAATGCTTGGTGGACCTAATCTTTGATATTACTTAAGGCAGTGGTTCTCAACCTTTATTCTCTCATTACCCCTTGGCAAATTTCCAAAGTAAAATTTAGCTTCAAATTTTTTTTCATATTTTCTCTTCTACAAATGCTTATTGTAATAGGTAAATTAACCCCAAGGAGTAAATTTGCCCCCGGTTAAGAATCCCTAACTTAAGGAAACTACAGATCTTATTACTAGAACATGCTTATTGGCTTTTTCGACAAAACCACGTAACGTATTCTTCATTCAAAGTCGTAGGAAACAACGATAGCTCATAAGTGGTGTATCTTTTCAACAAAAACAGGTAATATTGAACGTAAACTTAATAAATTTGTTTACATGCTTTTTACAAAAAATCGCATTTCACAAAAAAACTTTTCACTATGAAATAAGACAGTTTAATAGGCGTTGTGTTATCACTACACAAAAAGCTTCGTCTACGAGCGTACACTTTAAATGTCACAGTCTTTCCCTCGGGTCAGTATTATTTTGCCTCTAGGCTCTACAATTCATAAAATCTCACAAAAAAGGTACCTGCTCACTGAAAACATTGCTACGTTGTCAATGAAGTATATTGTTTATTTTAATTTGCTATTAAGTTTGTAAAATGGATCGAAGCTCTGTACCATTGCTATAACAAGCTTTCGTACGTTTGAGAGTGTTGTACACGTGGCAAGCTTTGAGGTGACAAAGATAGGGAAATCCCCGACCGTTTAAAGTTGTCATTGACGGGACAGCGATTTAAGATTTTTATCTGCAAATACACTGCACGCAATTCGACAAAAACATAATCACCTTTGCCAACGCCTGATTGTTTTCTCCGCTTGTATTGATAAAGTTAGAACCTTTTCTCACCTCTATCAACATATTCGATCATGTAGTCCCCTAGTGCAATCAAGACAGATTAACAAATTAGTTGTGAATAAAACTATAGACCTTACCTAAATTTAGGTACGTGCAAACAAAAGTTTTGTTAGGGCGATGGGGTCTAGCTTAAAAACTTTGTTGTCTATCTCTTAAAAATAGTTCTTTATTCCGTTTACATTGTCGTTGGGTACCTCCAAAAAAGGTTCGTTTGCCTTAATGCAATACTACTCAAAAAAAATTTAGCTTCGATAGCCCCCTGCCGTTGTCCCCTACCTGCCTAGGCCATTCTTATTTAGCTTTTAAGCATTTTTAATGTTTAGTCACGCATCGCGTCCACCTGCAATGCAGGGGGCAACGTTAATCTCTAATTCTATACGCACAACGCCCCCTCTGGGGACGCTGCGTTGGGCGGCACGAGTCTTTTCTGACGAGGCCCGAAACCTGGGTCCAGGAATGGTCCAGCCTATTTTGCTAAAGTTATTCGGATCGTGGCTTTTCGTAAAAACTAATTTTTTCCCGGAGTTATGTTGCGTCGTGTCTTGTTCCTGTGGGCTACGAACCCACGTTGTTTGAGCTGCTCTCCCTCGCATGCCAGAACCCGCTGTCATGTAATCACCTACTGCCATGAATGTCTTAAACCACCACATTTAGTGAACAATGATTGGAAGCTTTTTCTGTGCCTAATTACATTTTGTGTGATCAGTTTCATCTAAGGATACAAGTTTAGGTTGTACTTGCATGGTTAGCAGTAACGACAAAGGGAATCCTGGCTCAAAAATAAACAGTACATAAGTCTCGCCCTTTGTGTTAGATTGCTAGGGTTTGAATCTTGTTATGTAGGATATGGGGCTCGCCAGGAGCCACGTAAAGTGTCTTACACCTGGCATGAGACCTAGCGATGATAATGCGTCTTTATTACTCGTATTTGAGGGATGGTCCCGCCTATTTTGCTATACTTATGTTGTTCGGAACGCGACTCTTCTAAATACTATGTTCTTTGATGTATTTTACTTATTGCGTACATGCACGCTGAGCAACTGCAGACAGTGACATTGTTTCGACCTATCAGGCCTCTTTAGTGCGGTTGGTGACCGGCAAATAGCTAGAGGTTTTAAATAAAGAATAGCTTAGAACAACACACTTGTAGGGTCGAAACTGGGTCCACTGTAGCGAAAGTTCTGTAGTACTCTATGTACATGCAGCTTTCGACTTTTCTTCAAAAGCAGAACCGTTTTAAACTTTGCGTTTCCTTTGCCAAACAAACGACATTTTTTAGGACATCGATTCTTGCTTTGCTTGTTATGGGATGCCCAATTGTAAAGTACGTGGCTAAGTAACATTTTGCGGAGTTTAGTACATATCGTACTGCATCGATAATATTTTTCTTTGCCAAAGACAAATCATATAGCAACAAAAAAGTTTTCCTTTTTAAAGACAAATCATTTAGCAACAAACTATTTTTTACTTTCTAAAGACAAATCATACAACAACGAAAACACGGTGGAGTGCAGTCTGTATAATAGCGCTGCTTGTAAAATAGTGCCTCGTGCAGAATATGCTCGGAAACATTCGTGATAATTCTGAAGGGGCGAGATTCGGTAAACAGCAAAACAAAGCCTAGGCCTACCTACAAATAACCAGCATATTTGCTGTAAACCGAATCTCGTCCCTTCTGAATTGCCACCAACCTTTCCGAACATATTTTGCACGAGGCACTATTTTGCAAGTAGTGCTATTTTACAGACCGTACTTAACCGTGTTTTCGTTGCTGTATGATTTGTCTTTGGAAAGGAAAAACGTTCTTATTGCTGTATGATTTGTCTTTAAAAAAAAACGTTATTGTTGCTGTATGATTTGTTTTAAAAAAAAGAAAAATGTTATCGTTGCAGTACGATATGTCCAAAACTATGCAAAATTTAACTTTAGCACATACTTTACAGTTGGCATCCTATAATTTATCGCAACTGTTGTCAAAAGCGCAGAGTATATTCACCTGACGCCTCGTTATTGCGTCTTGAAGGTTTACGACACAATGATGACGGTAGCGAGCATTAGGCTTCACACGCGATACCGATTTAAGTTACAATGCAAGTGAGCTTGCACATACTTTCCGGTACATCGTGAACTGGGTTTAAAGACGACTACCGCCCAATTGCAAGGGGAAATAGAAATGTGTCGAATACATCTTTATCCTCAAGCCAGGAAGAATGCAGTTGTAAGATATACTTGGGGCTTGGGCAATCTAAACAGTGAGCAAGGACGTCGCATAAAAAAGCCTCTCGCGCAAGGTAGACGGGCCTCTGGGATAGATAAAATCATTAACAGTAAAAGTCGGTCAAAAGATCTTGCACTCAAAGTGATGGACAGAAAGAATAATAAAATGGTCATTGCCATCTTCTACCAAAACTAAAAATCTGACGCTGTTTTTATCAATATTGGAGACGTTCTGTTTGCTATTGAATGAGTATTGTTTCAAAATACTTATTCTTACTGATCTATATCAGGGATGGGCAAACTATACGGCCCGCCAAAGCAATTTGTGCGGCCCTCCAACACTTGTAGAAACTTTCATATACCTGATGTAATATGACGAAATATTTTCGAAATTTTCTTGCGATTGCTTTAGTAATAGAAATTGCTAGTGATAGAAATAATATTTCTGCTTTCATAGATGTGACATTTCTTTGTGTAAGAGAAAGCACACCATTCGATTTTTTAAGTTATTTGGTAATAAAGTATTCTTTTTTACCAATAAACTTCTGTAACAAGTCAGGTATCACGTCAGGCTTTACATATACAGCTATTGCAAGATTTTAAGCACTGGCCCTCGGCCAAATCTTGAATGGTCAATGCAACCCTACGACTAAAAAGTTTGCCCACCCCTGATCTATGTAGTTATATTTTCGATTGTTGTTTTATACTTTTGATTGAGCGTTTATTGATAATTAAAGGTCGTTAAAACGTAAAGCCACTCGATGCTACCAAAATACTTTTACTTGTACTAGTAAAATACTCAGACCTAAATGATATTTAAGATTTACAATAACTAAAGTGAGAGGCGCAGCCAACTACTAAACTGGAAGAGAGCGGACAAGATGTGGTAACAAATTGATTGCTAAATCGCATTTTTGGTGATGGCCACTGTTATTATTTTTTTAACCTTAGAAATTTTAAAAGAAATCAATGATATTTAGCAAATTTTAGCGATTGCTGAGATGAAGCCTTGGCAGAGTCTTTAAAATGCTGCATGGGTTCGATATCAAAGTATTTGAGGGTTAGAAATAATTGTTTCTCAACAGAAACAAATGATTTGCTTAGCTTTACTTTCGCTGAAACCCATTCCTTTTACTTCCCAGCGAACTCTGGCTTATCTCTTGCAGACTCCATCTCCTATCTCTCAAGGATTAAAGCAGATCATTTTTTGCAAGTTACGATTGCTAAGGTCGCAAACAAAGAACGCCAATCAGAGGATTTGGAACGTTGGAACGATTTCTATGAAAAAGCAATAACACGGTCTTAGGGGGATGGGAGTGTAATGTTGTTTTACATTGGCCTTATATTTTGTTCATTGAATTAGAAATAAGTTGAACAAAGGTATCA
The DNA here is from genome assembly GCA_963675345.1 of Trididemnum clinides. Classification (NCBI taxonomy): domain Eukaryota; kingdom Metazoa; phylum Chordata; class Ascidiacea; order Aplousobranchia; family Didemnidae; genus Trididemnum; species Trididemnum clinides. The sequence continues at coordinate 4,488,956 of OY776294.1, forward strand.
AGTAATTACCACGCTATTGGGAACAAGCTTTCAGATATTGCCACGAGATTAATACTCAGCTCGGTTGGCCTGGGCGATTTGAAGAGTTGTCAAAACTACACAAATTAAACAACACCCACTCGTATCACAGCGGCTGTTGTTGTTGTGGCTACCCCTCCTCTTCCTCGAAACGGAGGTACGGCACGAACAGCAATCCAAGTTCATGCCGTCAGTTTAATCGAATTAGTCTAGGGGAAAGATGGCGGCTCATTTCGAAGCAGTCATGAATAACTGGTAACCCAACCACCAACAAGGCGGATTACCGTTGTTGGATACCCAAGAGTTGCCTACATGCTGGGTGAGCAGCTTCACAATTGTAACCCGGTGAAGTACGGGTACGCCACTGTCTGCCAAATAAAAATTGAGGCGTTTCGTTAAGTGCTCTGCCCAAGGACACAACAGAGCAAGCTTGCCGACTTGTTCTCCACACTACTTTTTTTCATGCTGAGCGCCAAGCAGGGAAGCTGTGAACACCACTTTTTAAATTCTTTTGGTATCACTCGAATTAGAAAATGAACCCCAGCTCTACCGACTGCGAAGCGGACGCTTAAACCACTGCGGTGGTACGGCAATACTCTCATAATTAACTACTTTTATACACATCAGGCTAGTTAATATCATGCGAAAGTGACAATAATTAACGACTGATGAACCTTTATTTGGGAAAGTTCTGTGAACAGAAACAATATGCCGATTGTGGAACAAAACAAACTAATAAAATTAAACTCGTATAAGGCTTTACACTGAAAGTCAAACTGATATCAAAAGTGATTCCTTTTGACAAATTCATATTTGCATCAATAAGTGCACTACATAGGCTAGCCACAAATCTAATGTTGCGAGTTCTTCATTGCAGATAGTTTTGAAATTAAATCGAAACACAGATTAGTACGTAACGTGACAGTGCAAAATTGCGAACAACAACAAATAAGACCTTTAAATATACGCTGATCCAATTGGAGATAACCTAAAACGACAAAGTTACGTTTCAGACGCATTAACTATGTCTCAGACCTAAAATACGTGTTTATACTCGCAAAGAACGAGCAAAAGAATGGAACAATATTTCACAGGCTGATGCATTTTATTTAGAACTGGGACTGCGCAACCTGCGGCCCGCAACGTAAAAATTTGTAGCCTGTGGAAAAATGAAGCATATGACTTATTGCCAGCGTCCACCAATTGAATTTGCGGATTGATTTCTTTTGAGGTCGACCTTGAGATAGACCTTCCAAACAAAGAAAGGTCTTCACGTTTGTTGTTGTTTGTTACTCGACCCATTGCTCAGGATAAAAGCATAGCAGCAAAGCAGTCGTCGTCGTCGTCGTCGTTTGGTCAGGCACCCAAACTCAATCCAGGCCAGAACAAATCAAGGCTAGGGCCGATAATCTATCCTTTTACCACCCTGGGCTGCTGCGCTGCCCAGATTAGATGCTGGCAGTGGTGGTGTTAAGCCAACATCAAGTTTCATCATCCAAAACCTGCAAATCTCGTGTTCCTCTTGGTACATGATGTAGGAGACATGAAGATATAACGTGATCTGCAATTTGCTCAGTGGCGCCACATTCGCAATTCGGTGATGGGTCGAGACCCCATTTGTACATGCGAATAAAAACACCCTACACCACTCCTCAGGCGATTGAGCCTTACCCAAGATGTTCTGAGCAGACACATCCCAAGTGGCCTTGAACTGACTCTGAGAATGAAAGCATGGACCTTTGAAGTACTCTCTAAATAGTCCGCGTTCCATTTATGCTTCGTCCACTGCTTCACGCGGATTTCCAGCTCAGACAAACTACCTGATAGTTTCCACGCAGCAGGTACAAATGGGCGTCTTGATCTAAGTCTCCCCAGGTGCGAATCCTGCTGCCCAACCAACTGTCTGTGCAGTACATGGTCGGGATCGTGGGTGGCACGATTCGCCAAGGAGAGTGTCGCTCCTAATCGGCGGAGCTCAGCTGGCTGGATGACTGCGAGGACAGGCAAGTCTTCCTTTGGTGTGGAATGCAAGCATCCAGTGCGCAAAGCATCATCAAGAATGCTGTCAATGAGGCGAGTATGCATACTACAACACCAAACTGGTGCGCAGTACTCAGCGGTTGAGTAGACCGAAGAAAGAGCAAAGATGCGCAATGTCTTGGCACCTGCACTCCATCCAGATCCACAAGTTGCCTCAACAACGCGGCTTAGGTGGAGAGTTTTTTGCTCAAAGCCTCGAGGTGGTGATGAAAAGTGAGCAACCTGTTCAGATTTACTACAAAATACGGTGGGACTGGACAGGGTGGCAATAGGTTGCCATTGTTGTAAACATTAAGCTCATATTTGGCCTCTTTGTTGTTGAGATGAAATGCCGCTCTCACTGTTTTCGTATTGTTGAGCTTCAACCCCCATCTCTGGAAATAAGCTGGAAGTGTAGTAATGTCTTGGTTTACGCCTTCGGGTGTCCTCCACAGCCTTCTAATATCGTGAAGCATACATCAATGCTAAGTCATCAGCATATGCATACTTCTGAGAAGTGATGGAAGGCAGATCGTATCTGTAGATGTTGAAAAGGAGGGGGCCAAGATCGATTCCTGGGGAGGCCGTTTTGCAAACGTCTTAAACTGCTTTGCTTGCCGACACCTATAGTGATCGTGAAGCTTCTATTTCGGACAAGTTCCATGATCATCAGGACCATATGTTTATCCAGTAGAAGCCTAAGAAATTTGCAGGTGAGACCACGGTGCCAGACAGTGTCGTAAGCAGCTGTTAGAGCGACAAACACGGCACCACCCTTCTTCTTGGCCTCAAACGAATCCTCGATGTTTTGAGTAAGCAAAACAGTTTGATCCACGGTTAACCATCCCCGTCGGAACCCAGCCTGCTTCATAGGGAGAAGTAGGTCGACAATCGTCTCGAAACGAGTTTGTATGATCCTCTAGAAGATCTTGTAGATGACGCAAAGCAAAATGAGATGAAGATTTCTGGGTCCTCTACAGGCTTCTCGGATTTAGAGATCGCCGCTAACAGTTCTCTTCTCCAGACTTTTGGAATTTTGAGGTGGTGCAGGCAGGAAGAACGGAAGCCACGCAACCAGGACTTCAGTGCAGCTCCAGCATGGGTTATTAGCTCCGGGAAAATAGAATCTTAAGTCTGGAGCTTTTCCTGGTTTCAGATATTTGAGGGCAGCAGCGAACTCTTGAGAAGCAAAGCTTTCAGAGATGTTCACTGGACTCGTTGGAGTGGCTCTCCAAAGATCTGACACTTCTTGCGAGATGAGTCGAGATGATTCATGGTTAAAACCGTTTCTGCCGTTTCTAATCAGCTGGGGCGCAGTAGCGTTAGCTGAGACGGGACAGTGACGAGGGGAGCGCCGTGATCTATCAGTTAGGTTGTTCAATATACTCCATGTTTTTCGGCTAGAGTGCGAAAAGTCGATAGTCTGAACTGCCTCGGACCATTGATCTCTGCATTTCTTGTCGAGCCTGAGGAGCAGGACAGTGGCAGACCCGTTAGAGTTGCTTCGTTCAGGCGATTGCAAAATATCCGGTAGAGGTTCTCGCATTCAGCATCCCAACACGGTATGTGGTTATTTCGACGACCGTGTGGGATAGAGTTTTTGGCTGCTGTTCTGATGACATTGCAGAAGTCCTGGTAGGCCAGATTCACATCCGGTGAATCAGGTGGCAACAAACTCGTGGCAAGTTTCTTGGTCAATGCATTGTAGTGGCTCGAGAAGAGCAGTAAGATCCAAAATACGGGTAACTCTTTAAGACCGGAACCAGAAATTTTAAATCTATTTAAGAGTTGCCAAAAAGCGAGCTGTGTTAAGAGTTTGTTGCACGGTAGAAAAGAATGAAATGAGAAGTGTTCTGAATCAAATGACTGCAGGCGCTGCCCGACAGAATCTCATTTAAGCCGGTGCCAGAGAAAAAAAATTTAAAATAAAACTGTGTCTGCTCCAGCGAAGGCCAAAGAGAACCCATCGAGCGTGATGAAAAAGCAGAAATTTTTCAGTAAATACTACAAACACTTGTGTGTTGGAAAATTTTGGTGAGATGGTACTCTACTTATCCAAAAAGATAAGCTAGTACGAGAAATAAGCAAAATAAACTCCCCGGAACGGTAGATGGCTGAAGCAGTGCACCTTTCTGGCAAGCTCGAGCGTGTTATTTCCCAAAAAATATCAAAGATCGGTAACGTGGTATCAAAGGAGAAAGAGAGAATGGATAGTTGCTGACAGATGTTGCAGGGAGTGTGAGAAAGAAGGAAAAACGTAGAAAAAGAATGTTTAGCAAGAACACAGCAAAAGTTTGATAAAAGGAGGAAAGGAGAAAAGTGGCAGACTTTTTGGTGCTGCTGACATGAGTGAAAAGCATACAAAATGATGCAGGCTTTAGCAGAATAGTTTGAACAAACTGGCCAAGCCGACTAAAAAAAGGATAATCTCAGCACCACATAATGACTTGTCAAGGACGTTGTAGTATCCTTTGCCGAAAGAAAAAAAGAACAAAGTCTTTAGTCCAAAGCACGAGATCGTGATTTGGGACAGAGACAAGGTGGGCTTCAGCAACATCTTGGCGAGAAAGAGAAAAGTCAGAGCAAAAGCGTTGAGTGGAAAGAGTCCGTTGCACGCTGAAGAAAAAACGGCTCCTAAGAAAAGAAATAGAACAGGCAAGAAGAGTCTTTCTTGGTGGGAAAGGAGACAAAAAGAGCAGATGAGTAAACAAAATGTCTTCAGGAGAACCTAGGAAGCCTTGGTTTGACTTGTATCAAGCCAATTCTGAAATAGGGAAACAAGACAGAAGACGAAGGACCCGCTTTTTTCCCGGATTGAAAGGAAGACATTAGGGCTCAGACTAGCGTTCCTGTTCAACCAGAGTTTTTTGCATGGCATCTGCAGTACTGGATACAAAGAAACAGAAACCCAGATGGCCAGGTTGTTATCATAAAAAAGCAGCTATTGGGAGAAAGTACAAACGCTGGAAGAGCATTCGTAAAAAATCGAAGGAACAGGGCCAAGAAAAGATCCTTGCAGAAAACCTCTGCAAATGCGAAAAAGCGGCATTTGTGATTTTGAAGACCACGCAAGCGCGCCAGTTGGAAAAAACAAATGAGTGCATTGAATAAAGCAAGGATAGGGGCCAGTAGAATTAAAGTTGATAGTAAAAGGAATAAAGTTGGTTTCGAAAAAGTAATTGGCAAAAAAGTTATTCTCAAAACGTTGATTTCCCAAAAGATAGGAATTTTGTCTGTCAGTTTTGATGCTATTTAGTCTTCCTAAATTAATGCAATTATTGTTTAATTTTGATCTTTCTTAAATTTGGGATTATATGAAATTTAACTTTGCTTCTAATTTAGACCTCCTACTGGGAAATGAAGATTAGTGTTCGTACCGATACAAATATCAGTAATTGGCTTTATTATTTGAGTAAAGTTGTAAAGTAGTTTTCACCAAAAGCACCTTATCAATATCTTCTGAAACAGCGTTTAATCGCGTTTCTGCAAACAGCACTTTTTGGAAAGCATAAAAAATTTGCTCATCGAAGCGTTGATTGTGACATCACTTTAGACCCCCTAAATGAAAGTTTTGTAATGTTGTAAGTCGCAAGCTGGCTTTTGTTCGAGCAAAAAGCGATTGTCCTCTCTCAAGTAATGCTAATCAAAAACAAATTATTTTTGATCAAGCATACGCACGTACAGACAAATTGCGTTTTACACAGTATGTTACCTCAGGCACACGGCATAATTGGGAAAAAAACTGATAACTTTATTCGAAAAATATCAGACAAACTATGTTTTTGACAAGTTGTTTGGCTGTTACTTTTGGAATAATATGTACCGGTACCTCATGACCGAAATTTTATAATTCTAACAAATAATGAATTTGTTTCGGTTGGATAATTTTGATTTTATTACTAGCTATGCGAGTGTTCATAAACAGTCGCTGAACACCCTGATTAAGAGAAAATAGCGTATGCATCTATTTTCATTGGCTTGGTTATTCAATCAAACAGCTCTCTAAACACCCTGCAATTCCCAATATGTGACGTCAATGGATAGGAGACCGAAAGCTGTAAATAGCTGGGTAAGGTTCAGTTGCAAGACAGTAGTCAGAGGCCGCTAAGAAAGTATACTCCTAAGTAAAAAACTGAATTATACTATTTGAAGCCTTAATTTGTGAGTAAGGCTATGTAATTGCTAATTAGATAGGCTTAGTCTAGATTAGTAGTCAATTCATCTGGCTACACCAATGCGTACTAGCATTGTAATCTTTATGCTAATTGGCGATTTTCAAATGAAAGCAAACAGAAAAATATGACATTACAGTTGGCTTGCCTGTTAATTTCTTGATAGATATTGATATGGTATCAAGTTTCGTTAAAGCCAACCCAAACAATCATTGGGTGTACATGTATAAGTAAGTTAAAGTGCAGGGCACATTATTATTTTGTCAAATTTTTGAGCACATGCCAATTGTTAGTGGGTAACTGTATACTTGACCCTACCAAAAAGCTGGCGTTGTTTGGGATTTAAGTTTTTACAAATATCATACAAGTTACTGCAGATACTGACATACAGTGTAGTTAGTGAAAACAATAAAAACTACTGTATATGAAGTACTAGTACAAGTTGTATCGTATTCATGCATCATGCAAATGACATGTAAGTTATGTTCAGCATTTCATTTGCAAAAAATAGTATAGGTGAATTAAGCGAATGAAACGGCATAAGGCAACAACCTGCATTAAGTTTTAGTAAAAGTGGATTTGACCAAGTAGTAGTGTATTACCAGTAGATCTTGTTTGATTTTGATTGAGCTATTTGCAATGTCTCATGTGATCATTTATTTCAAATGTAGATTGCAAAACTGAAGTGTATTTCATAACGTAATTGAGTATGAGAGATAACTCGTGTTATTACGCCAGTCTAGAGTCAAGAGCACGTAAACAAATCACTGGTTATAAGTGTTTTATGTTCAATGCATAGGTGCATGTTCAACCTTACAGATGCTAAAAATAAGGAAGTGGCTATTTTGCTTGTAACATTGACTTTGTTTAGCAAAGCAAAGTAAGTAAAGTTATTCTGAAATGTTTGTTTGGAAAATAGCAAAAGCTTTGCTTCAAATGCTTTCACTGTTGTAAGCATATTGTGTGCAAAAAGCTCTTTTCTTTGCAACTCTAAATTGAGATTATTTAACTTCTCAAAAACTTCAATTGCAAACATAAAATCACACCTCCAGTCATCACTTTTCATGTTCTCTGTAAAATCGCAATCAATATTTTTTTATTTCTAGAAAAATAAGAATTTTCTCTCGCAATTCATACACTCTTTGAAGTACTTTACTATGGCTGAGCCACCGAACACTATTGTGGTATAATACATCTTTGTATTGCACATCAATATCCTCCAGTAAAATCTTGAATTCTGTGTGCCAAAGGTCTGGATCTAATGATATTAACTACCTTAACTACAGGATTTATCACATGGCTTAATTTTAGTGTTGACTTGCATAAACTTTCCTGGTGGATGATACAGTGAAATTTCCACATATCATGTTGAGGACTGTCTTCTTTAATCTTTTTTCGCAAGAGGCTAATCATACCTTTATTTTTTCCGGTTAAGGCAGGTGCACCATCAGTTGTAATGCTGGCTAATTTACTCGATTGCAATCCAGCTTCCTGAACACACTTGATAACGCACTCACACAGGTCTTCTCCTGTAGTTGTGCCTTTCAACTGTTCAACAGATAGCAGTTCCTCTGTGATTAAAAAATCTGATCTGACTTATCTGACCATCATACAGGCTCATAACTAAGAGTTATGAGCCTGTATGATGGTGCAGGGACTAGAGTGAGGGTGGGATCTGCATATTCAGAGGAATTCGAAGTAAAAGTTGGTGTACATCAAGGATCTGTGCTGTCACCACTATTGTTTGCAATAGTGGTGAACGTAATTACAAAAAATGCAAGAAGGGGTGTGGTTAATGAATTGCTATATGCAGATGACCTTGTTATCATGAGCGAAGACATGGAAGACTTGAAGGAAAGGTTTTGGAATTGGAAGAATGCACTGGAAAGTAAAGGTTTGAAGGTCAACACCGGAAAAACAAAATTGATGGTAAGCGGGTCAGAAGGCGAACTATACAAAAGCAAGATAGATCCATGTGGAGTTTGTGGGAAGAGAGTCATGGCCAATTCAATGTTGTGCACAAAATGTGGAAGCTGGGATCATGGCAAATGTGCAAAAATAAAGAGAGCTACCGCTAGGTTGGCAATGCATTTTGTTTGCTCGAAATATAAAGGAATAATAAAAGGGACGATGGATTCGATCGAGAAGTTGTGCGATGAAGTGGAGACAGTGAATGGATTTTGTTATTTGGGAGACAGACTAAATGCTAGTGGTGGTTGTGAAGCGGCAGTTACAGCAAGAGTAAGAATCGGTTGGGTAAGATTCAGGGAATGTGGAGAATTGTTGCTTGGAAATCGGTTTCCTCTGAAGATGAAAGGTAAAGTCTATCGTTGTTGTGTAAGATCAGCAATACTGTATGGAAGTGAGACATGGTGTTTAAAAGAAAATGAAAAATTAATTTTGAGAAGAACGGAGAGAGCTATGGTGAGAGCCATGTGCAGTCAGAAAGTGGTAGACAGGAAGACGACTAAAGAACAGATGGATATGTTGGGGTTGAAGGAAACTATAGACCGGTTAGCAACAGCGAATGGAGTTAGATGGTATGGACATGTGCTGAGGAGGGATGACGATAGTGTTTTGAGGGTTGCTCTGAATCTCGAAGTGAGTGGCAAGAGAAAGCGAGGACGACCAAAGAAGACCTGGAAGAAGCAAGTGGAAGAGGAGACAGAAAAGATTGGTTTGAAGAAGGAGGATGCCCTAAGACGAGACAAGTGAAGGGACGGAGTGCGAGCAATTGCAGAAGGAATGGGGTAAATCCGGCCATCTCTGCTAAAGGGAAAACACCGGATAAAAACTGAACCACTACTACCCCTTGTATGAATATCAAAACTTGTGCAATATCTTGCACATCGTTACTTTCATCCAACGCCAATGAGTACCATATGAAATCGTTGCAAGCAGAATAAAGTTGTCTTAAAATATCTTTACTTACATCTTGCACTCTCCTCATTACTGTGTTTCTTGATAGCGAAATATTTTCAAATTTATTCTGTACTTCTGGGCAAACTAAACGTGCTGCATCTACCATACAGCTTTTTATGAATTCTCCATCAGCAAATGGTTTGTTCCTTTGTGCAATCTTATAACTAATCAAATAACTTGCCTGTGTTGCAGTACTATGAGTAAGCAATGTTTTGGTGAACACTGACTGTTGCTTAGTCAACTGTTTTATCATATCCGAAGATTTTTGCAATTTTTGCTCTGCTGAAAGTCCTACACTGTATGCAGCATGTTTTGTGTTGAAGTGCCTTTTCAAATTATACTCCTTGAAAACAGAGACTGTATCCTTGCAGATTAAACACACTGCCTTGCCATTAACCACTGTGAAAAAATAGTTGAGTGTCCAATCTTCTTTAAAAACACGGCATTCATCATCAATTTTTCTCTTCTTCATTTTGGACATTTAAAAAAACTAAATTAAGCACAAGTAAAATCTCGCAAGTTATGTGCCACCTACTTATCTGAAACAGAATTGAAACTGAAAACACCCAGCAAGAAAACATGTACACACCTGCTGCTTTTCACATTTACACATTTTGATTTGCTGAAAAAAAATTTATACAGTAGTCCCTGCTTATTAAGCCCACCTTGGGAACGTACGATTTTGGGCTTAATAAGCGGGGACTACGTGGGCTTAATAAGCGGGGACTACTGTATAAGCCAGCGAGATATGGAAAATCCTTTTGACATTTACAGATTTGGGGATTAAAAAAAAATTTAAATAGGTCACTGAGATATATGAAATCCCTACTTACTATATATATACAAGTGCTTACTTATTGCATCTAATCCATAGTGACTATACGTTGTAGAAATGTAGCGCCTCTGCAAGCAGTAGCTGGTCACAACACACTTACTGGACAGAACATGCTTTGCTTCAATGATCATAGTGAAAAAAGAGCCTGTTTAAAAAATTGTGAAACGTCAGCGGCGGGCCGGATTGAGTGTATTGGCGGGCCGGATGCGGCCCGCGGGCCGTAGTTTGGCCACACCTGGATTAGATTACTTTTGCTTATACAAAATTTTCCGTAACTTGAATTGTTGGAGTGATTATCTATTTGAATAGGAATAATAATTTGCATTATTAACCAAATCAAAGTCAAGAGCATTGAAATGCATTGGTGAGACAAAAGTGGGAGATGCAGTCAACAGTGATTTACAGTTCACAATTGACAAGGTTTGCATCAGGCTGTATTATGTGATTTGGGACAAGTGATGACATACATAGATTTTGCTCGCTTATTCCATAGGTTCGTGAACATAACGTATATGTCCGTATTTTATTTACACCTGCTATTCGTCTCCGGTAAAACTTGTTAGTATTGCCTAAACTTTAAATTTTTTTGCAGGTATTAATTGTAAACTATCAACGATAGTGCTGATACATTTTTTGTGAGTGAAAATTGCATTTTAAATTGGGTATTGCATTTGGAGACTTGTGCCAGGCTACCTCAGTTGGTAGAACACTTGACGCATAATCAGAGTTAAATCCCGTGCCTGCTTTTAAGCACAAATCATTTGCAGAAGTTAGCTGCATTAGTGGTTGTGAGCTTGATTTTGCTTACATCAGTAGGTGCATTGTACATTGGATATTTGATTTCCTGGCTATGTATCCTCATAACTATTCCAAATATTGTTAAACTTTTCTCATATTTTATGAGCAGTTCACCATGCTGTCCAATCTAAAATCTGCGTGTGTGGCATTTTTGTGAATCATGCGAAGCACAAAAAAGAATACTTTATGGCCGCTCTGCTTAACATTTCGCTCCAAGCCCCTCTGATGTTAGAACTATCACTGGCAAAAGCCTAATAAGAAAGGATGCCAGAATGACAACGACTTACATGATCATTGTAAGTCATTCAAAGTTTATAATAACGACTTGAAACAACTTAACATGCTATGTGAAAACACAAATTTAAGGTTACATGTATTAAAATGTGATATGTCCAATGTATCTTACATTCAAGCAAACATGGCTTCAAGTAATGGACGGTTTGTTTCAGCAGTTGCCAAGTTGCAGGCTCATCTGAGTCAGAAATCAGTAACTTTTTTGAATACCTTAGCTATTTTTACCTGAAATATTTAATTTTTATAATGAGTTTTTAGTAGCTTCGTTGATAAAAAGAAACTTTTTTGTCTTGCCCGTTTGATGAAAAGCTTTTAATTATTCAAACTGGTAAACCAAAACCTGACATGGCAAATTTGATAATTTGTTACTTTCAAGGAACAAAAGCATTTTGCGTGGCAGACATAAAAGCGATCTTTATCGCAACAATGTTACCTTACAGGGGTTTGTAAATAAAGCTGGCTGACGTGAATTGTAAAAAAACGTGCGACAACTCCTATATCTAAGGCAGTAACCGAGTTATTTATTATTAGAGATACGTAAATTGCTGCAGACAGTGCTTTAAAGGCAGACGCAACTTTTTCGATTACAACAAATTATTCTAAAGTAGCCGGCGTCGCCTTGCAAAGCCCCCATCAGTAATATCAAGATTAACAATATCGGTTCAGCCGGCTAAGCCGGCTACATCCAATGGATAGTTGCGAAAACAATAATAAAAAGTTTGTGTTTTTCAAATATCGTAAAACCTCTATTTCACCGCCATGGCGCTTTATTTCTCAAACCCTTCCCCCATAGTGGTGTTCTATTAGAGGTGACGTTCAAATAGAGGCTGGTGCTCTATTTTTTGACTAGCTGGTTAGAACTTTGAGAAGATAAATTTTATGAATGAAAAGAAAAAACATTTAATACATTTATACAATTAGCTAAAGACACAAATGCAGGGTGATTGCTGGCAAGTAATCACAAATTCAGTGGCGAAAATCAAGTGACACGTCGCTGTTGTAGCCGTTTTTGTCATTTTCAACTTGAATAGAAGAATTCATTAAAGTGGCGTTCCATTAGAGCAGTGTTTCTTAACCTGGGGTGCTGAAAATAATTTTAGAGGGTACTGGAAAAGGTGACAAACGAGGTGGTAGGAGGTTAAAGGTAGGATGGCCAAATGTTCTGTTCAAAGGGGATAGTCCCGCTACCTTAGGGTCGTCTCGGCGCTATAGCTGTTACGCCAGGCATATTGGCAGCGAAATCTGCCGACAATATTTTTTTTTTGGAGATTAACCCCACCAAGGGGCTCGAACTACAACTGAGCGTCCCGACTTTGGCCAAAAAGCTGTTTTGGAGGATTAAGCAAACAAATTATCAAGATGTTTTGCATTTGCCCTTACTTTATCCTTACAAGTAACCAATGGTAGGGGGTGCTGGGCTGCTTAGGTTTGACCAGAAGGAGTGCTGAGGAAGAAAAAGGTTAAGAAACACTGCATTAGAGGGTGGCGCTCTATTTTTCAACCCTCCCTTTATAGTGGCGTTCAAATAGAGGTGGCGCTCAAATAGAGGTTTTACGGTAACCAAATCTCGTTCCGAAATAGAACTATTGTTTTTGAAATGCGATTGATAAAAGAACATTTGCGTGCGATTGTCCATAGTCACTACATGTCTTCAAGTTTCTGAAACTCCTGGCAACGTCTTATTTTGCATTATTTTAACCATAAGCGTCTTCAAACCGAACAAACTTTTAGTCGTTAAAATGAGCTAGTGCTTCAATTGAAAAAAAAACAAAATTGTGGAAAGACGGTAAAGTAATTGATATGTATTTTCGGGATTTAGCACCAAATATTAGGTTCACTACTTACAACTTTATCATAGCTGTTTGGTTATTTGTATGAGCTAACGCCTCTGATTGAGTGCATGTTGTGTGGTCCTAGCATAAACACAGCCAGGCTAAAAGCAAACTAACACGAAATCAATTACTCGCGGTTAAGTTGTAAAAATAGCAGCGCTTTCATCAGTATTTTCTAGTATTAAAATATCGGTTCAGACGGCTTTACCAAATTGATATTTGTGAGAACAGCAATAGAAAGTTAATGAGCTGTTTACGCAGCCAATTGTCGTTCCAAAATTAAAAGACCGTTTTTTTAAAGAAAATCGATTAACCCTTAGAAAAGCATTGCGGAAGTTGCGCATAGCTGGTATTGTTTTCCAAAAGTTTCTGGATGCATCTTACTTGGTTTGTGTTCTACGTAGGAATTAAACTTGCTCGCAATTGGGACAGCTAGCGATTCCTAAAAGCTATATTTGTTCAATTTTATGAAATGCATTGGAGCAAAATTTCAAAGTTAAGGGCAGGAGAGGCGCCAAAGTAATTCAATCTAATTATTTTCAGGAATAGTCTATTAAATATTAGGACCAGTTTTAACAACTTTTTCGTAGCTGAATGCCTATTTGTGCGACCTAAAGCTTTTGACTGAGCGCATGTTGCCTGGTCTCGGCATATACGCAGCTGGAAAGAACAAAGTTACCCGAAGTGATGCACCTACAGTTAAGTTATTACAATAGTAGCCATTAGTAATGATAAGATTAAGGGTACTAAATTAGATGGCTGCGTGGACCTCACTCAATCGAAAATGGCTTCGCACTTACATGATGTGTAGCTCGAAACTGATATTTTGTTGCAATCAGTATGATCATCTTCACTTTCATGTTTTTGTAGGAGGATCACCAGTTTGTTTGTTTGGAGTAGGCGGCTACATTTTTAAATGTTTAAAAATTTAATTTTTGATAAATCTTTTAGAAAATGTTGATGGCTAATGCCAAAGAAGCCCGCTTTTGAGAAAGAATAACAAAATTGTACCAAACAACTAGCTTTTTAAAAATTGCAATTTTGTGAAGTGCAGGCACCAAAATTTTGAGTGCTTTCAACCGGTAAGCTGTAGGATGAATTTTTTTGCAAATTTAGATAGATAATGCCGAAGAACCATGCTTGCTTGTAAAAAGTAGTCAAAGTGTACCAAAGAACAAACTATTTCTAAAAATTGCAAGTTTCTTAGGTCTAGTATGCAGTTGTTCAGGATTATGACATCATAAAGCGAGTTGAAGCGTGCAGAAAAAAAGCAAGAAAAGCATGCTTAGAACGATTAAATTGTTTAAATAAAGAATTTGTTGTTGCTTTGCCAATTCATCATTAATAATTGTAGGGTTTCTTTTATGGAAGGCACCTTGCCAAAGATCTTTTGAAAAAGCTTTTAATTGCATTTCTACGATCGGTGTTTTTTGAGTAAATTAAGAAAACAAATTTCGCAATAAATTGTTAATTATGAGGTCATGTGCCATCGTAAAAAAGAAAAATTTGTTGAAGTTGGTTGGTCGGGTACCGGCATTTGTTTAGGCCAAAAACCGCTTTTCTCAGTCCAATAATTCGTTTTTACAAAAATGATCTTTGGGTATGACGTCATCATGACGCCACGAACCCCCTTATGACACTCACCACGGGGTGGTGATCAATCGTGTCAAACTTGATGTTTGTACCTCTAGCAGTTTCGGATGAGTTAAAACGGACAGACAGACAGAGAGAATTGCGCTTTATATGTTAGACTTGCCGGCATTGCACGGCAGGGACCCTCCATCAGCAATGACGGGGTTTAGTATTTCGGTTCAACCGCCTGTGCCGACTTCACGCATCGGGCTCTTGTGTGAGCAGTAGTGAAAAGTTAATGAATTTTATGTACTTTCACAATTCCTGCCACGAAATCGTGATCATATTCTTTCAATCACGAAGGGTATTGCTCACAAAGAATCTTGTCACAAATTATCGTTAATTCTTGTGAGAGAGAAGGGATTGAAACACAATCAAAACTGATTGTAGCGACGAAATGGTGGTTGCTTTCACAATTACAGAAATAAACTATTTATTGGTAAACCTATTTTTTGATGTGGTGCCCCCCTCTTTCCTATTTATATTGGCCGGCTATTTCTATCTATATTTATATTTGTGGTATTAAGTTCTTTGTTGTTGTCGTGGTTACCCCACTCTTTTTCGGGATGGAGGTGCGGCACGAATGGCAATTCAGGTTCATGCCGTTTACCTAATTGAAATTAGGTTAGGGTAAAGATGGTAACCCATTTCGAGCCAATCATGAATGACTGGTAGCCTCACCACCAACAAGGGGGACAGGCATTGGCGGCTACCCGAGAGTCGCGTTTTACGACATGCTGGGTGAGCAGCTTCACAATTGTAACCCGGTGAAGTACGAATACGCCTCCTGTCTGCCACCTAAAGATGGAGGCGTGCCGTTAAGTGCCTTGCCCAAGGACACAACAATCAATCTTGCTGGCTTGCTCTCCACACTTTCCTTTTTTTATGCTGAGCGCAAAGAAGAGAAACTAGGTTCTTTCGGCTGCGCTATTTGTGTTGTTTCTGGCATAGCGGCTATGGCTTCCCCGAAATAGTAAGCGCCCATCAAGCCGTGTTATTTTCAAACAAGTGTTCTCTCTAAATTCAGTTTTACAAACTGTTATGGTTATGGTGTAATGTTAATCATTATACGAAAAACAACTGCAGTTTGATGTTGATGGAAAGCGAATTTTCTAAGTTTTCAAACGACAGCAATTGTTTGTACCAATCTGAGAGATAGAGAGAGATCCACTTTTAGAAATCCGGTTTTGTCTGCGTTAACGCAGGTAGCCGGATTCACCTCATGTTTCTTGAAAGTTTGTAAACACCATCACGCCGCTCCGTTTATGTAATAAACTTACCTATTTTTACACAGATTATCACTTTGGTGGGAATAAAAAAATTACACTACAAGTATGAAACTTCAATTTTGTCGTACAAAAACATATAGCATAGATACATGTTCTATCAATATATTATCAGAATTGCTATGAAATACTTTGTGCACTGTTAAATAACTTGTGAAAACGAGTTGCGAAATCAGGTCACAAATCAGTTTTTAATTAAACTGATTTTGTAAAAATTTTGCAATTTTCAAAAGAATCATCATATAATAGACTATGTGGTCATTGTGCAATGCAAGGTTCTTGTAGTAAAAAGAATCTAGTGAAATACTTTGAACAAACTAAAACTAAGCTATTGTAGCTGAAGATCACCAGCAGCTGTATTTACATTCTTTAGATAATTAAATACAGGCATCATTCAATTTTAACTTTTAATGCTGGAAAATGTATTTTAACTATCTGAATAGTCATCATCAGTACTTAATAACAGCATGAAAAAGAAATATTTGAAAAACTCTGCATAGCCTTCATAACTCAGGAAATATCTTTACCAGTCGTACAGCAAAATCTTATTATTAAAAGTAAATAGGATGTTTGTAACAATATCATTTAAAAGAGGATAGATGTAAATACATGTAACCATAGAAGAAATTTTAAAAGACTGCCTTAGCCGATAGATATCAAGGGCAGTTAACATTACAACAACAGAATACGAGACTAAAAAGTAAACATGACATTATAAACCAATTAATAAAAATGAAAGTGGTTAGAGCGTCCGCTTCGCAGTCGGTAGACCTGGGGTTCATTCCCCTTGTCGAGTCATACCAAAAGACTTTAAAAAATGGCATCCGCAGCTTCCCTGCTTGGCGTTCGGCATTTAGGAGGGGTTGTGGAGAACAAGCCGGCAAGTTCGCTTGTTGTGTCCTTGGGCAAGGCACTTAACGGGACGCCCCACTTTTATGTGGAAGACAGGTGGCCCATAAACCTCGAAAAAGGCAACTCCCAAGCGAGTGCGGACTTCCCGTCCAAAGTATAGCGATACAATTCGCTTTCTCGTGAATGGAGGATAAATATGGCAAATAAAACAAAAAAAAAAAAAAAAGAAGAAAGAAACTGAATGCTCTTCGTAAAAATTGTACAGTGTTAACATTAAGTTAGACAAAATGAAAAAGGTTGGAAATGAGTAGTTGAAATTATCATCGAATAGTTGGCGTAATCATTGGCTGAATATTGGTTGAAAGTTTTATTCTGTGTCATCAAAAACCTTGATTAAAAGTCTAGCAATGCTGCTTCAGTTTGTTGTAGAAAAATTGCTCCATGCCTAACGAGCAAATTGTTCCAATCGAAGTCACTTAAATAATGGTTTAAATAGCGCTTTAAAAGTGCGCTTTTATTATTTTAAATTTCTAGTTTTGTTTGCTCCAATAGGTTTTGTGAGCTCGCCACCTGATTGAGGATTTGGATTTAGTTTGTTCAGCATATTTAGCATTACAAATGACCCATTCTGCATCACATGTACTGCAATATCGACAGGTTAGGGTTTGTTTCAGTTTGATGGTTTCTTTGTCTGTTTTGATGATGGTAGTGAGTGAAGCACTATTTGAACTATCATTTGAGTGACTTCAATGGGAACAATATGTTTTCTTAAGGCATATAGACAGTGGAGTTCATTTGGCTGGAAATCAGTTTTACGCCGTCAATCAATGCATCTTTTAAAGATGTGATTTTGTTATAACGTCATCATGATGTTAGAAACGACATCATGTCCCTCATCTTGGGACAATGAGTAATTTTGCCAAGTTTGATATTTGTACTTCCAGTTGTTTCGCAGTTGTTGAAGCGTACTTACGTCACAAAGAATTCACTGAATATTAGACGTGGCGACGTTGACGGTGTCGCCCGCAAGATCCCCATGAGTGATGTCATGCTGGGGAATATTAGTTCAGACGGCCGCACCGCTTGATAGTAAAAAACCTGCATGGCATTGCTGTGAGTGGATATTAAGATATAGAAATGCTGTAATTATCCTATTTGCGTGACCAAAGTCTCAGACTTAAAACATCTTTTTTGTTGTTTACAGCTGCTCAAAGTGCCACAATCTTTGCAGTTACCAACGAAGAAATACGAAGCCGTAAGTACTTGTTAGATAGTAGTGATCAAAACAATTCAATGAAGCGCAATCAATGCTGTGCCATCTTAGAGCTTCTTAGATGCCAAATTGTACTTTAAAGTGCTTTGGTATGAGTCAAGATGGGAATTAAAGCCTGGTCTACCGACTGCCAATCGGAAGCTCTAACGGCTATACATTGGCGCCGAAATATTGCTGGTGGTAGATTGCTATGTGCTTTACCTTTTGAATTATGTTAATTTTTTTATTATGTTTTCACGTTCCGTTTTACACAATGTGATTCAATTTACCGAAGCACATACACATTTTTCATTTATTTAACCCTTAGATGCAGGAATGGGTCTGGGAGGCCCGGCAAGGATTTTTTTTAAAAATTTATGTCGATCCTACTTAACATATGGCCGAGGTGTTCCGGGTATTCTTCTGCAACTTATGCTAGATTGCTTTCGTGGATCGATCCAGAAGAAAAAACCTTCGAGGTGGGAGGGGCACCCGTTTCATTAGACTATGCTAAATTTTTGGGGTGCCACTTTCACTTGGACTTCCAGTTTTTTTTGCTTTGCCTCGATCGTTTTACAATATTAGGCAGATATTTTTCGGAGTATGTCTCTTTTGCTACTTGTTTCTATCATTTTTTTCACAGCCTAAAAAATCTCTATTGCCTCTAGTGGCCATTTACTTAGATTAGCCCGTGGTCTTTGCTTAGGTTGTGAACGTAGAAAAACGTTTGACTGAAGTCAGATCGTTAGTAATTTTTGCTTGTTAGTATTGCGGTTTGTTTCTAGTGAAGATGGCCAAGCGTAAAGGTGATAAGCTAACGCTTGACGAAGTAGAAGATATGATTGAAGAGGGTGTTTTGAGCGTAGACGAAGAATCAGAATGTTCAGAGGATGAAGATTTTGAGCCAGTCTCTAGCAATTTGCCTTCATCGTCTGAGAGTTCAGTGGAATCAAGCGATGACAGTTCTGATGAAGACAATGAACTGCACACAGAAATCGCTAATCGGACTGGTCGCAATGGCACATATTAGAGATCGGATACCCCTCCTCCAAGTAGGACCCCAAGGCATAATATTATGCATGAACAGCCAGGCCCTAAACGGACTGTGATAGTAAATTCTCCATCCAATGCATTAGAACTGTTTTTATCAGAAGAGATTCTGGATGAGGTGTGTAAATGCACAAACTTGGAAGGAAGGAGAGTGGCGAGTACTAGAAGAAAGCGGTGGAACAATGTATCTAAGGAAGAACTTCTAGCTTATTTTGGGCTTGTACTTCTTGCTGGCTCTGAAAAGCAGTGGGACGTATCAACACGCGAGTTGTTTGGGAATGACTTCTCAAACCCTATGTACAAGGCAACCATGTCTGTAGAAAGATTCAAAGACATCCGTCGCTTTTTGAGGTTTGATGACAAAAGAACGAGAGAATTCCGCTTGCAGACAGACCACATGGCAGCATTTAGATATATTTGGAAACTTTTTATTTCAAACTGCAAAAAAATGGTACAGTCCACACGAATGTGTTACTATTGATGAGCAACTGGTGGCTTTCAAGGGATGATGTAGATTTCTTCAGTATATTCCAACCAAGCCAGGAAAATACGGCATAAAAATCTTCTGGTTATGTGATTCGATAACAAACTATGGCTTCAACGGAAGTGTTTATACTGGTAGACAACTAGGTGAGGAAGTGAAGAGAAACGTGGGTAGTAGTATTGTGCATGAACTGTGCTCCCCTTTGCAGCACAGTGGTCGCAACGTAACCGCAGACAACTTTTTCACAAGCGTGCAATTGGCTGAATCCCTGCTGAACAAAAACCTAACATTAGTTGGGACCCTTCGACAAAATAAACCGGATATACCCCCGATTATGAAAGCAAGTAAAAGTCGGGAACGGTACAGCACTGAGTTTGGCTTCAAGGGTAACACCACTATGGTAAGCTATGTACCAAAGAAAGGAAAGGCGGTTATAATGCTGAGTACTATGCATCATGACAAAGCTATTGATGAAGGCAGTTCAAAGAAAAAGCCAGAGGTAATACAATACTACAATGGTACCAAAGCAGGAGTGGACACCTTCGACCAAATGATTCGCACATATAGTTGCAAGCGGCAGACAAAAAGATGGCCAGTAGTGATGTGGTACAATTTGCTGGATGTTGCTGCGCTAAATGCTTTCCTCATCTTTTCAACACAGAATCCGGAATTTGAAGTAGGAAAGACCCACAAGCGAAGATTGTTTCTGCGAAATCTCGCAAAGGAATTGGTAATTCCACAAATGAGAAGGCGACTGAGAGTGACTACAAACCTACGGTCAACTGTACTTGTGGCAATGGAACGATGCGGGGTCAGAAGAGAAGAAAATGTAGGCACTGTTTGCGAGACACCTGTAACCAAGCGAAAACGTTGCCACTATTGCCCTTCGAAAAAAGATCGTAACAGTGCTATGGTATGCAAGAATGGTAACAAAAACGTGTGTAAGGAACATAGTCATGTCGTTTGTAACAATTGTCTGTCTTCTTATTTTTGTACGTACATGTCTCCAGAGTGAGTTTTGGATTTGATTTTCTTTCTGATTTTGTACATAAAGTTATACACTGGAACCAAAATACATAAAACATGCTTCTACAATACTGTACTTTGAGTGTGAATGCTCCAATATATACCAACAAACACAACCGCGAATGAAAACATACTCCTTTAGAACAGGTGGGCCTCGCAGGCCCGGTTTCTGTATTGGTGGGTGTTCATAGGTTCCTGCATCTAAGGGTTAAAGTGAATTTTTATTCTATGGGTAGTGTTGAATATTAGTTTACCGGATATTAATGCTTTGTTACCACTGAACTAGCTCGATATAATAGAACGTTATTTCTCAAAATTTTATCAGCCTCAATAATGCGAACATGATCTAGAAGCGGTCGTTGACAAGCGCTGCGATGCCGCAGCATTCCAAATTTTTGTAACTCCTGTCGTGTTTTACAATTTTAAATAATATTTTCTATCTATCAAAATTTCTCTAAGTGAAGTCTACCGGTAGCTCCAAAAAATAATTACAAATATTTTTAGTTGTAAAAAATATGGAAGCATTGTTTTATTTAGTTTCATCAAATATGCATGCAATGGAAATTTCACATTTTGTGTTGTGGGACATCTAAGATTACAGGCTTTGACCAAGTTTATCATGACTTAATTGTCACTTTTAAGTTTGGCAACCAAGATTAAAGGTTTCATCACTCCATTCAAAATATCCACGACCCACATTACAAGATTGGATTTTGCTATAAAGTTAGAGCAAATGAGAAAATAGCGTCCTTTATATTGATTTGAATAAGCTGTTTGAATAAGACAAGCGAGTAATAATAGACCTATTGAATGACTGATTTTTGCGAGCTAGTAATGATGGACCTATTGATTGATTTTTGCAATACCCTGCTTAGTTTTTGATTTTATTTGCCACAGCACCTGAGCAATGCATGGTTCGTAAAATGGAAACCTTTACTCCGAACGCACCAGTAGTTCGAAACTATGTGACTTGCAATGGAATAGAAATTAGATTTCCAGCGGAAAGGAGGCCTCTTGATTTTCCTTCTGTCTTTCAATTTGTTGCCGATCACACAGCTTGCAGGTAAAAAGTAGATTGCAATACAACTATATCGTTACTGATAAAATTTTTATGAAGTCAAAAATTATCACAAGTTGCAGATGATTTAGAAATTTGATGAAGCTTTGAACATCGACGAAACATTTTGTGTTCTATGGCTGTGGAGAGCTGATGGCAATGCCTTTTTAATACAAAGGCAAAAATCTTTTATTAGAGATCAACTTTTGAAAACAATTTATGTGCCAATTTTCAAAATTTTTGGGGTGCTGAAAACAGTATGAGGGTTGCAGCACACTAGCTTTTAAGCCTATGGCTTTCAAAAATGCATTATTTGTTGTCTTATCTTACCTAATTCCATTGTGACTTTATCTTTTCCGATTTGAAGCGACATCACCTCTGATGTGTCGCGAATTCTTTTTTTGCAAAAGAGCAAGAATGTGTACAACTACATGCCATTAAAGTGTGTATACTGTGTTATCAAAATCCCAAATTACATCCAAATTAATATCTTTACAAAGCAGTGTTTAAAGTTGTTCTTATAAGGCATTTCGTTTTTTTCTAATTTTCAGCCCAGAATTGGCTGGTTGCGATAGCAACGGAGTAGAAACGTTATCCGACAACGATCCAGAAGTACCCAGTTGGCCATATCGACTGCAAGCTTTAACAAAAACGACCTCACCTTTGCTAAATGGAATTCAAACGTGCAACGTTATTAACTTCCCTGTAGTAACAGGTAACAAGCATACACGCCTACACAAACAATCTCAAAAACACGAACACAACCGCAAAGATTTTTCCTGTGATTAGAGCACATAAATATATGGAAATGGCGTGAATTGGAATTTCGCTTGCTGCCTTATTAAAATACAACTGTGGTCAACACAGATTATTATGCCAAAGAATTTTTCATGAATTTTTATGATACGTTTGCGTCGCCGAATCTATAAATAAAAATAGGTTTTTGAATTTGGCTGAAATTTTTAAGATACACTCCACCTTTGTTTTTCCGGACTAGATGGTGCAGGAACCTGTCCGGATAATAAAAAGTTCGGATACCACAATTGTAATTACATAATGCAAATAAAATGAAATAACCGTTCTTAACAATTGTATAATGCATTTGCACTATTTACAAGATTAAGAAAATTTGTTATTCTTGGTCCATAGTCTCAATATCTGAAGAACTATCTGACAAAACACGGTGTTTGCGATCGTCGGTAGCTACCTATCTGGCAGTACGCGAGGCGTACGTAGTTTGAATTCATCTGTCGGCCGTTCGGACTCACTGTCCGGATAAACCGAAATTCGGATTAACGAGGTCCGTAAAAACGAGGATGGAGTGTATTTTAAAATGTTGGGTTTAAAATATTTTAAAAACTGGTAAAAATTAGTTTTCTATTTATTTGTTCTGATCCACAAAACTAAAAGTGTCTTTTGATATGATTTTGCTTTTCAATGAACTATTTTTAGGTTCAACACCATAGAGACGTCAAATGTATCTTCTTTTGATGTGCCCACATTTGAAAAATACCAGAGCATGTTTTACAGAGAACATGCGGAACACTAGCATTAATTTTGTCAGCAATTTTTTTGTGAAATATGCATATTATGCTCTTTTCACAAAATCAGTTACAGGCTTCCTTTGTTCTTTTATAGCATAATCATCACAAATATATAAAAAACTATAAGGAACATGAGAACTCCATTTTTGTAATGAACTCATTTCTCAAATTTACAGTCAAGCTAAATCGATAGGCTGAATACCTGACGGTAAACGAAAAGCCTTATTTGCGTAGTTAAAACAATAAACCAAAACAACGGATTTCTTATTGTAGCATCTATGGTAATATCACTAGCATGTGTACAGCTCTGCAATCTAACTAAAATTGGAATGACTTATAGTCCGTCAAAAGATCGTGGGTTTATTGTACTAAATGTCCTTATGCTACAGTGAGTCAGCTGAAATTGCAAAAACCAAAGATGGTCGATTTCCTAATATGTTTGCAACAAATTAATAGTCGAAACAGACCAGCACTATTGACGTAACATTACTCTAATGATGAAATATCAGGTGCATGGATCTATGCTGTATCTCAAAAACTAGAGCCAAACACGCAAAATAATCTCAATTTTAGCTTCAACGCACCAGATATACCTTAAATTTGATTAAATATTTTTGGGAACTCGATATGTTTTTTGTTGCTTAGTGTAATTATTTAACCTAAATAGGCTATTTTACTTACCGGTAATTTTCAAATTGATATGTTCGATGATAACTGCACTGGCTGCTAAAAGTTACGTATCAGAGTTCTAAAGATGAAAATGTTTTAGATTTAGGAGTGATGATGGTGGCTGAAGCCCCCAAAAATATTTTCAGCCCCACATTTCAGAAATTAAAGAAAACCAAAACAATTACTTTTGAAAAATTGATTTCCGATAAAAGTCTTCAAGTTTGCTTGGAGTCACAAATTCTTTTAGCTCCCTTTCTTTCACCTTGGTGATTTCAAATCTTGAAAAAAGAGTCACTTTGAAAAAGTCAGTTTTGTAAAATAAAAAGTGTTACGTTTATGTTTGTGAAGCCTTAGATCTCAGATTGGCATGTTTACACTAATTTCGACTTATTAAAAATAGTTTTTTTTAATTGAATCGAATCTAGTGGCTGATATTGATACCTTCAAGCATATCAATTCTGCATCAGGTCAAGTTGTCATCTTTGGGAATGAACCAGTGACAACAACGATATATTTTATAACAAGCGCAGCAGAAATTGATTTGAATTGATCGCTAAAGATGCAACAAAATAAAATTGCATAAAATTTTTTTAGAATCAAAAGATAGGTTACTAGCTCAGAGCGTACGCACGGTCATGCAGCTAAAAAGCGAGTTAAAGGCCTTCAACGCAATTCGCAAATGAGGGTCTTTGCAATTTGTTCCAATACATAATGAAACTTTAGTCATCAAACTCGTACCTGAAAGGTTCAAGACACTTCATCAAACTCATACCTACAAATGTTCAAGACATTCTAAGTGTAGAAAAAAGCGAGAAAAACTTACAACATAAAATAATGCATAGTCATAAAGGATATGCTTCGTTGTTACGCAGACAGATTTTTTGACCGCTCGCAACGATTCTAGATAAATTAACTATGCGGTAGTTCTCGTGTTAAAAACATAAATTTTCACCACCGCAATTTATGCAATTAAAAAAGTTGCTGAAAGCGCAGCGCAATTTACGCAATAAAAAAGACGCGGTGAAGCACAACGCACTTTGCACAAGAGCGGCATTGCGCAACTAGCAAAACTTGCGCTGAAGTTGCGCATTGCAAGCTCTACTTTAAACGCCTATGTACGCGGTTAACAGGTATTACATAAAAATGTTAAAACATTACTATCTGAAAAAGTAGTGCCGATTCGGTAAAACCGATGAATGTTCGGATTCTGAGGCCTAAAGATACCCTAAAATCATTGAAACCTCTGGCCTCAAAATTTTTGTGTTTGATGAGGCTGTGTGATGACTAATGATTAGTTGGTAGGGGTTTGAATGCATTTACTTTCTCGTAATCCCATTACCTTGTGTAAAAAATTAAGGTGACACTAGTAGTAATGTCATTTTAGAAAAGCAGCAAATCTCTGAAGAACAGATGGAAACGAATGTGATCGAATAACTCTGCTTTTTTCACAACATGGGCCGCGAAGATCTCATAAATGGGTTGCGCGCATATTTTGAGTTTTATTCGTCTATACTTACGTCGGGGTTACTATTGCTAATGGGACAAAATCCCGGATACTTTTTCTCGGTATTGTGCGCTGGCGGCTTATTTCCTTGTTTTGGTGCTTAGTCAACGATGAAGAGTTTTTTTGGTTTGGAAATCAATATTTTGACAATTAATCTGAATTAACATAATTTATCGACCTCGCTTCGAGGAGAAAACTTCTTAACTTTTAGTCATTCTTGACTTTGTTTTATATGAGTCACGCAGCTATTGGTCTAAACTGTATTTTTCAACAATCTTGGGTCGCAGGAAAAAAGCTGAAAAACGGTGTTTGAACTCTACGAGAAATACGTTTAATTTTAGCAAGTTATACAAATTTGTGTGAGCTACAAATCGTAAATTTTATGCCTAAACAACTGATGACTATTTTTTGCAGACTGGGCTCCCTGGGGAGAGTGCAGCGTATCATGCGGAGGGGGAATGCAAACTAGAACTAGACAATGTCCGAGAACCAATCCAACTTGTCAAACTTCAGAATCTCAATCATGTGGGCAAAAAAACTGTCCGTAAGGCAGAATGCATTACATTGATAAATAATTTGTGTAGAGATTTAATGTAAGCATTTTTATTGATGCTCTCGAAATTGGATGACTAATTGATCCTGTGACACAGGTTTTTTCATTTTTATGAAAATAGTTGAAACGTAATCTGTTGTCATCAACAACTAAACGCAAAAAAGTATTGATTGGTGACTTTTCTTAGTGCAAAAATTTACCGCAATTTAGTAATGATTGAAGATCACAAATATTTAATTACCTCGACAGCATATTGTTTTGATTAATGACGTCTTTAAAGAAGTACAATGATTTTTTGGTTAATAATTCAATGTTGACTTTTGTTTAAGTTGAAAATCGTGTTCTTGTGTCAAAAAAGGAAAATTAAAAAGATCATTTTAAACGATGACGTCATCATAAGGTCACTAACCCCGCACCAATAAACAATCGCACGATGTTTTATGTTTGTACACCCTGTAGTCTCGAAGGTGTTAAAGCGAACGCACGCACGTACAGAATGAACTGTTCTTGATAGCTTAGGTCTGTAGGACATAGCACATTAGATCGTATATCAAGGTTTTGAACACTCCGATTTGATAGCATGCTTTGTTTACTACATGTACGATGGCAAGTACTATTATAAGCCAAGGCATTCGTGTATATGCAAATCATAAAAACAATAATATGTTTTGTTGATATTTAGGGGTTGCTCCATTTCTATGTTTTCAAGGCGTCGGTGTGGTGTAGCTGGAGTATCAAGAGATGAATGCTTACAATTGTGAGTAAATCCATTTGTCATTTGAAAGTTATTTTGGTGAACTAATTTAAACCATTACAGCTAAATACGGTTCTCAATCTGATCGACCTTATCTAGATTAAAGATTTAGTACATGTAATATAGCTGTCGATAGGTGAATCAAAGGGGTAAGTAATATATTCATTTCATGTTTCATTTTGATGCAATAGAAAAAATTCTCTGTGAAGCCTTTATAGATGATCTGTTATATCATATTAATGGAACACTTTACTACTAAATGGAACACTATGGAACACTACCTATTAATGGAACTACTATTAATGGACACTACAACAATATATTTGTTGTTTGCATGCTTTAGTTTATTTACGAAATGGCACTTCTGCATTGACATCACTAGAAAACTTCAAGCTTACTTTTTGCAAAACGCATATTGAGTAAACAGAAAGTTGAAACTATTAGAACTGACGAAACAATGTTTAATTTTTGTTTTCACTAACTCACAGTTGTAACAGCTAACTTAAATTTTTAGGAACTGCTGTTTTTCGCAAGGATCTTGCTACAGATCCAGAAACATGGAAACCAGTGCTGGTAAACAAAGTTTAAACTACTTTAAAGTTATGATAATGTTGTTTAACATTTGATATAACTTACCTATTTCTTAAATCTTTAACGAATTTGAATGTCATACTCAATAGGATATAACGCTGCAACCAAATAGTGGCAATTTATTTTAAGACCCTCGCCCTACTGAGCAAAGCATCGGGAATAAATGATTTCATACGATGCATAGCCGGATCCTCTAGCTTGCACCCTTTCAAACTGCAGCAATTCCGATGGTGAACATCACTGCAGAATATGGTGCACCAGGCTCGATCACAAGGTAGAGATGGACGTCGTATTAGATGAGACTCTGCAAAGCATCACTGGCTGCTTACACACCACTCATTTTGATTTTACGCCAGTACTGACAGATCTTACCCAGGCCAAACTGCAAAGAAGTAATGCCACCCACAGAATGGCATATCATGCGATGGAAAACTCGAACCACCCACTCCAGAGTGTTGTTATATCTCTAAATCCACTGAGAAACCGCACCAAGCGTCTAATTTCTTGATGTTCATTCTCTCGCCAAGCAGCGATACCTTTTTAAGTAACAGTTTAAATTCTTGCTGTCTGGTGTGCTGAATAGAAAACTTTCCGTTTTTCCCAGTTCACTGTGGATCCAATTACCAGCCTATTTATTGGTGCTAACCTAACGCGTGGGCGGTGGTTAACCTTGAATTTACTCAGAACAGGTATGGTGTGCAAGCTTTCAGTATGCACTGCTGGGAACGAAAAACATAGCAGTTTTGAAATGTAGTACAGAATTACACTCAGCAAGACTTATTTTCTTCAGCTGTAAGCTCTTACGTGCCTTCAACGGCCTATTGCAGAGAATATCATACAGTCAGATAAACCAAGTAAGAAGTGACTCACACAACTGATTGAGTGCACTTCAGCTGCTGCTCACGCGAAAGAAATATTAAGACCAAAACTATTCCCCTTAACTCAATAGATATAGTTTATCAGTTATTTACAAAAAAATAAATAAATAAATCGATTCTCGATTTCAACAACTATCGCTAAAGCAAACAATCAGACGTACTTTTGCAACAATGTACGACTATAATTTATTTGATTGACGTAATTCGTGATGATATGCAAAATAGATTTAATTTATAAAACCCGTTTTTTTGGTTCATCTCCTAGATGCCATAATATCTATTAAAATATATTAACAACGTGTGAAGTATTAGGACTAAAGATTGATGATCTTGCTCATTTTGGAGTACTTATGTTGTATTTGTCGGCGTTTTTTGACGCGCACTTTTTCTTTTTTAGTTTTGCCCACACCGCCTACCGGTATGACAGGTTGTCCACAGACAAACCTGTTTGGTATGTCCTTTCGTCCGACTCAACCAAGCATTCGTACCCTTGGTGGCGAGAATGGATTCCCGGGATCAAGTGTTAATATTCGATGTAGCGAAGAGAATGGAATTACGCCTTGTGGGAATGCAAATATGGATTGGTAAGAAAGAAATAGGTTTACTCTTTGGAGACTTATTTGTAGGTGCTAACTCACCATCATAATAGTCTGAGATCAATGGTCAGTCGGTTTTCGCAAAACCGCGTCCAAAGAGAAGTGTGACGCCCTCATCTTCTCTTTATCAGACTTAGTAATACTCAAGAAGTTGGAATTTGCTGACATTTCAGAAGTTGTAGATTAAAAAAATTGTCTCATTGTTATTTCAAACTGTTTACACCCTTTAAGAATGCTCTGTTTGTATGGGCGATGCAACAAGTTTGGTAGCTCCATTTTGATTACCACAACTTTGGCGACCACACATCGTTAAGAGAATATTTTACCGATCATCATTTTGCTCCAGAGTGAAGATCGGTCTTCCTCTTCTAGCGGCCTAGCAGGCCTTCCCGCAAGCAGGGATCAGCTGGTGCTTGCAGCCTAGTCTATCGTGTGCGATCTCGCGCATAAACCCTTTGGCAGTCATATCTTGCTCCACCTCCTTTTTCCATCACTTCGTCTATCTACCTGTTTTGTACCATCCAATTTACAGTGCAGTGCCTTTACTGGTCCCTTTTCTTTGTCCATTATCTCGATATTTCCCAGCCATCGCTGCTTTTGTTCTCGGAGGACCTCTTCGCAACTCTTCGACACATTTCCGAATTCTTCTCATTGCTTACTCTATCCTTCAGGGTTTCGCCACAAAACATGCGCAACATTCTTACTTGTGTTGTCTTCAATTTTTATTTCATTTTGTACCTTTATCACCCAATATTCAGCACCATAACTTCGAGAGTTTCGCAGATACCTTTTATGTAAAATTGCCTTAATCTTCAGTGGTATGCCTTTTTTGCGCAAGATAATGGATTCATCCTTGAACTTTCTTCATGCAAATCTTATCCTTGAGTTTGCAGCTTTTTGTACTCCTTCAGTGCTCAGAATATCCCTGAGGTAAGAAATTCTCTACAGTTTCTATGTCATTCCCATCTAATGTTAATCTTTGATCAGGATTTTTGTTCGACAGACCCTGGCAATCTCTTGCATGCAAAATTTCAAAATTTCTTGCTTTTTTATGTTTCTTTAAATTTCAGAGCCTATTTTGTGGACCTTTGTTTTTTACTTTTTATGCCCTCTATAGAATTCCTTCTCACTGGTTTTCCGCTTACACAAAATGATTACGTTTTCTCATAATTTTCCACCCTTATGAAAAGCCTTCATTCACTTTCAGATCTTTGTTTCTTAATGCTCTCTTCCATCAAGAACAGACATGGGCAATTGTTTTGGCCTGCGGGCCGCATCGCGGTCATGGAAGCTAGCTGAGGGCCGCACTGAGGATTGAAGAGTCGGTCGAGGGCCGCATTGACCAAGTATAAGTGGCCGAGGGTCAGTGCTCAGGCTCTTGTAATAGCCTGCGTGAGCTTCATGTAATACGAGACCTCCTAATATTGACCTTATTCCGCGCGTGGACATGGTGGACTCCAAAAAAAAAGGTCATCACCCTCTCTTAACCGAATTGTTCGAACTGCGAGACGTTCGAAAACCGAGGTTTGACTGCACATGGAAGTTTTTACAAGTGTTGGCGGGCCGCACAAAATGCTCTGGCGGGCCGTAGTTTGCCCAGATCTGATCAAGAATAACAAGATTCCACTTCCAACTATCCCCGAGTAGCACCAAGTTAACTGCATAAAGGAGTTCCTTCACGATCCTTCTTCCGATATCTTTTGTCACTTCATCCATCAATACCGCAAACAGAAGAGGACTTATTTCTCCTTGATTACTCCAACCTTTACGTGAAACGATCCTAATCTTACGCATTATACTGTCACAGATGTTTGATTATTTATATACACTTCTGTTGTTGCCTTTATTTCTCTCTCCATCTCTTCGCATCTTCTCAGTGCCTACCAGATCACTTCCCTTGGGACATGATCAAAGCTATTTCGAGATTTACAAGTGCCATATACAGTTTTCTTCCCACCACGCCATACATTTTTATCATTTTTCTTATTATAAAGAATGCATGAATTGTGGCTTTTCCCTAAATTAACCCCATCAGCACATTATTCAGCTTCATAACTTTTCGTAATCTTTTCTCAAAAATTCTTTTAATCATTTTCATACCAAGCTTTAACAGATTTAAACTTCTTGTAGTTTCCATGTAATTTTACTTCCTTCTTTCCTTTGTAGATTGGCACCAAATCACTTTTTGTGCAACTCTCGGCCGTCTATTTTCCTTCCACAATATTACTTGCACACCATAGCCAGTTTTTTCACGCTATGCTACTCGCACATCTTCAACAACTCAGACATTACTCCACTTGTTCCACCCAGCTTTTATAGCAATCATAAGATTTAATGCTTGGCTTACCTTTTTTGCCAAAATTTTCTCACATGGTTTTTCAACCTTTGCAATCTTCAAGTTTCTGCTCCACTCATTTTCTTTATTCAACAGATTCTCTTTATACTACTTTTATACTTTTGATTTTTTCCTGCGGCGTCACCATAAGCCTTTCATTTCCTCCGTAGAAGCACGGTATTTCAGCAATATTTCTTTCGTGATCTGTCTGGCCATTCCAAAGACTCATCTCAAGGCTTCACATTTATTTCGTTCATACTGTTAAGCAATCTTGCTCTTGTTTTCTTTTGCCATAGCTATGACTTCTTTAAGTTCTTTTTTTTTTGGTTCAATACTATTCTCTTGATTTTACGTCTTTATATTTTTGCCTTTTCCTATGAAGAAGTCTTTTTTCTTTAATGGTTATTTTCGCTTGTCTATTCTAACACCATGTTGTCTTTTGTTTCCGACCTCTATATTCCACAGACCTTTTAGATCACTATCAAGTGGTTCTTACTCCATTCTTTCCAAAATTTTGATTCTTTTGCTATCGACTTTTTCTCTGCATTGCTGATTTTTTCCACTTTTAGTCTCCACAGATTCACCTTCTCATGTTGTTTATTTTCCGAACTACACTGGTGAACATTTTGTCTTACCACGACAAATTTATAATGAGCAAGCTATATTGTGAAACACTTTTTTCTCCCAGCATTACCTCTACCTTTCTGGCCTTCTTCATATAAATGTTATGATAATTAGTAAAAGAGTTCTCGTGAATTTATTGCATCTCATAAGCATTTGTTGCCTATCTAATAAGCCGTAAATACTAGCTTACTAAAAACTTTTGAAAGAAATCCGGTAAAGACAAATTATACGGCTAATTTTTTATTTTGCTGTCAAAACTAAAATTGAAAAGGCATTACTCAAAAGCTCTCCTATACTGCTCGAATGAAGGTAAAACATTGCCTTCGCGTAGGAATGCATCTGCATCAATTTTTAAGATGAAATGAGTCTTTTGGGTAAAAAGCTAAATTGCAAGATAACTTAAACTAATATTTGAAGAATAAAGATAAAACAGTAATTGCAAGCTAATTGATTCCGATATAAGCAGGCTTATAAGTTACAAAAGTTTAATTGCATAAATGCATCAAAATGCTGACTTCCGGTAGACTACCACCAACTATGTAAATCTGCCTGGGTCCAGTGGCGTAAATGACAGGGGGCGTTCTCCCCGCTGGCAAGCCCAAAAGCTTTTATTTCGGGCCGAAACATGACGAAGATTAATGTTTCCAAAATATTTTCCCCGATTGGTATTCACATAGCTTTTAAATACGCTGTTTCCTTGAAGTAAGCCTGTTATATCTAACAGTTTACCACCCCAACGTGGTTCCAAATGTTTAGTAAATTTTTCAGAGAACAAAATGGTAAAGCGATGTTGACGCTGTCATTCCATTTTAAAATACAAAGGTGGGACTAAGCAATTGCAAGTTTTCAACGGATTTCTTAAAGTGCTGGCCAATTCATAATCATATTACTGGTTCAAACAATGTTCCTTTCTGTGGCCGAAAGTTGCAAAGCGCTTTAAACATGGCTTGCTTCGTTAGATCGAATCCCCAATCACGCCGTTGACTAAATTGCAAAAAATGTAACGGATTTGATTTCGTTTTTGAGAAACAAGATGATTTGAAGAAAATAAAAGGAGCCAGTTTCTGAGTTTGGTAAATTAGTCCTCAGCCAATGTAAGTTAGCTTAAAAGAAGCACGTATCTCAATTTAGCGGCAAATTACCGTAACTACAAGGAAATAGCTAAACAATGCCTGTATTTTTGCCCCCACTCCCTTGAACATTTATGCCTGTTTATACTTATTGTTGCCTAGTTTGCGTTATTATGCCTGTTTTTGGCGTTATTTGTTGCAGATACAAGCTATGCATTTTATTGTTGTTAGTAGGATATTGCTGCTGATATTTGAACAACAATTTCAAAGCGAAATTAAATCAGATAAATTTTCAACATGTATTTGCGTCGCTGCCATTGCAGCGAAGACCAGAGATGACACAATAAGCCTGATAAGGAAGCCGAAATTCCTCAAATGATACTTAGGCAACCCGTCTGTCAAAGAATTTTGATGAAACAGTACGCTTCCAATCCGAGAGCAAAGAAGAGTGGAAACGAGAAGTCAGAGGA
Organism: Trididemnum clinides; assembly: GCA_963675345.1. Taxonomy (NCBI): domain Eukaryota; kingdom Metazoa; phylum Chordata; class Ascidiacea; order Aplousobranchia; family Didemnidae; genus Trididemnum; species Trididemnum clinides. The sequence continues at coordinate 4,522,073 of OY776294.1, forward strand.
AAGAGAGAGACTGCATGAGCCTGCGGATAGCTTGGAGCAGCGCACCCGCCTGACCAACTCCTCGGTCGTGTCATTACCTGGAAGAAATTTGTGACTAGAAACCCATTATTGTTATTATTGGGGGCCTATTATTAAACGATTTAAAGCTTTAGAGAAGTTGATGGTAGCAAGGATTGTTCGAGAGTTCGGATTGGATTCGTTAAACACATTTGAAATTGACTGGAAAAGATGAAGAATTTACTTTAAAGTAGATCGACCAATGCGGTAGCCAACCTTGCGGGGTGAGAGAGAATGGAGTTCGATCCAGAAAGTAGAGTAGACAAGATAGAATGATGCGCTCAAACGGCTTTGAGACGCAAAAGGAGAAAAAGATAGGCCGGAAGGAAGCAGATGAGTCGTGAAGTTTCCCCATCTTGTGGATGAAAGTGAAGACTTGCAGATAGACAAATGGAATGCAAAATCCAGTAAAAATCAAAGATGTAAACAAAAAAATGCTTGTCAAAGCGAGAAATGCTTCATCATGAAGTAGACAACTCTATCTGGGTCTGTGGCGGAGGAAAGGAGAGGTTGGGAGCAGCAACAAAAAATTCAGTGGAGGTGAGCGAAGTGCAGAAAAGAACAAAAGGCCCGACGGAGCTCAGACAAGTAGCTTCTGGCTCTACTACGCATCGCCTTTGGCTGACAGCCAAAAAATCGCAGGTAGTTGGTGTAAACCGAAGCCGTCTTCCATGAAGAGGAGCAGTTAGTAGAGTTAAGGAAAGAGGAGGAAGATGAATTAGAGCCAGCAACGGAGCAAAGGATGGAATTGATTGATTTAGGATCAGATTAGAAAAGAGTGAAATAGCATGTCTGGTGCAATGTCTTAGCCTTGGCTTTAACGTTGACGGAGGAGGCATGCTGAAATATAGGTCTGGCGCTCTTTATCTATTCTGTGAGCGATAGCAAAACCCATGCATTTTTTTCTTACTCAGACATACCACCAGAATTAAGATTGGCGTAGGACGTAGCGGAAAGAAATGAAAATTTTGCCGTATTAGTGCCAAAATAGTAAAGAGCGCAGCAGCAAAGGAAAAAGGAGATGCATTACCCTGCAAAAAGACAGTGTAAATTGAGGTAAATAGCAAAGCAATTTCAACGAGACGCGCATATTGGGGCGGAAGGGTGGAGAAAAAAGGATTATGAGGAGAGCTGGAAAATAATCAGAGCTCAATGTATGAAGCACCTGCCAGGAACAGGAAAGGAGAAAGAAGAGAGCAAAGAAGAAGTCAAGAGAAAAGCGGCTGCCAGAGGAACGTTGAAGAAGAGTAAGAATGTCAGTGTTATTGAGGTCATAAAGGTCAAAGGAGATGATCCATTTGAATACTTCTTCTTTACGAGTGACTGAAGTTCCTCTTGAGTTTCAAAGAAGGTGATCGCAGTTGAATTTTTACAGAATGAAGAGATTTCTGGAGAAAAGCAGTTGATTCTGCTATCTGATGAGAAAGAAAAAATTGGAGAAGCGTAGATGTTTGGGAAAGAAAGAGGAGTGTTTTAACAAAATGTTAACCTCCACGAAATTGGAGTAGGGGCCGCGTGAAGAGAGAGAGAAGGAGAGAGAGAGAAGGAGAGAGAGGAGGTTGAATGGTCAGAAAATGATAGGCCTTGTCTGAAGAAAATAGCTACACGGCCGCTAGCGTGCGAGTTATCAGGTGAGAGAGCCAGACTCGGAGTGAATGCATCCTGAACGCAAAGTAGAGTATTCAGGGATCCGGAAAGATGAAGAATAGTTCAGACTGAATTGCTGAATACAGTTAAGATTGACCGAAAAGCGCAAAACAAGGTGAAGAAGTTCAACATTTCTGGCACAAAAACCTTCTGCGTTCCTTTGGAGAATTCTAAGCAATTTAGGAGAAGAAGACGATGTAGGAGGCGTGGGAGAAGAACTAGAAGTGTAGAACATGTTCAGTAAGTTGAGAGTGTTGCAAAGATACTCAAGGAGAGATTAGAGGCAGGGCAGAGGGAAGGTAAAAGGTTGTACGTGAGGATGACAGGAATGACCTGCATTGTCAGAGGGGTTGCCTGGTAGATTGTTGTGTACAGTGGAGGTATACGTGCCGGAAAACCTCGGATAAATTAACCCAGTGCTGGTTGATGGGCAGCCCCCTGGATAAGCTGAGATGCAGGAGGAAAGACAACCACAAGCTTCAAGAGTGATAGTGGTAAAGGGAGTTAAACTCCGAGGAAAAGAGGAAAGTGCATCTTTGAAGTACCTGTTTGGAGAAGGTAAAGCGTTGACTTGACCTGCCTCTCCATTTCACGTTGCTGGAGCACACACAAAAGGGCAAGATAGGAATTGCTTATGATTGCCGAGCTTGATTATGGTTCTAATATTATCCCCTGTTCACAAAATATTGCAGCCCTCCCGCTTCCCCCTGAAAACAGGTCCCTGATTGTTATAGTCTCACTACATGTCGCAAAATATTGGCAACTCATATGCTGTTCTATATAATCTATTTATGCGTAGTTTATTAAACGCTTTTTTCACATTTTAGTGGAGGTTGTGCCAAGTTTGCTTGTTGTTGGAGCGAGACGAGAAATATATGTTACCGTCCTAACGTTGGTAAGCTTGAAATATGTGTGCTTCATCATCGATAACTTGTCATACTTTCATCATATCTATTTACACATAACAGCGTGATATAGTCAGGATTAAGTTGTCATCGATAGAGGAGGGTCACTAAATTGCAAATATGCTTTATAAGTGGATGTTTTCAGTATGTTTTACTTAGTGAAATTACAGAAATGTTTCTTCACCCATAAATTTGAGGTATCGATAAACATTATTTTGTGTTATTTTTGTTATACTTGTTTGCTGGCCGCAATATTGAGACTAGTGTGAAACAAGTGAGTAGAGCCTAAGCAAGTAGCCTGTCCATAACTCCGTCTTTTTATTACATCTGTAGCTTAATGATTTTGCCATTTTCTATTACTGAACACGAATAATTTCAGTCGAGCAATGATCGTTGTCTAAAAGTTACAAAGCATAACTTAGCGAGTTACGAGACCTTACGATGTCACTTTCATTGTCATATATTTTTTACTCACTGGCGGCGCATACGAGCCTCAGTCACGTGGGGGCAGAGAATAACCCCCTTCCGCAACTAGTTATAGGCCTTTAAGTATGCCTACTCCTTATTCTTCTGTTGCACATAAGCTGCAACACCTGTTATGACAACTGAACTGGATACCTGGCTTAACTACTTTTTGTTTATAGTGTATCTGTGAACTTTTTTCAATATTTTTCCAACAAAAAGTTATAATTTATCTAGGTTAGCCTAAGCTAACTATTTTTTCGGTAGAGGAAAAATCAAGCAATTATTGCTAAAAGCTATATATTTTTAAGGTTTTGCTCTCCAGGTTACGCCAAGCATTTTCAGAAAAGAGCATGGTTGAGTAAATAAATCACTCCCCCAAAATACAGAATACAAAAACAGCATAACTCCGCAAATTAAACTAACAATACTGTACCGAAACTAAAGTGAAACATTTGGATCTGGGGTGCCTATTGTAAAATAAGTCGTTAAGTAAAATTTTGCTGAGATTAGGGCATATCGTATTGCAACGATAACATTTCCATTTTCTAAAGACAAATCATACAGCAATGAAAACGTTTTTCCTTTCCTAAGATAAATCATACAGCAACAAAAACACAGTGAAGTGCAGATTGTAAAATAGGGCTATCTGTAGAATAGTTCTTCTTGTAAAATAGTGCTTCGTTCAAAACATGTTCGGAAACGTTCCTGGTGATTGAGAAGCGGCGAGGTTCGATTGACCGCAGAACAAAACTTAAGCCAGGAGAAGCTATGCGTGCCGCAAGTTCAAGCCACATACGACGCAAACAAAATTGAAAGAGCCGCACTGCTGGGTCCCTTTTTTACTGCATTTAAATTGAATATAAAAACTTTTTTTAGGGATTAGTATTATCAAAGCCTACTTTGACGTATTTTTGCATCCAAAATGAAGATGAAGACCTTTTTGGGGAATAACTATTTTTAAAGCTTGAATTCTCACATATTTTGTGTCCAAACTTAAGGTGTAGACCTTTGTTAGGTGTGTTAATTGACAATAACTTTTGAAATACATCACTGGTAATGAAAACAACATGAGTTAAATAAGAGAGAGATATACTTCTGGCAAACTTTCACCATCAGAACGGTTAATGACCTATTGGTATGCGTTGATATACCAGCTCTCGGCTGTTAATCGTCGTTGGTAATTGCTCTCATATTTTAAAATGGTCGAACCACTGCAATTGATTCTGTGATTAAACTCTATCAAATGTTTGCACAAGGCCGACTTTTCAGATCTCTGAATTTTAATTGCTCGTTTGTGCTTCGCTAAACGAGGTTTTAAATAGAATATAAACAACGAAGAGGAAAGCTTTGCACCAATCAACAGCCGCCTAAACGTGGTAGTGCGGTCCCCGGTCCCATTTGGGTTGGTTCGAAATGGCTATTGGCCCTTCCGAAAGTCCCAATTACCCCAGGCACTCCCCTTGCGCAAACCATTTTTACTCCGTGCTGCTCCCTGAACAACCGCAGCAGGGCAGCATGCAGCTTCTTTACAGTCGGTCGCCTGTCTTCTCTCTTCTCCTGCCTCTGTTTTGCCAGTCTTCTCATTTTTCTGCTTCTCTTGATGAGCGGCAACGCTCATCTTAACCCTGGCCCCATCTTTTCCTGTTCATTGTACACTGGAACTGTGACCTGGCGGGGTAGGCTTATCTAAGTGGATTTATCTAAAATGTTCTTTACTTTCTTTCTCTAAATTTAAAATTCTTTGTAGCTCTCACTCCTGGAGCTTCCCCTGCTTCTTCTGGAGATTTCACACCTACCAACACTGTAAGTTCCTCTTCGGACTCCTCCAGCTTGTATTCCTCCACTTTTCAGTCTGGCCCATCTGGCCCCCCTCAGCAAATGCAGTACAGTACCCCTGCCTCCCTCCCGCTCACTTTGTATCTACTCGTTCTGCACCCTTACCGCCGCTCCATGCTCGTGGCTGTCTTTCAACACCCCTGATTTTTTTCACCCCTGATTCCCTCAGGGTTCTTCAATGGAATGCTGGAGGTCTTTAAGCCAGGAGCACTGAACTTCTACACTTTCTTTCGTCTCATTCCATTGACCTTATCATATTCAGGAATCTAACCTCAATTCATCATCATCTTTCCAGATCCCTGGATTCTCTTCTCTGCAATCTGATCGCACCCACTCCCGGTCTGGTATTCGCTCTCCCGATGCCTCGCAAGCTAGAGGCGGCGTCATCATTTTCGTCAGGCAGAGTTTATCTTTCTCTGAGCATTCTACTTCCTCTCTTTCCTCGCTTGACCCCTACTCTGATTAGGTAGGGGTCAATATCTCACCAAACAACTCCTTCTCGCTCTCATTTTTTAATGTTTATGCTCCCCCATTCGTTCTTCTTCGACTGAGAGCAGAACCGACCCCTTTCCTCCCTTCATTCTTCCCTTCAGAAATCTCTTCATTCTGGGGAACCTCAATTGCCATCACCCCTCTGGGACTCAAAAGGTACTTCCAACCCGCATGGAGAAGAAGTATTCATTTCATCTCCTCTGACCTCCCCCTCAATGACCCTGACGTACCTACTCTTTTACATCGATCCTCTGGCAGTCACTCTTCCCCTGACAACTCCTTTGCTCTCTCCTCTTTCGCCCTGTTTGGTTTCCGGTAAATACTTCAGAACCTGGGTTCTGATCACCTACCATTGTACTAACCATTCCTTTTTCTGCAGTCTTTCGCCCCAATGAACATTTTTCTATTTTCAGAAAGCTTGCTGGGATGAGTTTGCCTTTTACTTTGACTCTCACTATCCTTCTGCAGAGGAATACTTGTCTCTTTTCCTTTTTTCTGCTGCTGCCCTCTTTACTTCTCTGACACTGAATGCGGCAAAAACTTCCTTTCGTTTCGGCCGCATCAAACGTCATCCTAAAGCCTGGTGGTCTGCTGAAGTGGAAGAAGCGGTTAGTGAAAGACGCAAGGCTTTTGCTGCCGCTCACAGAAGTGACAAAAATCGTCAGGCTTACATCTTCGCTTCCAGACGTGCTTTGTCTGTCATCGCTAAGGCCAATGCTGAGAAATGGCAGGTGACTTGCTCTTACCTCTCACCCAAATCTACCACTAAATCTGTGCATTTTCTCCTTCGTTCTGTCGCTGGCTCATCTTTCTCCCCTCCTAACTGTTCCTCTCCCAGTGACTCGGCTTCAGTCTTCGCCGATCAACTGAGATCCCACTTTTCTATTTCTCAGTCAAAGGCCCTGCGTATCAGAGTTCCGTTCCTTTCTCAGTCCATTTCAGATTTGTTTAACAAACCCAGCCGGGCCCTCGGACCATTCTCGCTACATCTACTTTTCGAAAGCTTTCGACTCTGTCTGGTACCCCACCCTTTTCCACAAACTCATTTTGGCTGGCCTCCCTCCTTGCTTTGCTCGTTGGGCTCAATCTTTCCTTTCTGTTAGGCGTGCTCTCGTGGCTTATCAAAATCACAAAAGTCGCTTTTTTCGAGTCCGTCGAGATGTTCCACAAAGATCTGTTCTTGGCCCTGTACTTTTCTCTTTTTTCATCAATGATCTTCCTGCTTCTCTGCCTTCTTCCGTCAGCTGCTCTCTTTATGCTGACGATCTGGCCATTTGGTCCTCCTCCCCCTCGATCCCTACTGCGGTGGAGACAAAACAAGGAGCTTTGATTCGATTGGATCACTGGTCGGAGTACTGGTGTCTTCCTCTCGATCCAAACAAATGTGATGCCTCCTTCTTCTCAGTGAATCCCCACCAAGCTAACCTCCTGCCCCACCTGCTCTTATTCAACTCCCGCCTCCGTTTCAATCCCACTTCAACTTTTTTTGGAGTCACCTTTGACTGCACTCTTTTCTTTTTCTAAAGATGTATCTTCGCTGAAGGCCAAGTTTTTTCCTCGTCTCAAGATCTTATGCTGTATCTCTGCTTGCTCAGGACCCCTCTAAGGAGTCCCTCTCACTTCTGTATGAAGCTTTTCTTCGGCCCCTTCTCACTTATGCTTCACCCACATGGTTAGATGGTTTCCATTTCTTAACCGTTACCAATATCACCAAATTGGAATGTCTTCACCGAGCGGCTAGTCGCGCCATCAACGGTTACCTCGTCCTCCCCTATCCCCCCTCTCTCTAAGGCGTATCTTTTCTATGAGTCACCTTGACTCACTTCACTCTTTCTTCTTATAAGTGGGCCCTTTATCTCCCAACCTCTTTTCTCATTTCAGGTTTGGCGAGACTTGGAGTAAAACCAAGACCCGGTAGATCCTTCTGGAGAGATTTTGGGTCCACTCACCCGCTCATGCTTCCTTCTGCTTCTCTTAGGGAGGCTCTCCTTGCTTGCCCTCTCTCACCTCCTTGGAACATGCTTTCCTTCACTGTGGAGTTCACCCTCTCCTCTCGATATTCCCGCTCTGATCCCCTTTTCTCTCGCCAAGATGATGCTCTCGTTCACCTTGACTCTCTCCCTCATTATCTGGTAATCTGGACAGGTAGCTCTGTTCCTTTTCCTTTTGGCAAAGGCGGCTCTGGCGTACCTGCCAACTGCTCTCTATTTAGGACTGAGGCCACTCTTTTCTTTTCAGCAGGCCCAGTATGCTTAAAGTGTCTCCACTGAAGCCTGTGCCATTCTGCATGCTCTTTGCTGGTCGCGGTAGTAAAACAAGTCTGGCACTTTTCATTTCTTTTCTTCCACTCTATCTCTCGTTCTGTTCTCGTCACCCTGTCTTCTTCTCCATCTTTCTTTTTACTTCAATCTTTCTGGTAGATCTGTTAGGAACTGTCTTCTTTCTTTCTCTGCTCTATCAGGCTACAATGGGTCCCCGGACACTGGCTTCTCCCGGGAAACGACGCTGATGAGCTGACCAGACGTGGAGCGCTACTCGTGCCCTCTGCAATCCCTTGTAGCCTTTGTCGTCTCGTTTCTCGTATCCACTTTTGTCTTTTCTCGGACTGGAGGCATACTTTCATCAAAATTGTTCGCTCAACTTCCACCGAGGAGCTTGTGCTCCCTCGTAACGCTCGCTGTGTTGTCTTTTGCCTACGCTGCAACGGACACTGCCTTCCGTTAAGCTCTTATCTCTCTAGGATTGGCAGAACCGCGAATCCTTCCTGAAGCGCCTGCGGACACTCTTCCCAGCGCACCTCTCATCTCATTCTGCACTGCCCAGACACGGACGTTTTGCACCGCTTGCTCTTTGGCGACTCTCTGTTTCTGTACGACCTTTGGTCCAGGCCCTGGGGAGAAACCCGGCTTCTGTGGCTCCATGGTCTTCTGCCATGCTCCCCTCGGAAGGGTTTGGGTAATCAACAACAGCAACAATAAGAGGAAAATCATTAAGTTGTAGCACAGAAAGAATGTTGTTGGTCTTTTGTATTTTGTGTTGTTTGTTCATGCTGTGTATTTGGCTCTTTCAGGCAGTGTTTCAGCGCTTGTTAGTTTTTGGTGTATGGCGTGGTGTGAATTGTAGTGAAGATACCTACTTGTGAGTGTGGGTTTCTCATACCCTGTGCATGTAGCTTGCGGCTGTGTCGGACGACGAACGCGTCCAAGAAAGGCAAAGAGAAGCTCTGTTTCTCTTCCATTGTGAACTGTATGTGGCTGCAGTTCGCACTTATGTTCGTGAAATTGTGCTATGAGATGTGATTTCAACAAGCAAAAAGTATCACCTACAAATCGAAACCAGAGCTTGAGTGTGATGTGAAATGTGGAAAGTGTTCTGGATTCAATGCATTCAAGAATATATTGGCCACAACGGGGGAAGATGCAAGGCCCCTGGGGGATACCAAATGTTTGTTTGTGCAAAGGATTTTGATACGAAAAGATAATAGAGTTAAAACAGATTTCAAGGCCAGTATTATCATCAGAGGTGTGTGTGTCAGTTAGGTGTCATCAGAGGAAACCATAACCACCATAACAGTTACAGCTCAGTCAATAGAAACAGAAGTAAAAGGACTTACAACATCAAACAACACTGAAGTTTCATTTTTCTTAATGGCCACATCTATTATTTGTTCAATGAATTCAATGGAATTTCTTACGCTCTAGACCAGTGTTTCGTACCCCTTAAAGTTTTATAAAATGTTTTTGTACCCCTAGACCGATCGAACAAATAACTACAAAATTACCGGTAAATATACAATCTAGTAATGAAATAAAACACAATGTAGCATGTTACCGGTGTATATTTATTTACCATAATATTGTTCACAACAAAACCAATTCAGTGCAAAACCAATTCTGTTGGAACAAACAGCAAGCTATTTATTACGTCACAGTAACTCTTATGACAAAAAATCATTCAGAAATGCAGATGTTAAAAAAGGCTACGGAAAATGTTTTCTTATTTCAAATAACATTGAAAATAAATTTTTAGCAAATAGTTTAAAATAACCATTAATCTGACACCTCATCTCGTACTCCCTGCATTGGTGTTTTGTACCCTCAAGGAGTACAGGTACCCCAAAACAGAACCCCTACTCTAGACCTATGTGTTAGTTAAAAGCACATTTGTTAAAAATTTGGAAAGATTGTACAAGGGCGTGTTAACAAATGAAACGATAGAGAGGAGAGCAACATTATTTTTGTAAATTTTAGGCAAACATTAAAAACGTGCATTACACCCTTACTTCAATGCAAAAAATAATAAATAAATCTTATCAATTTTGTTTTGCTTCAAAAGTTTATACATAAATTTGTTTACGCTTTTGGTAATTTTATTAAGAGGATTAGATTTTCTTGTTTGGTTACAATATGTTTGTTTGCTTATCATTCAAAAGTACAGAAATATTTTAACATGATCATTACTGTCTATTACTGTTGTACAGCCATTGTCAGCTGTTAAGATTTTAATTTTATGGTAGGCTATAATTTTCTCAAGTTTGTTCTTCCTCTCGAGCAATGCTGTTATTTAAGGGTCTAGCCATAACCGAACGAAACTTTAAAAATAAATATATGACTTTGAACTACAATTGTTTGCTTTTTTCTCTACCAGAAGATCAGTTAGCCTAGGCTAATGTAGATAAATTTTAGTATGCTCGATAGATAAAAAATCACTTTTGTACAGTATTTCATAGAGTTATAATTATAGCATTAAGTATAAAAACAATATAATGATAACCTTGGCTCTGTGTTTTCTTTGACGATGTAGTACAATTGGATTAATCGCTAGACCCGAGTTTTTGAAGACTGTAAGAGTTGGGTCACACAAAAAAAAGGCATAGATTTAAAACTCTTTGCTTTTCTGTTGAAAAATTTGTCATAATTTTACAAAAAAAGATAGCATTATACTTTATAACGTTGCTTGGCAATTTAAAAGTTTAAAGGAAGGTGCCAGTTTTTTAACTTTTAGAGAACACGTTACGCTCTACAGAAAGTTGCTGGGCGTATTTATGACTTGCGTCTCCTTCAGAAAAAGTGCCTCCAGCCCCCCTTTTTTTGTTCACTTAATTTGGCTTTGATCATCTTTAATGTTTGACGTCTAATTGAATGTTGTTTGACGTACAGATGTTTGATATTTTAGTTCCGGTAACCGTGAGGGCTGAATGTTCGCCTGGATTTGAAAATCCTCCACAATGCACTAGTAAGCTTTTTACATGTTGATGCAACTTGTTTTTTACCTGATATAATACACAAAAACTATTATTTTGTATTTTTATTTGCAATAGTGAAATATATCAATGATATCCATTTTTTACTATCAAACACTGGATCAAATTCTTGCACAATTATCAATGTGTTTCTTCGTGAGGATAAAACTGGTTTGAGACTTTTGTAAAACCCTACATGTGAGACAATGCCTTATTTGAATCAAGAATAAATTTTATTCAAATATTATTCACGGAATTATTGTTTATTTAAATACAGGAAATTAAAGCTTTCATAATTTAGCCATTTTACCTCAGAATAAATTAGGTGATGTTAGCTACTGTATTGGAAACCAAAATCAGTTCCTAAATAAAGATAAAGGCCTCGATAAAAATCATTCAATATGTCACAAGCAGCTTTGGTAAAACTAACTCCGAGTAATATTCAAAATGAATATCTTTGAACCAGCCAGCCTGGGGTGTGCACCAGGTTTTTAGTTGGGGGACATTTTTATTAGAATTGCAGCCTTGATTACTCGAAAATCAAAGTGTGTCAATTAGTTGTGTGAATTTTGGAAGAAAAAATTTGTATTCATAACTTTGTTTAAAATGAACTGCAACTTTTCATTGGAATTATGTTTTAATGCTATACTTGTATTCTATGATAAGGAGGGTTAATCACGAAAATAATTTCAGCACAAAAGATGAGACTTCACTTTAATGTCCTTTTTTACTGAGGTTGGCATCGCAGGGCGAGATCTACTGCTACTGCTTGGCACTTTTTCTAGCTAATGTGGGTGCTTGACTCGAAGACCAATGGTTCCTTTCCAACTTTCTTGTTTGATGACTTAACTGCTATACTGTTGTTCAGCACATATGCGTTTCTTTCCGTGTTATGTTAGAAAACACAATATTGATGAGCTAAGTACCACTGACGAATTTATTAAATACTCTTAGATATTGATGACTGTCTATCTAATCCATGTTTACGTGGGGGAAGTTGTGTCGATCTTATTCAGGGATATCGTTGTGAATGCATCCCACCTTACACCGGAACTCGGTGTGAAACAGGACTAGAAGGTGATATGATATTAGTAGAAACAAGATCGACATATACAATTGGAGTTTTCTTTTTGTAATTTGCAATCTTAATTGTATATTTGCTGTCATTTAGTTATAGATTCGTACTTTTCGGTCATAGAAATTTCTTTTAGTTCTTGATGATAAAACCTTTTTATCAAACCGACCTTAAAGTTTCCAGTACTGCTGTCCTGTTGTTGGCAAGTGGGTGTGGGTTCGAGCAAGTTGGGACTCAGTTCAATGTGGCAGTGATGGGCGTTCAAACTTTGCGATGGCTACGTTGTGGTGTCTTTAGAACAAACACCATACTGAATTTTTTCTCCTTTTTGGTAACGCTGGTTGTGGTGGAAAAGAGCAGTGACAGCAGAAATAATTACTTTGAAGCAGGTTCAAAGACGACGTTAACTGTGCCAGCGTAAGCAACAGAAAGTTTTCCTCGATTGGAGAATGAAAATAAAAACATTTGCACTCTCTCCCATCGCACATACACGCACCCAATCCGAACACGCACCCAATCCAAACACGCACGTGCAAATTACATAACACACGGTTTAGCCATGTAAAGACAAATTACAACGAAGTATTTTTGCTTCCGTATAACAACGCAGAACTCATGTGATTATTGAACTCATCATCTTCTGAATTGCAAGAACGACCTAGGGTTTTACTCATCGTTTTAAGAGAATGGAATAAATCCTTGTTCTGAAGCTTAATTCCAAGAACAATCTTTTATATAATTAACTATTCTGATCACTTACTTTTAGCCTGTTCCATTCCACCAAGTGTTACAAATGCTATAAGCTCACCAGATGGTCCTTTCGGTGTCGGTGACTCGGTCACTTACACCTGCAATGCCAACTTTCAACTAGAGGGAAACTCAGTTTTCACATGTCAAGAAAATGGAGGCTTTTCACCGCTTCCTCTACCAACCTGCCACCCAGGTACATGTAGCGTATAAAACCTAAATTGAATATTTTTTATTTTGTTAATGTATTTTTGTAAGTTGATAAGTAATATGACGATATATTACACAAAGCTAGATTAAAGTTATCCTGCCGCTTGTTCGATGAAATAAATACCGTAACTGAATCTGATGTCAATGCGGAACTGTTGATAAATTAAAACAATATACCGTTTCAAATAATACATTACGCATAGCACGCAAAGATGTCATTTAACAAGTTGTCTTGTCATTCTAGTTTGCTCTGCGGGTCCCCCAGTCAACTCTGGAGTTAAATTTTTGCCGATGCAAACCTCATACGCAGCCGATGACGTCGTTTCATACTCTTGCACAAACAATGGAATTCTTTCGCCGCCAAATGCAATAAATCTTTGCTCAAATGGCATTTGGATATTTGTTTCACCAAAATGTTTTAGTAAGTAATTTTAGAGTAATATTGTCAAAGCCTAAACGAATCAATTTAAAACGCAATAATAAATTGTCTTTTTGCAACAACTGCCATGACAATTTTAAAAGATATAGATCAGCAGTATTTTTTCAGCCTGCAATCAGCCTCCTCAATTGGTTGGAGGTTCATACGAAAGGATTCAAGATTTCTATGCGGAAAATGACGAAATCACTTATTTTTGCTTTCCTCCTTCTGCGCTGAGTGGATCAAGTATAAACGTGTGCACGTCATCAGGAGAGTGGAGTCAAGCTACAGCTCCAACATGTTCTAATCGGTGTAAGCTTAAATTGGTCATTTACTCTATCATCTTGCTATGCTTAACTATAATAAGAGTGATTGTTATTTAATTGAAAAGTTACGTTGGTGATTCTTTGTAAGCTATATAAAGAAAAATTTCCTTAAACTGTTAATCTATCAATAAGCACAACTTTTTCATTAATTGTTTATGATCAGTTGGAGTGTTTTTTGTTGCCAAAAAGTATATTATCTAAAAACTCATACTACCGAAAACGTGTATTAGCCAAAATTTTAACTTGGTGCTTTTAGATTGCTATGCCCATTTAATTGTACTAAAATGATGTTTTGCAGTTTGTCCTCTGCTTTCAAAAATCGAAAATGGTAGTGTGAGCCCTTCAAGTGTTCTAACTACACCATCATCATTTGGAACAATAGCAACATACAGCTGTGATTCCGGATATTTTTCCAGTTTAGATAATCTTCAAAGTGAATGTTTGAGTACTTTTCGGGGTCCACGTTGGTCTCTTAGTGATGGACCAGATTGCTTACAAGGTTAGATTTGATATCTTTGTTCAGTTTTATTTTCGAAAACATTCAAAGCCAATGCTGTTCATCCATTACAAAGCCGTTTCATTGCAATCAAATTAGGTAAAAGTATCTCGCTAATCAATCCAAATACAATTTACGTTTAAAAAGATTTATTTATGCGTCATTATCAAACAAAATATCAAATTAAATTGTGGCCCAAGTCATAACCGAAAATGAACAAAAGCAGCTTCATCGATTCCAGCTGATTATTTTGTGAAAATTATCCTTAAGTAATTATTACGCATTTTACACTGTCGTCGCTCTTTACATGAATATTTGAAAAATAATAGAATACAGTCGTGTTCATATTAATTGACTCAAGCAGCAAAAAGCACACAATTTTAGTTATTCACAGTATAAATTATCTATTTTCTGCTATACATTTCTAAACCCGTTATTAATAATTTGTGTGACCACCTTGATTCTTTATCACCTCTTCCACACGTTTTGGCATTGATTAAACAAGCATTTTACAGTTTTCTTCAATTTCAGGGTCATTATACCAAAGTTGAATCACGGTCTTTATGAGCTTGGTTTTTGTAGTGCAATCAATTTTTTGCAAGCGAGATTTCAAATTTGACCAAAGGTTTTCTATTGGGTTGAGGTTGGGTGAGTTTTCTGGCCAGTCTAGCACGTATATTTCAGCTTCATTAAAACCTTTCTTTATTTGGACGACGTATGGCACGGAGCATAATCTTGCTGGAATACTCCTCCCATTTTCAGGAAAAGCCCTTTGCATTTCACAAGTGACCGTTTGTCAAATTAATTCAGTGTAGCAAGTTGAGTTTATCATTCCCTCTTTTGGGGTTGATGTTCCTACCTAAACCAACCCAAAACATTTTTCTGGGGTTGGTTCACCGTTTGATTTAAGTGTGTTAAACTCAACTTCCCTCTTTACTGATTCTTACATTCATGCTGTGCCATCTCTGCACAAAGAAACGAGTCTTATCTGAAAATAAAAACTTTTTTCCAGTCTTCTATGGACCAATTCTTATATTTCTTTGCTTAAACTAACCGTTTTTGCTTCATTTTTTTCGTAGGAAGTTGTTTTTCAGGTTTTTTTGTCTTTTCTTTTAACTTCTAGCAATCGATGACGCACACTGCTAGCACGTATTTGTATCCCAGAGTCTTGCAAATGTTTTTGCTGATCAAAAGTACTCTTAGATTAAGCTTACTGTTTCTGATGAGAAAAGCATCGTCTTTTTGGGTCGTTTTCCGTTTTCTTCTACATCTTCCCTTGCGTTTGGGGGGTAAAAGATCTGTTTTTGTCTCTTGCCTAATGATCCGAGATACTGAGTTTTGACCCTCATCCACTAAGCTTGCAACAGTTTCGTCCATATTCGTTGTGCTCAACAAGAGTTATAATACGACTCCGCTTCTTCGGCATGATATCAGCCATATCGATAGATTAAAATCAAACCTTACGCAACTGAGTTAGAAACAAAATAATTTATTTTGTCATCAGTAAAAATAGAAAAATTTGCTCAAAAATGATCACCAACATCATACGGTACCATACAGCAATCTATTACATCCTGTCAATAACCCGCGACCGGTTTCCACCTTATTGGGTCTCATCAAGCGAGTGTAATAAACACTCAATAATAAACATGCTAAAAAAAACAAATTTTCCATTGGGTGCAAAAAAAAGATGCAATAAAAAACAATATGATACAGCAATACCTATATCATGGGGGTCTCACCCAAGGACACACACACATGACATGGACAACAAGCAAGTCACATCGGTAAACCCTAATAGGGGTGTAGGATCATTGTCAAGGCTTATCATTCAGCAAAATGTAGAAGTTGCTAGTTGCTACTTGTTAGTTTTTTTTTTTGTACCTAATGGCAAATTTGTTTTTTTCAGCGTGTTTATTATTGAGTGTTTGTTACAGCCGCCTGATGAGACCCAACAAGGTCGAAACCGGTCGCGGGTTATTAACATGATGTAGTAGATTGCTGTATGATACCTGTATGATGTTAGTGATCATTTGTGAGCAAATTTTTCTATTTTGCCTTGGTGTGATGCTGGAGGCAGATCCCTCTTAATAGGAGATCGCCTTGAAAATAGCTAATCAGCAACTAGCAACTTCTGTATTTTGTATATTTTTGTCGTAAGTAGATATTGAAAAAATTCTTTATGACTTCACAATGTATTATTTTGCACTCAATATCAAAATTCTTAAAAACAAGGCTTGAATCAATTAATATGAACTCGGTTGTAGATGCAAATTAGGCAACCAGGTCTTCCCGGTGCCAAACGCTGTGATCCTTAACACTAAAACTTCCAGAGTTGCGATAAGCCTTGAACGGCCAACAGCGGTAAATTTGACGCTTTTCCGAAAAAGCTTTTTTGCCAATAAATGCATAGTGTCTTTGCAACTTGATTGTTGAACAAATACTCAGGCCATGTAACTCAATCAATCTATTCACCAAAAACAATTTTACTTGAAGGGAAGGGAAAAAAACCTGGGTACAAGTCGGAAAACGTGTCCTATTTGCGTTGTCGCATATCTCACTCATTCATAAAGTTCCGTGGTGGGGGAATGTATATGAACAATGAGTTGTTGTGTATTATTGAATTGCTCAGTCTCTTGTCATCGCTCATCTCATTTGAGGGATAGGGCACGCAATTTAACCCGTCGCTTTTTTCATTTTCCACTTTCCGCTCTAGGATCAATTTCAGGTATGGATGTGGAAATACCAACATCTTGTTTTCCAATAAGGCGTTTTGGTTTTTTAGACATGATGTAATAAATTTAGCTACGTTGAGTTTTTAAGTAAAGTAGCCAACTTCACCTGTGGAACCAAAGTAGGTAATCCCTTACTGGACATGCCCACAATGATTTCCAGTGATAATAAATAAATGGAAAATCTATTACAACTGCCTGCTTGGTGTACCTTTCATTCCAATAATTGACTTTGCGCCACAAATCAATTCAACAGAAAATAGAAAAACGGTGCTTGAGAATCAGTCATAGGCGTCGTAATGACGATATAGTCTCATGAAGTTTATCCGGAGGTTTAGAAACAATAGTTTTTATATAGCGTTTATGATGGCGTTAACGGTAATTGGAGGTAACCACCCTCTAAAATATTTTTGAGAGCAGTTTTGGGCTTGATACTCAGCTAGAGAATTCCTGCCTGTTAGTTTAACTCCAGAAATTTTGCACCAACGCAATTTTTGTAAAATAGAAATATCAAGTATTGAAATTCAAAATGATTGAATCGACCGTTCTGCTGCTATTAAATTAAGATTGCTGCGTAGCACAGAGCGTAAGTTGTTGGAATGACTTCACGATAATTTTTTCTGCGTGCTTGATTCTTACAAGCAGTAACAAAGGTGATGCCAAGCAACAAAGCTGAGCTCTTATATAATTGAAACATTTAAAGTATAAAAAAACTGCTCCACTTAGAACTCCACTGTAGCTGTTCTGCGAGTCTGAAAAATAAAGCACAATTCAACAAAATTAAGACAACTGCGACTAATGCTGCACTTAGGTGATTAAATTATAAAAATAGTCAAAAATACTAAAGCTAAATTTATGGTTTTATCTTTGTTTCATTTTATTATTACAAAAAGCTATTTTAGGTTGTCTACCGGTTTCATTTCTTCCCCTGGAAGAGTCGATCCCATTTTACCTACTTACCCTCCTGGTACTTCTGTCTCTCTAAGTTGTGATCCTGGGTACACACTTTCCGGACCAGAAGTAATTGTTTGTTCGGAAGCAGCTGACTTCACGTTTCCAGGCTTTAACAATTCATGTATCCAAAGTAAATTTGTAATTGTGTTTAATATTGGTTTTGTTGAACTAATTTGTGGACAATATTGTAAAAATGAGACCTTATAGAATTCCTGATAAGAAATATTTGAGTGATTACCACGTATCTCAAACATTTTATGTTTTTCGGTTACTGTATTATACTTAAATCACTGATTTTAGTAGAATCTTTTTGTTTAAATAAAATCTATCTCCATTAAAACTAGATTGAAAATAGTTTGTGGGAAACATAGCAACGTATAATCTTCTAACTACTTAGAAAACAAAACGCATCTGTGGATAAAATTATTTAAAGTGTTGCTAATATTGAAATTGCTACAATATTTTTGATTCAACTTTAAGAAGCGCTATTTAAATTGTAGTATTTCATAAGGAATATGATGAAAGACATCAGGAAATCATCAGATCCAGTTGCATGTATATATATTTTGACATTTGCATTTAGCTCAATTTTGCGAAATGTTGGCAATAAGTTATCAGCCTACTCGGCATGTGACGGGAGAATTGTGTTTTTCGTAGTGAAGTTCTGCTTTAGCGTTTGGACCAGGAGCAGAGAAAAACAGTTAAATATTTTAAGTTCTGTCGCACGCATAGTATGTTTTGTTGGGGTATTAACTTTATAACGATAATAGCAGCAAGGTATTTAAGGTAATGTGTTATTCACGTCTATGTAGTCCCGTGGCCAAAAATCAGAATTCACATCTCAAGGTAGCTGGTGCCAATCATACATTTGAATGGTACACAACGTGATCTCAACAAAAATTGGGATGGAATCAAACCTGGACTTATGGAAGCCAGCGGACTCTAAACAAAGACTGTTCTTTTCATGTAAATCAGATTGTAGACAAAAAGTTGGTGTTTACTGATCCTATTTTATGGGGTTGACAAACTATCTGACGCATTCAATCACAGTCAACATTGTTACCTTGGGATTGGCATCGATTCTGCTTATCACTCATGCTTCATATATAGCGTTTGATTAGCGCTGCTATGATTTTATTGCTTATGTTGATAGATTGCGAAGGCGTTCCTTCTCCTCCTCCGAATGCAATTCTGCTTTCAACAAATCTGAATTCTGCCTTGACTTTTCCTCCCGGGACCACTGCCTCGTACGATTGTTTGCCAGGATTTCAGCTAGAAGGAGACACTACCATCACTTGTGTTGCTTCAGGAGGTGCTTCTAACTGGGAAATGATTAGTTTTTCTTGTGACTCAGGTGAAGTGTTTGAACTTTACGAGCTGTAGTTTAAAGCAGGAATGTACCAACTTTTTGCAGCGTGCCGACTTCACTCAAACAGATGAAACCGTGGGCCAGTTGCATAGTGTTTTGATTGCATTTGTTTCAGAGATAAACGGAAAAGGGTGTATTTTTCAGATCGAAGTTTGTTTTGACGACGGCCATTTTTACATGTATGTCCACCGTACAAAAACCTGCTGGCTATTTTTTACGCGACTGTATAACGATTCTACTATCTAGATATCACTCGTCTTGAACTTTTTCTCGGCAGCACTAAAATACGGAAATGTAAATAATGAAATCTACCCTAAAATTTGAAATTACTGAAATACCGAAAAAACTGCCAATTATGTTAAAATTCGAAAATCGCAGAAATACAGAAATTTTCAAGAGTTGGTAAAAGAATGAAAATCCTAACTTACATGTGCTGCATAAACTTCAAAGGTGATAAAGATTGCCTTGATTACTATGCACCTAATTAAGTGAAACTACATACTTGAATTGAGTTAAATGATGCCTCGTCGTATTTAATTACAAATTCTCAAAATTAATTGTTCGATTTCTGAAAGTTTTTGTATTTACGTAGCTTAATGTTGTTTTTTTCTTTGCTGGCAAACACTGTTTAACCAAAACACTCGGTAAACGGAATTGCTATTAGTTTCCTGACAATTTAGGCTTCATGGTCTACGTTAGTTTTGACGACGACGATTGCATTCGAAAATAGCTCCATCGTCGCAGCTTAGACTTGCAGCCTCAAAGAATGGGATCAAAGTGAATATGCGTGGCCAATAGTGTGTCCCAGTTTCGAATCTATATTTTCAGGGGGAGTCTTTCTAATTTTCTGGTCATCTGATACCGGGAGGATCGAGGTTGGTTGTTGGTTTAGGTGGCCTGTCTCATAAAAGTTGGTTGCGCGATGTACATCAAAAGTCGAATTTCGCCTAGCATGGAACAATGGTCATCGATCAACGAGAATAAGGCGATGCTTAATAAGGCGACCAGCATGAGGAAATTCTATCGATCATGGAATGAAGTAAATGAGGAAATTGTCATGGGTTTGCCCAATCTCTGATTTCGTTTCCAAACAAGATCAATCTCTTATCATCTGTAGCGTGTGCCCCCCCCCCCCCCAAAAAAAAATAAGCAAAATACTGTAGAGAACTACAGACACGCAAAATGCATAACAATCAAAAACAAGAAAGACAATATAAGATTTAATTGCTTTGTATAAAACTTGTTTAGTTATCGATAGCTTTGCCATCTAATACAAATGTTTTTGCGCTGTTTTTAGACTGCGGGCCAATTCCAAATATAATAGATGCAACTTTTACAACAAGCAACCTCCCTGATGGTCCAACATACCCAGAAGGAACGACTGTGACCTACAGTTGCCGAGCTGGTTATAGATCATCTGGGGATGCAACAATAACATGCTTGGAGAGCGGCTGGGAGACTACAAATTTCCAATGCATCGAAGGCAAGCGTTATAATATTAACCAATTATGTTTGATTGTATCTATACATTGGGCCATCCAGGAATCAGGTAAGATACCTTACACATGGCATGAGACCTAGTGATGATAATGCGTCTTTACTACCCGTATTTGACGGATGGTGCCGTTTATCTTGGCATACTAACGTTGTTCGAATTAAAATATTATATATATGATAATCAGATGTAAGCGGATGTAATCTGTAAACAAAGATGAGCAGCTATAACTTTATGCCGCAGACTATTTCAATATGCATGAAAAATACTGTAGCAAGTAAATTTTTGATTGAATCTACCTCTAGATCAAGGATGCCTAAATTGTACCCCGCCCAAGAAATTTTTGCTGGAGGCAACTAGTCTTATAAATATGCAACAAAGAATAAGTTTCTATCTTTACAAACCATTACATGTGCTTTGAAAACAATTGCTTTCACGCAAAAAAAAGTGAGAAAAGGCCAGGTCAGTTAAACTCCAAAAAATATTCTTTGTGCAGCCAATTAAGAATTCATATTTGTCAAATATGACCCATATCGTGAAAACTTTGGGTACCTTTGCTCAAGATCTGATAATCTCAAATTGTCTAAAACAAAGAGGATCACTTGGGGAGTAATACATCATACCAACTAGTCGAAACATGGTTCTTGGTTTAAAGTTACAGGCACGACTTAACGAAGGATAAAACATGAGTTCGATTTTTTCACAATAATTTCAACATATTAGATTTTCTTGAATTTATGGACAACTCGAATCATCATCTATAGTAGCAATTACTCTTATTAAAGAAAAATTAGTACTAGCAGTGGTTGAGTTGGTAATGATATCTTATCTGTTAAAAGATAAGGTAAAAAAATCAATTTCGAGTTTATTCAAATCGAATGATCAATTTACCGACCACAGGATCAGATGAGTTACTTTTGACAGAAAAACAATTTTGTCTTAAACAGGCGTTCTCAATTTTGCTGTTGACGCTGACTTTCAATTTAGAAATTAATTTGATCAAAAATATCGAACTTCTTGATATCGGGTTTTCACAGGGCCATGAACTTAAAGTATATAAAAATTTGAAACTGGATAGCAAGGGTTAAACATGGTGTAGCCTAGCAGAAGCGGATTTATGAAAAGTTGCTTTTATTGTCGTAGAAACAGAAATCAAAATGTTATTTGTTATAAAGAGCGATGCTTATTATCAAGTCCATCCGATAAAAACACGTATTGTGGTTGGTTCAACCCACGTAATGGCTTTTACAACGGCGGTAAATTTTTGCGTAAGTACAATCTCATAGCAATCCCATAATTATTCCCATAAGTATGTGGTTTTGAGGTGCTCAGACTTTTCGAAAATACCACGTCCCGATTTAGAATTTGAAATATGGTTGGTCCTCACCACAAATTTGCCCCCTTATCATTTTGGCTAAAACCCATCAAGAATTCTTTGTTATATGAAATTAAGACCAAACGCGGCTCAGGCTTTAAGTATATCTGATTATCATAACTGCTTTATCATGTAAGCGCTCATCAATATTGCTGAAAAGAGGCTGAAACGTCAAAATCGATTTCAATTAACTAGAAATTGTTTGATTGTCTTGGGTAACAATTCAATCTTTTCTGCTTATGCTCACAAGTACTCAATGAATTAAAAATCTCTTTTTGTTAATGAAAAATAACTGAATAATAATCTCTTGATAAAACAGGATGAGCCAAATAGTATCACGTTTATTATTTGATTATTTTTGAAAAATACACGCGGTATTCATAAATTGTCGCTACAATTTCAAAAATTCAACAAAATTTTTTTTGAGATATTTTTATTCCGTTTGTTTTGTGGTATCGGAAAATACTTCAATATTTTTTATTTTTATTATTATAGCTTTGCGTGTGAATCATCAGTCCCACAATGGACGTCAAGCCGATGTTCAATTTCTCACCATGTTCTTGCTGACATGTCTAGAGTAACTATAGTTAGTATCTCCGCTTAATATTGTCTCGGACTTTAGTTCGATAGACCATATTTTTCACATAATCGAGGCGGTCAAGGAATGAGATCATCACGTCCAATTTATCGATCTGGAAATGTTTCGTTCAGAAATTTAATGTCGACCGGCTCTCTATTTTTGCAGGCCCACAACCAGTCTCCATAAACTTTTAAAGCTTTGATCAATTGTAGACATCTCAGGTGGCTCTCTTTCACATTTGCATCTAAACTTTTGCCGGGCTTGAATATCTGACTTCGTCTCAATGAACCAAATAACACACTGGCGTGTTTTACCAGATGGCTCGTTTTTATGACCTCCACTTTCGCTGCTGAATTTAAAAGATTGTGTTCAATCACTGAATAAATTATAGTTTCAAACCTGATTGTTACATTAAGTATCTGCCGAGAAAAAAAAATCTTGAAGTATTTCCCTTTACTGTAGAAGAAAAAAAGTAAAAATATCTCATAAAATAAATATTAGTTAAATTTTTGAAATTGTAGCGGTAAATTTTGAAGAACCTGCGCTTTTACTTTTTGATTTTTCCTTTATTTTCATGTTAAATATTCGCCTAAATCAAACAAATTCTTTTGCCACCAGCATATATGTGAAACTTAATGTTTCATAATGAAAAGGACGCTGGATCATTGAAAAGACCAGTTTTCCGAAAAAAAATATGTGTTTAATGCTTTCGAGGTGATTTGACAAATCAAACATGTTTTTCTTAGAAATAAAGGTTTTTGGATATCAAAAAGCAAGATTGTAGCAAAAGCTAGCCACTAAAACTAGAATGCTTACTTGACAGTAGCAAAGCATAAAATCTTACTTTCATTTAAGGTTATAAAGGAAATGTATTCTTTCACAGTATATTTTACGCGTAAAGGTGATGATCAGAAAGTCTTATTCAACTAGAGTATGTCCGTGTATTAGTGTATATTTTCTGTAGAGAAATAAAATGTGTATGTAACTATTAAGCTACATTAACAAATTTCGAAATATAAAGCTGAGATAACTAGCTGCCGGTAAAGATTAAAAAGTTTTTATGAAGATAAGGAGAAGACTACTACTTCCAAAGTCTAGCCTTTTTTACGCCTATAAGTATTTGCCAACAATAATTCATGGAAGCATAATGCGTAGTATGTATTTAATTAACGATGACATAGAATCGTAGCTAATATCAAGAAAAATAACGATTATGCAATATGCAAACAATTGTTAGAACCGGTCAATTGATTACAAAAATCACACTTTTGTTTAAATAAATTTTTCATGAGATTGATAAAACTATCAGCATCCTTACTTTACTTGAATGCGATTACCAGAACCTTTGTTGCTGGGACCTGATGGCAAATCATTTAAATCGAATACAATAAATATTTGCTGCATGTTTCACGTCGCAGTTTAGACCACCACATGACATTTTAATAAAATAAATGGTGCAATGTGCTTACAACGCTGCAGTTCATAAGCAACCCTTTATTTGATATTTTATATTTTTAATGATTCAGCTTAATAGCAAGATAATTTGTTAATGTAAAGTGTTGTATATGAAAATAATACCTGTTTTCTTCAAATGACGGAAACTTGTATATTAGCCTAAACTGTTATTAAACTTTTTTAGAGTGTGAATCTTATCCGGTGTTACCCACTTTGTCACCGGGGGTAATCAGTTACAACCCTGCCGATGCTGCAACCACTGCACCTCCTTTTGCAGTAGGTGTTGTTTTTAGCTACGTGTGTGATGACCCCACCCGTTATCGAGTCGAACCTACTAGTGCAACAACGACAACATGCGAAGTGGGCGATCAATTTACACACGACCTCAACCCACCAACTTGCGTTGAAGCGTGTAAGTTATGTTTGCTATTTGTAGTATCGTCAAAGATCGTTTTATCTATACCAGTGTTTATCAACCTTTTTTCGAGCGCTCTGGGATTAAATGTATTTCTAAAACAGTTTCGCTTCTTACAATCATTTACTTCATATATCATTGCTTAGTCCTACGATGAACAGCAGCTCGAGCAGCTTCACAATTCTAACCCGGAGAAGCACGGGTGTCAATAAACTGAAAAATACTTTCTGCTTTAATTGCGGTTGTCGGCTTGTAAACTTTAACGAAGGATGATCTGTTTGTCACATAATAGCGGAGGTATCCCACTAAGTGCATTACCCAAGGACATTACAAGTGACGTTGTTGTCTTTTTTCTGCACTAAGTTTTTGTGCTGGATGTCAAGCAAAGAAGCTGTGAACATTGTTTTTGAAGCTTTTTTGACGTGACTCGACAAGGGAGTCGAACTTAGCTCAACCGACTGCGAATCGAACGTTCTAACCACTGCATCATCGCGCCGGTTTGGGTTGGATGATTACAAGATTATTTTGCTCTTCCAAACTTTTCTTTTGTTTTGGGTGCAACAAGTTGAAATACAGTATCTTCAACTATCGATTTTATTTTTACAACAATACCTACAATACTATAACTTACTATGCCGTACCATGATACTAAACTACAATAAACTTACAGGTCTAACAAGCTACAGTACATATACATTTAGTATTTCTTAGAATTTTATTCATTTTAAACTGTACTATAAGTTAGTGCTTTCATTTTATTCGTTCAATGCAGAAAACCCTTTGATTTGCATTTGTGCAAAGATGTTTGTTTTTGAACAATTAACAATATCAAATTTTTAACGGCTTTAAACTGGTTTATAGTCGAACGTGTAGGATTTTTGATTCTTTAAACATCAATTCGCACGGTTTGTTAACATTTTCTGTGCCCCGCGTAGTAAACACTACTCTAGACTAAAATCTAACAAAAGCTTACAACAGAAAGGAACAAAATTGACCAACATGCGAGCCATGCATTAAAAAAAGCAGAGCTCTCAAAATCCGCAATATCTTCAAAAATTAGAATAAAATTTTTGACTTTTGTTAAAAAAATTTTAAAAGGAATGTAGTGTTGAATTTTAACATATATACAAGGAATTGTTCATTTAGAATTATTGGTTGGCATCGCTCGAATATAATCAACTTAAAAAAATTTCTAACTTAGCATTATCCTGACTGAGCATTTTGCGTCATGGATGGTGCTTACTCCAGTGAAGAATAATTTGATAAAATGCTTTCCAGAAATTGAAATTTTCTGTCCTATATCAACGCTTTAAACATTTTAAATGAAAAGGTAACAAAAACCACAAGTAACAATGGCAGCACACCATTTCTTTTCAAAGATTATAAATAAATGAGGTTAGGTTTGGCGGATTCTAAACTATGCATCTGAATAACCGTCTTGGCGAGCAACAAAAGTAACATCAAAATTTTGATTTTGACCCAGAGGTGTAGTTGCGTTGAACCTCCTTCCCACATTTTTTTCAAAATGGAAACGGCGTTTTTTTACTGTTTCACACCAACCAAATTTGATGACGTATATTTCTAACTTGAATTCCTACGTGCAACTCCTGACGCAACTTATTTTTCCAAAAATTGCAAATTATTTTTTGCGTAGCAATCTAACAACATTATTATGCAATTAATGTTTTGACATCCAAATCTGAACTAGTGGTAAAAATTGCTATTATTTGAAGGTCTGTCATACTTGGTTATTCTTTAAACAATTGTGCGTTCCCACATTTCTTTTTATTGCACTACATGAATGATTTTTTATTTCCTCACTTTTTGTTGTAAAATCCTCGAAACATGTAAGATCAAGCCAAATAGTTTTTTAATTTTTTGCAATTATGTGATACCCTTTGCACTAATCTGTCTTTGTAAGAACTTTTTGTTCTTCAAGTATTTGTTTTGATTGCTTTTTATCTTTTGAAATTACATGGTTGAGATTACATTTACATACGCTCGCTAAGCAAAATCGAACCTCGTATTGGGTAAGCATAAAGATGCGGCATGACCCAGAGTGCATGAAGTTTAGTCAAATATTTCATGCACGTACGTCATGCATGCTCTATGCAGAAAACTTAACATTGTATTTCTTTCCTAGATTGTGGTGATCCTCCCCCGATAACTGTTGGAGTAGCAGGTCCCATTACTGGCACTTCTCCATACGGACCAGGCGATACGATCACTTACAACTGTGGCCCCGCTTATGGACTTCGAGGGACAAGTGAAAACGTGTGTCAAAATGATTTATCGTGGTCTCTTGATGCCTCCTCGGTTCCAGTTTGTCTCTTAAGTAAGTTACTACAAACATGAAAGTTTTAAGAGAATGCAATTTGTAAAAGCTTTACAGCATGCATCAGTGCAAAAACACTTTTGCATTATCTTGTAAAAATGTTTTTATTTGAGGTTTCTGTTTTCTTCTACACAGCTTATCTCACATTACCTAAAAAACATTACAAATTTGAATTGTCAAAAAAAGTGTCACCACAATTTAACTGACTTTGCGCGCATGGAGTTTTAGAACATTAATTAACCCTAAAATGCTCAAGGCAATTTTGGGTAGTCTGCTCAATGCTGTGCTGCAGCAGTGCAACCCATTTTGAACGCTTGTATCTCAAATACTTCTAAAGATTTCACAAAATTTCTTTTACAACTGTAATTCAAATTTATAATTGAATCTAATAAACTTCTTTGCTGTGCAATAGGATTTTCATCAAACTTCCAAAATTAGATTTTTTGTGAATATACACGTTTTTTGAAAACAAACTACGCAACTTCACGCGTAGTTGAATTATCTTGAACCATTGCTGTTTCTTCGGAAAAGTTTATGAATACGTGACAAAAATGTTTAAATGCACTAAGGGTAGAATAATGGTTTTTGAGTTTACACTAAAGTAACTCGACCCTCGTTTTTCCGCACGAGATGGTGCAGGAACCTGTCCGGATAATGAAAAAGTCCGGATAACACGAATGTGTTTGTGTAATGCAATGTTGACTTTGGATGGTGCATCAGTGACGGCTGGCAGAAGCAAGGGAGCGGTTTCTGCGTTGCAGGAAATGCTAATAGTTTATTTTTTCATCCCAGGCAAGGTTATTCATCTCAAATAGCTTCACGTTCACAAAGTAATGTAAAGTTTTAATCATACATGGAGCAATTCATTTGTCGGTCTTCTGGGTAAACCGAAATCCGGATTAACGAGGTCCGGAAAAACGAGGATCGAGTGTATAGTAATAAGTAGGAAAAGTTAGAAAATTTCAAATAATTTTGAAAAGAATGTACGAGCACGTAAATAACCATTTAAAATTTCTTAGATCTCTGCAGACCAACGTTGTGGAAATTAGGGTTAAACCGGCTTTACCTAAATAAGTATTTCTAAAAACAACAATACAAGTTTTGAGAACAGTGAAGAACAGTAATTAAAAATTAAGGTGTTTTTAGCACATCTAACTTTCGTTCTAAAATCAAATGTTTTTTAAGGAGTGGTCGAGTCAATAACATTGAGGGCAGATTTGGCATAGCCCTTATTCCAATGATTTTTCCAATTCTCTACTCCTGTAAATGAGCATTCAACGGGGACACAAGTTAAGTTAAGCAGGGGTCCGGCGTCGCCAAAATAGCTGCCGTTTTCACAAACACAAATATTGTATGTAAAAAAGTAGGCCTACATCATGACTTAGTGCTTACACTTTCGTAATAAAATTTTGAAATTTTTGCTTCCAAATTCAAGTACGCTTAGAATGCTTAAAACGCACAAAAAACATAAATGGCATAGACTTTTTTCAGCTAACAATATCATAAAAAACGCTTTCATAAAAAAATTGGATGATAAATACAGCGTTGTCGCGACGTGGTAAGACCTAATGACTACACTAACTAAATGATGTTTTCGAGAAAACAGATTTTTTGTGTTTGCTTTACCCCTGACAAAACAAGGTTTTCAGGTTTTTACCCAATTAACTTTGTTGGTATATCGCGTGACATTTTTTTCACTTTTTCTAAATTTCATTGCAAAATAATATAGAAACATTAATTATTATTGTTGAATAAATGCCACTTGGGGTAACGAATGGGTTTGGCACTGGAGTTTAAAAATAGCCATCAAAAACAACACTTTTGCAAGATTTTGCTTTAAGAAAAAGGAGGAATGCTTAAACCTTTCCTTTTCTTTTCAGATCATATTTTAGAACGCAGTTGTAAGAATGGTTGAAATGGTTGGGTGAGGCTTGGAATGCAGAGGATGCCTTTGACAACGTTTGTGTCACAGCGGGTTATCAAACACCACTTTCAATTGTAATTTCTCTCCTGGGCAGGACAAGATCATTAACATTTTAACTGAGTCTATAAATTTCTTACCAAGTATTAGTCAACAAAAACAATAAATAAGGTCATCATCTTCTATCCAAACAAATATCCCATGTTGCCCCATTCCACATCTTTTTATTTAGAAATCATCGGTTGTTCATTGAATGCGTTATCATTTTAATAATTAACTTCTTTTGTCGTTCTATTTGATTTTATTTTTACTACTGTTTTATGGTTTTCTTAGAATGCTCATTAATAGTTCAAAGTTGTTGAAACGTGGTGCAACTCAATGACAAAAAAGTTATTTTACTTCTAATCATGGAAAAACCTAGACCAGTTGTTCCCAATCTTTTATATTGCATTTTTCTTTTACACATTTTTGAAACCTTTCATTCCTTCCGTTTTGTAATAAAATGTATAAACACCAGATCTTGTTTTTTTTTACAATTTGAGTTACATAATACTGTCCCCATCCGATTCACGTTAACACTGGATCGAAGACTGACTTAATAACAACTATTGTCAACACCAAAGCAAAGTTTTCTCTACTTAATCCGACAGTCCTCGCCTTTAGCTGCTCAATGGCAAAATATGCTTGACCAGTGAAGGAAAGATGTAACTCGACACACACTCGCCTCATAACTCGCTGCCTCAAGCCCACTTGAACCACATCTTAGTCAGCGATGCCAGATCCAAGATCAGAAAGAAAGCTGCCAGTCAGGTGGAATGGTGGAGGAAAATTAGTGAGGCCAGGTCCAAGATCAGAAGGAATGCTGCCAGTCGAGTGGAAGAGCGGAGTAAAATCAGCGATGATAAACATGTTTTGTATGGAGGAAGTGCAATAAGACAAAGACTGAAAAAAGTGTTTTATCAGACACACCCCCTTTTTTTGATAAATCACCCCCCAAAGAAATACTTAGGCTTTGCAGAGAGATCCTTGGGCAAGTTCTGCGAGCCATCACATAAAAATGGTGAGAATCTGAATTCACTACCCCATCAAGTCATAATGCAATGTGGATCAAATGAAAATGCTTGAGTTGTCTCCATAGCAGAGTAGGTTTCAGCAAAGCAGCAATTAAAGAGTGAGGCTATTCCACGACCTCAAACGCTTGAGTGAGAGACACTACACCTGAGGAAATTTGTCATTTCTCACTCGCCTTAAATAATACCACGTTCAACTAAAGATCTGGATTTGTACAACACATGTTCACAACACAGTGTATAACAGTGGGCAAATATCTTATGACCTCTCCTCTCAACGAAGAAATGATTAGATGATCTTACACTTTTTGATGAACAACTGAGCAAATAAATTTCGCCAAAATATGCAAATAAATTGCTTCATTGATGCGTCAGCGTGGTGATTGTGTGTGTGTGTGTGTGTGTGTGTGTGTGTGTGTGTATTTGTGCGTGAGCGTGCGTGTGTGCAGGAAATACAAGCGCCTTTTTGAAAATGGTTAGGGAAGTTGGTTCCTTTAATTTTTGTGAATTGTAGAAAGCTCTGCTATCCTTTGAGGTAAAATTTTAGCAGAGATGCTTTTGCAACTTGATCAACAAGAGGATATTTTTTTCCAGTGGAAATCATCTTGTGTCGATGGGTCATTTGTCCCATCTTTTGGGACGACTTTGTTTTTGGAGGTGCGCTTGAGATGTAAGCTATTATAGCAGTGTCTGAAAAAATGTCTCTACGTTAAGCAAATGTGCAGGTTGAAAAATGAAAAGTGTCATTTTCAGTGATGCTTGCCCCAGTCTTTGAGATTTTTCAACACCCCCATGAGTGTAATTACAATCATGGCATCACATTGCTAAACATCTATGCTACGCATAGGCATGAGACATTCCGGAATACAATTGTTCTTTTAAATGCAACAAACTTACGTAACAGGAAACTTTTAACTTGTTTACCGTTAAGTGAGGAATTTCCTTCCCTATAATCTCAAACTACTTCATAGGGGATATTCCTATGTGGTTGAGAACCATTAACACAGACCTTGATGATGCTTATAATTTACAATAACTAAAGCTAGAGGCGTAGCCAACTAAAAATTTAAAAAAGATGGGAGGTAAAAGGTGAAATAGTCTATGCTATGTTGTTTTGGTTGTTGATTACCTGACCCCTTCCGAGCGATGGGGGCATGGCGGAAGACCATGGAGCCCCAGAAGCCGGGAAACTACCCATGGTCTGGAACAGAGATCGAAGAGAGACAGAGAATTGCCAAAGAGTGAGCGGCGCAAAGAGTCCGTAGATGGACAGTGCCGAATGAGATGAAAAGTGTCCTGGGATGAGTGTGCGCAGGCGCTGCAGGAGGGATCCTCGATTCTTCCAATTCTAAAGAGATAGGAACCTAACAGAAGGATGTGTCCGTTGCAGCGTAGACGAGAGAGGACACAACGAGCCTGACAAGGGAGCGCAAGTTCCTCGGTAGAAATCAAGGGAACCTGTGTGTCGAAGAATTTCTATGAGGCTGTACGCCTCCAGTCCGAGAAAAAATGAGAGTGGATACGATATATAAAAGGAGAGAGACTACAAGGGATTGCAGAGGGCGCAAGTAGCACTCCCAGTCTGGCAATCTCATCAGCAGCGTCGTTCCCCGGAAGAAACGAGTGTCCGGGGATTTATTGTAGCCTGATAGAACAGGAGGAGAGAGAGAACAGTTCCTGCCAGATCAGCCACAGAGTTTGAGATAAGAGGAAAGATGGAAGAGAGGACAGAACGAGAGTCAGATAGGAGAAGATGAGAGGAGAAATGGCAAACTTGTTGGTGCTGCCGATACCAGCAAAGAGTGTGCAGAATGGCACAGGCTTCAGCGGAAAAACTTGAGCATATTGGGTCTGCTGTTAAAAGGAAAGAGTGGCCTCAGTGCCACAGAGAAAGCAGTTGGCAAGTATGCCAGAGCCGCCTTTGCCAAAAGGAAAAGGAACAAAGCCATCTGTCCAGAGTATCAGATCATGAGGGAGGAAGGAGTCAAGGTGGACGAGAGCCACACCTTGGTGAGAGAGAGGGGGATCAGAGCGAGAGCATGGAGTGGAAAGGATGGACTCCACGGTGAAGAAAGACAGGTTCCAAATAAAAAAGGGAGGGCAAACAAAAAGAGTCTCCCTAAGAGAAGTATAAGAAAGCTTGAGTGGGTGAATGGACGCAAAAGCTCTCCAGGACGATCTGCAGAGTCTTGGTTTTACTTCAAGTCTGGCCAAACCTGAGATGGGAAAGGAGGTTGGGAGACGAAGAGCCACTCATAAAATGAAAGAGTGAAATGAGTCATGGTGGCTTGTAGGGGAGGTGAAGAAGCCTCGGAGAGTAGAAGTGGGATAGGGGAGGATGAGAGGCAGCCGGTGATGGTGCGACTAACCGCTCAGTGGAGGCCTTCCAATTTGGTGATATTGATAACGCTTAAGAAAAGGAAACCATCCGGGTGAAGCGTATGTAAGAAGGGGCCAAAGAAAACCTTTATACAGAACAGAGTGGGACTCCTTAGAGGCCCCATCAGGAAGCAGAGATGCAGCGTAAAGCCTTGAGACGTGGGAAAAATTTGGCCTTCAGCGAAGATACATGCTTAAAAAAGGAAAGAGTGCTGTCGAAGGTGACCGCAAGAAAAGTGGAAGCGGTATTGAAACGGAGGCGGGAGCTGAGTAAGAGAAGGTTGGGCTGGAGTTTAGCTTGGTGGTGATCCACTGAGAAGAAGGGGGCATCACATTCGTTCGGATTGAGAGGAAGACACCAGTACTCAGACCAGTGCTCCAATCAAAACAGAGCTCCTCATGTGGCCTCCACCGCAGTGGGGACCGAGGGGGAGCAGGACCAAATGGCCAGGTCGTCAGCGTAAAGAAAGCAGCTGACGGAAGAAGTCAAAGAAACCGGAAGGTGATTGATGAAAAGAGAAAAGTACAGGGCCAAGAACGAATTTTTGCAGAACACCTCAACGGACTCGAAAGGAACGATTTTTGTGATTTTGATAAACCACACAAGCGCACTTATCAGAAAGGAAAGATTGAGTCCAACGAGCAAAGCAAGAAAGTAGGCCAGCCGAAATAAGTTTGTGGAAAAGGGCAGGATGCCAGACAGAGTCGAAAGCTTTAGAGAAATCAATAGTAGAAAGTAGAGTATTCATTCTCGAAGCTTTTCGTCTGACACTTTTCAAGAGAATCCGTCAGAAATGAGTGAAAAGGTGAAGTGAGTCACTTATATAGAGACACAGTTGACGAAAAAGAAAAAAAAAGGGAAAAAAAGGCTCTATCGTGATTGGTAAAAAGAAGCGACCAATAGAAAGAGCGGAAACTAATGTGCGATTTTTAGACCATAAACGAATTCCTTTTGTTTGCATAAATTTGGTTTGGATGTTTTAATGTACGTGGCTTCAAGGGTGGAAAGGTGAAAAGAAGTACGGCCACGGGAAAGAATAGAAAATTTGTTGTCATTGTATTCGTGTGCGCATGTAGAGTTTTGTAAAAGATGTTGACCTATGGCAGAAAAGGAAGTTTCAGTTTTAAAGCTTCTGATTGGCTTGCAAGAGCGGGCCAATGTGCTTCGGTCCTGAGAAATATGCTTCTGGAGTATGGTTTTCGGCACGTGCTGCTTAATCCTCTGTTGTAGCCTTTGAGACGTACGACCCACGTACCGACTATCGCAGTGGCACAGAAATTGATAAACAATGTTGCTTTGATGAAAAGCGGGTAGTACATCCTTTTTGGCTACAGGCAGAAGTTGTCTGGTGGTGTAGACAATGCATGGTTCAACTGCAAAGTAACAGCGTTTGACGGCTGTTTTAATTTGCTTTTCGTACCTCATCGAAACATTGCCCAGCCATGGCAAGTGAAGATAAACTGGGCATTTCTTCGGACCGAATTGCGTTGGTCTGCGAAATTGATTCATTTTCTTGGTTATAACAGTGTTGATGATAGCTTCAGGGTAACCGTTGTTGATAAGGATTGATCGAATATTGGAAAGTTCATTTTCAAGAGTTGATTTCGAACAGATAACTAGAGCTCTGTGGACTAGGGTTGAAATCAAATTAGTCTTCCGCTTCATGGGGCAAAAAGAGTTCCAGCGAATGTATTGGCCAGTGAAAGTCGGCTTCCTGTAGATCGATGTAACAAATTCGTGATCATTCTTTTCTACCAGGACGTCAAGAAAGGGCAAAGTCCGATTGCATTCCTTTTCAAAAGTGAAACGAAGCGATGGATGGAGAGAATTTAGATGAGAGAAAAACTCATTGCATTCGTCTTCATCGTTAAAAATTGTAAAAGTATCATCGACGTATCGATAATACATAAGTGGTTTGTTGACTCTTTTGAAAAGCAAAGCTTCGTAATATCCGACAAAGATGTTGGCAAGAGATGGGCCAAGAGGTGAACCCATAGCAACGCCATCAATCTGTCGGTGCATTATATTGTTGAAACTGAATTCTACGGAGGAAGTAGCCGTTTGCATCAGCTCCACAAAAACTGCACGAGGAAAAGGAGGCGGAGTAAGCTCGCCATCATACAGAGCATTAGCGCAGATTTCAATAGTTTCTGCGAGTGGAACATTAGTAAAAAGGCTACAGACGTCATAGGAGCAGAGAAAGATTTTTCTCTGCTCCTATGACGTCTGTAGCCTTTTTACTAATGTTCCACTCGCAGAAACTATTGAAATCTGCGCTAATGCTCTGTATGATGGCGAGCTTACTCCGCCTCCTTTTCCTCGTGCAGTTTTTGTGGAGCTGATGCAAACGGCTACTTCCTCCGTAGAATTCAGTTTCAACAATATAATGCACCGACAGATTGATGGCGTTGCTATGGGTTCACCTCTTGGCCCATCTCTTGCCAACATCTTTGTCGGATATTACAAAGCTTTGCTTTTCAAAAGAGTCAACAAACCACTTATGTATTATCGATACGT
This sequence comes from Trididemnum clinides, assembly GCA_963675345.1. Classification (NCBI taxonomy): domain Eukaryota; kingdom Metazoa; phylum Chordata; class Ascidiacea; order Aplousobranchia; family Didemnidae; genus Trididemnum; species Trididemnum clinides. The sequence goes on from OY776294.1 coordinate 4,556,587, forward strand.
CGATGATACTTTTACAATTTTTAACGATGAAGACGAATGCAATGAGTTTTTCTCTCATCTAAATTCTCTCCATCCATCGCTTCGTTTCACTTTTGAAAAGGAATGCAATCGGACTTTGCCCTTTCTTGACGTCCTGGTAGAAAAGAATGATCACGAATTTGTTACATCGATCTACAGGAAGCCGACTTTCACTGGCCAATACATTCGCTGGAACTCTTTTTGCCCCATGAAGCGGAAGACTAATTTGATTTCAACCCTAGTCCACAGAGCTCTAGTTATCTGTTCGAAATCAACTCTTGAAAATGAACTTTCCAATATTCGATCAATCCTTATCAACAACGGTTACCCTGAAGCTATCATCAACACTGTTATAACCAAGAAAATGAATCAATTTCGCAGACCAACGCAATTCGGTCCGAAGAAATGCCCAGTTTATCTTCACTTGCCATGGCTGGGCAATGTTTCGATGAGGTACGAAAAGCAAATTAAAACAGCCGTCAAACGCTGTTACTTTGCAGTTGAACCATGCATTGTCTACACCACCAGACAACTTCTGCCTGTAGCCAAAAAGGATGTACTACCCGCTTTTCATCAAAGCAACATTGTTTATCAATTTCTGTGCCACTGCGATAGTCGGTACGTGGGTCGTACGTCTCAAAGGCTACAACAGAGGATTAAGCAGCACGTGCCGAAAACCATACTCCAGAAGCATATTTCTCAGGACCGAAGCACATTGGCCCGCTCTTGCAAGCCAATCAGAAGCTTTAAAACTGAAACTTCCTTTTCTGCCATAGGTCAACATCTTTTACAAAACTCTACATGCGCACACGAATACAATGACAACAAATTTTCTATTCTTTCCCGTGGCCGTACTTCTTTTCACCTTTCCACCCTTGAAGCCACGTACATTAAAACATCCAAACCAAATTTATGCAAACAAAAGGAATTCGTTTATGGTCTAAAAATCGCACATTAGTTTCCGCTCTTTCTATTGGTCGCTTCTTTTTACCAATCACGATAGAGCCTTTTTTTCCCTTTTTTTTTCTTTTTCGTCAACTGTGTCTCTATATAAGTGACTCACTTCACCTTTTCACTCATTTCTGACGGATTCTCTTGAAAAGTGTCAGACGAAAAGCTTCGAGAATGAATACTCTACTTTCTGCAATTTTCAAATTCTGTACCACAAATCAACTCTTCAAATCAATAGTAGAAAGGATCGTCCGAACACCCGGCCTGGGTTTGTTAAACCCATCCGAAATGGACTGAGAAAGGAACAGAATTTGATCAAGAGTATACTGTCCAGTGTGGAAACCGGCCTCGCGGGGAGAGAGAATGGAATTAGATTCCAAAAAAAAAAGTAGACGGGATAGAATGATGCGTTGAAAAGCTTTGATGCGCAGGAGGTGAGAGAGATAGGCCGGAAGAAAGCAGGAGAGTCGAGAGATTTTCCCATCTTGTGGATGGGAATATTAGAAGATGTCTTCGATATGGAAGGAAAGGAAAGCAAAGTCCAGGAATGATTAAAGATGTGAAGAAGAAAATCTATGCCAGAGCGAGGAAGGTGCTTTAGCATGGGATAGGCAACTTTGTCTGGACCAGTTGCAGTGGACGAGGAGAGGTTGAAGGCAGCCTCAAGAAATTCAGCGGGAGAGAAAGGAGAGCAAAAGGACGAGTGAGACTCCTCAGGGCACGTGGCTCGGCGGAGCTCAGAGAGGTAAGCTTTTATATAAATAGGAGGAAATCTTATCTAGTAATGTTTAGTAATACAGGTTGTCTTTATATTTTTATGTTGTGTAGTTTATATGTTACACTGGTAACATCTACCGTATTCTGAAGAAGCTCCCCAGTAACTAAGGGGAGCGAAACGTCAAGTTTGAAAAATAAATTTGTTGAAAGAACGACTTTTTTGATTGCCAGCTTAAAATATTTGCCGTCTAATTAATTGTTACAGCGTGATTGAATATTTTTTACATTGCTTTTATGCATTTACACAAATTGTAAAATTTCTTTTTCAGATTAACTATGATTAACTATAATTCAGCATTCTTATCGTAACGTATATTAACCATATTTAGAATTTGTGCAAGGCAAGCTGTAACGTAATTAACATATTTCTTTTTTTCACACCAGATGAAGCGACAAGTTTTTACGACTTAGTTTCTATTGATTCAATGCAGTTGCCAGGGTAGCAATAATATTTGCCTCTAATCTGCCTTTAGGACTTCAACTCCTGGTTTTCTGTGAGGGTTTACTCTCACAGCCTAGAGCTGAATTAAAACCAAAGGAAAGTGCTTCGGAAGGTTGAATTTCTGTGAATGGGAGAAATGTGGAAACATCTAGGTTTTGCATCTAAGCTTAAGCTCTTCAATAAACCACTTCCGTCGCAGTTCTACACAATGCAAAAAGCTTTTTCGTAAGATCAGTCAAGTACTTACATATCTGCAATGACGTTAGACTGAGTGCAAAAGTATAACCAATGCTTAGCAATAGAACGAGTTGCTCTTGTAGATGATTGTTACGTATTATTTCGATGCTGCGTTTGCATCATATTTGTAATTAATTAATTGATAAATGATCCAAACCTTCACTCGTTTAATATAATTACAAAATTTACGTATTCCCTATTTGCAGCCGGCGAGCATCATCAGAATTATACGTTTAGTGCTGAACTGAATTACGATGAAAACTGCTGAGTACATTAATAGCAAAACAATTAATATTGTTAAACCTAAATGAAATAACCGATTACTTGACAAAAACATTATTACGTCATACAGGTACAATGTGTTGTGAAAGCAAATCGACATTTTTACGAGAGTCTATTTCATTAGAAACAACAGGAAAATTCTCACCATCATAAAGATTAACTTTTTTTACTGAAGATGATTTTTGGTTAATCAAAAATTTTGTGCAATGTGACTCATGTATGCAAGTGACGAAAACATAATGGCCAACCAAATCGTCATTAAATAAATGAGTTAAACTTCTTCAACTGAAGACAAACTTTCTGACTATAGACTATATATACTAGACTATAGACCATGACAATATTTCTGACTATATTTATAGTGATTTTTTATGTTAGTGACCAAATGCAGTTTTAATTACCCACTTATGTGATACTTTTATCACTTTTTGCTTTTAGAAAGCGATCCTCCTTGTCCCCCTCCTCCTACAAATCCAGTTACTTTTACTTTTTCATGGATTGGCGGCCCTGTTGTTGATGATCCATGCTATTTAATTGGTGATCAAATTAAATATGTGTGCTTTATGGGGGCAATTGACGGTGAATCAATTAGCACATTACAGGCGGACGGAACATGGACCCTAAACCCTCTACCAATGTGCAAACCTGGTATGTTGATCGAAACACAAAACACAAAACACATCGTATGTTGACGTTTTATGTTAGATTTGATTGATATCAAAAACTATGAATTTTGTAATCGTTTGTTGCATAAGCTGTTATGTTAGATGATTGGGTTTGGTTTTTATTTGCTTCATGTCAACAAAGACTTAAAATATCGTCCACCACTTCTAACTCTAATAGCGCACGTCAAAACATGAAACTAAAGTTTTGACCCGATGCTTTAAAGAACTCGCTCGTTTAACAGCAATCACTGTTGTGGCTGCCACGTCACACGCATGCAAAGACCCACGTCGCTGAGCGCACGGTATGAAATGCTGATTAAAACGCTATCAATGACAAAATTATTAACATACCGGGTGTCCATAAAGTCCGTGTGCACTTTAAAAGATTTATGACTTTATTTGTATTTGCAATAAAATAATCTGTAAAAAGTGTTATAAAGTTTCATCGACCTAGTTTTAATTGCAATTATTGAATGATTCTTTACCACAAAATTGGAAACAGTGTTTCAACTGATACAGTGTTTCTAACAAAATGGAGCTCCTTGCCACTTTGCTCTGCATATTAGACAGTTTCTAAATCTAGAATTTCTTAAATGATGGATCGAAAGGGGCGGACTATTTTCTTGGCCTCCGCATTTGCCAGATTTCACTTCATTAGAATTTTTTATGGAGACATGTAAAAACAATTGTGTGTGCAACCAAACCTAATTCATTGCGAGATTTGAAAGTTAAAATTATTAATGTGATTTCGGGTATTACTGTAAATCAGTTGGCAAATGTTTTCTGTAAACTGCGAATTTGTATTATCTTTTGCATTGCTAATGATGGAGGACATGTGGAAACTTAAATAAAATTTCATTAAGACCCTAAAAAATCTAGATTTTCTTCTTTCTAATTCTTTTTATAGATTATTTTTATCGTAGATACAAATAAAGTTATAAATTTTTTAAAGTGCTCACGAACATTATGGACACCCTGTATTTTGGTCATATGGACTATTGCAGAGGTTCTTAAGCTTTTTGAGATGCGTTTCTCTGAAAAAGTCAAATACGATACGTGTCCCTCAACACGTAAATTATGCTATATTGTTGGTGATAACTTTGTTCCAAGCGGTCGTCATTTTACCACATTTTCTCTCCAAAACAAAGAGTCTTTTTGATGGAGGTCAATTTCTTTACGATCTCTAACAAAAATGGCCAAAAACAGAGTTATAATAAACTCTGATTTTTGGAAATTATTTTAGTCTCTTTTAGAGGTACCATAAAACTATGGTTTGCATTCTACTGGAAACATTTCAAGGCCTACACTTCAAAAACGCTTGAACTATACCTGTTGAAGATAACAAAAAGCGTTTGTGACATACATTACAGAATAAAGCATGTACAGTACGTGCTTATTCATGAAGTGGTTAAGTCTCGTATTTTTGGTATTTCTTTTAAGGGGGAATATGGGGTTCGTTTTATGATTTTTCGAAAACTTTGGCCAAAATATTTTTTTAACAAAAATTGTATCTTTAATCCTTCATCTTTAAGATTGTTGCCATGAAAAGTCGCATTTCAACGTGAAACATTGCTAAAAAATGAATAATTCTTCAGGTTAAAAGTGTAAATCGGTGTAAATGTGCACTTTTAGATGGATTTTCTCAAAATCGCGATTTTATAATGACTATAAACTTTCTAGCATTTGTAATTCTGAATTCGTACGGTCAATTTTTATGAAATTTCGCATAGAGCTAGCTAATAGACTTATGAATGCAATGACGTAGTGAAAATGGGCTAACTATTGTACTTTTTTTGCTATAAATATTTTTGTTGGAAAATATGTGAAAATTTCACTGAAAAAAATGGTATTTTTGTCAAGCCCCAGTATATTATGACAGCTTGAATTTATGTAGAAGTTGCTACGTGATTGTGTCGAGTAGTGTTCGACGATCAAGTTGCACCAAAACCCTTCAATTCCATCGTGCAGGGGCCGAGATATGCATGCCAAAGTTTCCTCGTCTGTTGCCATGGCAAAGAAAACATCTTGGTTACCATGGCAACAAAAAAAGAAAAAAATTGTGACAGATTTATTTTTGCGCGAGTATTCAGCCTGTCACATAACATCGATCTTAGCATGCTAAACGCGTCTCTTTTGCAAATTCCCCATATTCCCCCTTAAAGAAATTGAGTCAATCAACTATTTCTCACTTAGCCAATCCACAACGACAGATAATTGCTTAATGTTTGTTTTTGTTTTTCAAATAAAACTTAGGAATTATCTAAACGAGCAAACTTGGTTGTCGCAGGTACATATAAAAAACATTTCGCTCGCAGAAAGTATTCCGATAGAATGTTCTGGCAAGATGTGGTTAGAGATATACTGTCAAGTCAATTTACAGCAAATTTTATCAAAAAACTTGCAACAGTGTGGTGTTGCTTCCGTAACTCGATCTAGCCTACACAAGTTTCCGGTAGCTTTTAAATAATAACTGGCAGCAACATGACGGAGCATGGCCAACGGAAATTAATTTGTGGTAGTTTTAAGTTTTTTCTGGAACTGCAAACGTATTAAATTATAGGAAATATTTCTGAAACTTTTTGTTTTGAATGTTATACTAATTTTTTCATACTTATTCAAATTGGACACAATTCAGACAAATTTATAAACACGCCTATGGGAAGGCTTCATTGATACATTATTGAGGTAGATCACTCAGCATTTTTATATAGTCTACTTGCGAAAAATTTATTTTCTCTGTTATACACGACAGCCATTGATAGTTCTTTCATCAATTATAGAGAACTGAAATCTGCTTGTAGCAATGTATAATACTGCTGAATTATTGTTTCCTCTTACAAACACTAAAGCTTACCATTAATTACCTGTCGTGACTAGGCACATGGATAAGTGGGTGCTAAAAATCATAATTTTGTTTATCAATTTATTCATTGCGTGTTATGCCAATTTATGGTCCTGACTCAAAGAACAGTGACTGAAATGCTAAGCTCATGGCAGTCAAGCAGACCTCCTCCGAAATTATTAAGTTGAAAGTTAAAAAATTATGCTACTTGCTTAGTATCATGGCTTTAAGACCTTCATTAGCAATGAGAAGCAAGAGTTTTTGAACTCAAATTAAAGCAAGAAAATAGGGTCAAGAATCAAGTCCCACCAGTATTGTAACTGAATAATTGAAGCGTTGTTTTATGTCCGCGATGATCAATCAAACATTTTATTTTTGCCCAAATCAGCATACATAGAAATTAATTTGATAACAGTGGACAAAAAAAATGTAGACGATGGCAAAGTGATACACGTTAATACATGCGCATGAAAAGAATTTAGTTTAAATTTGAAGATAGTGGCATGGCCATCGCACCTGTAAGGTAGCAGATAAATAAAAACTCACACCAAGAAAAGCATATACAATATGTACAAGGTGCTGCAAAATTTATTAAAAATAAAAAAACCGTCGTGTTGTAACCCTAACAGGGGAGGCTATCAGGTGCTGCACCTTGCCCAAGGGTGACCTGGGAGCAACGACAACTAAGAGACAGCTCCTTTACGTTTCAAGGCATATAAGCCCTGTGGCAGGTTGTAGTTTTAAGTGATACACTTAGGACTAAAATAAACATTTGCATTTTGAATTTTAGCTATTATAAAAAAGAAGTTGTTGTGGGTTGGTAGTACCGGTATGGTATTGCCAGTTAAATTGTTCACATAAAATTTAATCAACTTAATCAATAATTAATTCTGACGGGCAAGCGTTTTAACATCACGGGTGCTGCGTTTTTGCCCACGACAACCACTTCATTGTAAATATTTCTGGATCGTGAATGATAACAAGCGGTGAATTTATTAAGAGTAAAATGCAATTCAAGCAATATGGTAAAAGTCGAAAACCCCAGAGCAGATTTATAGGAATTATTATCATATGCTTAGTGTTTTGCCACCGTTTTACAAATCTACAGATCAGCATGCGATAGAGTAGAAATGCCTAACTCATGCACTAGTGTTAGCCACATTTATGTACCTAGATTTATATGCCTATGACCAAACCTCTTAAATGACCGAAAGACGATAGATTTGCGGTAAAAATACGAAGAAACTATTTTTTGCGTCTCTTTTTATACAGAAACGGATTTTCAAAGGTTATAGTTAAGATACATTTTTGGGGGAGCAGCGGGCCGACTGTGATAAATTTGTCACAATCGTCAGCCAATTCTATTTTCTGTTCTACATTGTCACGACTTACAAAAAATAGAGTAATTGTTCATTTAGGAAACATGCATGCAAGCAGTTAGGTTTAGCTGCTGAATTTTGGTGCGCTGATTAAGTAGCTTAGATTGAAGTGACAAACTGCCATAAGACTAAGCCTGTGAAAGCATACGCAATAAATTAAAAATTGATAAGTTGATACATTAAAAAAACTTGAAGAAAATTTGATACATTTCAATTTTGCTTTGTCATTAGCAACCAATACAAATCAAATTCTGCTGTGTTAGATGTAAAATGCCTAATAATTATCAACTAGCGCTTGCGTTGTAGTAGCCTCCTTGCATCATTACTGTCACTGTCTCACTGCCAAAGCAAAACAACTTAAATGAAGCAAAATCAATTTTCTGCACGTTATCAATAGCAGTCTGTGAATTCGCATCATTTGAAAAAATTCTTTTCCATGCAGGCCTACGTCGAACCGAGTCTGAATATGCCAACGCCCGATGAAAGCGTAACATTACAACGTAAACGTAACTTTCTTTAGCATGGGCAGAGAGCTGAAAGCATTTTTGTCTACATGAAAGGTTGTGTTTTTTTGAAGATCAATATTTCTAAAGTGGTATTTTTCTATTTTATGCTCCATATAAAGGTGAAGATCTTTTTTTTCGGGAACATATTTTTCAAAAGTGAGTGTTTTGCCCAGTTTTAAAATCTCTATAACAGGCCTAAAAACAATCTGGAGGCTAGTCCTAGTCCCTGTACTTTTACCCTATGTCGACAAACGTACTGTATTTATCTTACGCACTGGTACGTAACTTTTACCTGTTTGTCCAGTTATTGTTGCAAGATTGTTTCAATGCTACAGTACAGCAAAAGATTTTTAATTACTAAGACAATTTTATTGATGAGAAATTTTATGGTTTCTGCGCGGTCAAAATGACCATTTTCGGTAATTTAAAGTAAATCCATTCTTATTCCACTCTGTGCTCATTGCCATGCAATGAAAATTAGCATGCTAAAAGTTATCCAAGATTTAGGAAAATTCAGGAAGTGTCAGTGTTATTGCACGTACCTAATCAGAGATATAAACGATAGAAATCAAAAATGGTCAAAATGACCGCTCCGGTAATTCTGGCGTTAATAATGGAATTACGATAAATTTGCGGTAAAAATGCAAAGCAACTATTTTTCGCGTCTCTTTTTACACAGAAACGGATTTTCAAAGGTTATAGTTAAGATACACTTTTGGGGGAGCAGCGGGCTGACTGTGATAAATTCGTCTAATCTGAACCAATTCTATTTTCTGTTCTACATTGTCACGACTTACAAAAAATAGAGTAATTGTTCATTTAGGAAACATGCATGCAAGCAGTTAGGTTTAGCTGCTGAATTTTGGTGCGCTGATTAAGTAGCTTAGATTGAAGTGACAAACTGCCATAAGACTAAGCCTGTGAAAGTATACGCAATAAATTAAATATGGAAATGAGGATCAGAAATATAATGAATTTGATCTCTGTAACAAATATTTTAACTCAGCGTGGGCCAAGCGCCGAATTCGTCACATCTCTAGTCGAAGCCTTTAGCCAACGCGTGTCAAGTTCGCCCCTCCTCTCCAATCGCGGTTCTGTCAGGCTTATATGCAACTCCTTTATTGCCAAACAAACGCGACAGCCACACTGGCGACCCAGAGCGTAATCGAAGCGGTTTCTATAAACGCAAAATACAAAGCATCAATTAGTCCTGAAAATCGCTAACTTGCCTGCAACAGAATAATACTGAAATAAATGTTTACTTAACTATTTAAGTTTCTAAATAACCCAAGCAGTAGAGACGACGCAAATTCATTTTGATTCTGTCGAGGGCAAGTTGCAAATTTTTTAATGACAAAAGGATGAAAACTTCCGTCCGCTCGCTGGTAACTCAAAACAACAACTGACTCTGAGTTAAAAAACAAGAAAATCGCAGCAATCTGGTGGCATCCAGGCGGGCGAAATGCTAGACCAGCTGGACTCAAATGACGAGAGTGACGAAACCTCACCAACTAAAACCTTTTAGCTGAGCCAAAATAGAAAGTGTGGGCATGGAATAGAAAAAGCGGGTTACCTTTAATTTTTTTGAAAAGTTTGGATGATGATTTCCAAGGAAACTATCATCCCGACCCTTCCTTCTGTGTCATCGGTGCTAACCAGAACAAAACAACTTTTTGAAAATGGCTGACTGCTGCATTTTTGCTGGTAGGTAGAAAAGTGACTGCGCATTTTGTTGTCATAGGCAAACACTGATTTTTTTTACTTTATTCCCCTCACCCCCTTTCAACAACCCTCGGTGCGCTTTGTGGATATAAATCGCTGCTAAGAATCGCTGCTTTGTGGATATAAATTATAGGTTATAAATAATGTTATAAATTTGTGGTCTTGGTCCATAAAGTGTAATTAGAAAATCAGTTTACGATAAATATCGGCATTTAAAATTTTTACCGCAATCTTCTAATAACAAAAGAGTGAAAACTGCCGTCCGCTCACTGGTAACTCAAAACAACAACTGACTCTGAGCTAAAAAACAAGTATATCGCAGCAATCTGGAGGCATCCAGGCGGGCGAAATGCTAGACCAGCTGGACTCAAATGACGAGAGTGACGAAACCTCACCAACTAAAACCTTTTAGCTAAGCCAAAATAAAAGATGTGAGCATGGAATAGAAAAAGCGGATTACCTTTGATTTTTTTGAAAAGCTTGGATGGTGATTGCATGCACCGCGTCGTAGCCAACGTAGTCATCGTCAGGTGATTTACTTGAATAAACAAAAATAAATGAATATATAAATACAGTAGAATCCGCTTAATTGGGCCGCCGGTTAATTGGGTCAGCCGTTTAATTGGGCCAAATTGTTAAGAACGAAATCCAATCAAAGATAATGCACTACGTTAAATCCGCATAATCGGGTCACTATTCCACTTAATTGGGCCGCAATTGTAGTCAGACATACACTGGTTTAATTGCAAAACCGCCTTTGTAATGTAATAGAACTCAATATCACAAAGCCAACTATATTATGTAACAATGGAAAAATACAGGCGCAAATTATTTTGTCATTTCATGCCCTTGGACATGGTAATTGTGTTTTGTTGCAAATCTTAACTCTAATAGCGCACGTCAAAACATGAAACTAAAGTTTTGACCCGATGCTTTAAAGAACTCGCTGGTTTAACAGCAATTACTGTTGTGGCTGCCACGTCACACTCATGCTAAGACCCACGTCGCTGAGCGCACGGTATGAAATGCAAATTAAAACGCTATCAATGACAAAATTATCAACATACAGGTGTCCATAAAGTCCGTGTGCACTTTAAAAGATTTATAACTTTATTTGTATTTGCAATAAAATAATCTGTAAAAAGTGTTATAAAGTTTCATCGACCTGGTTTTAAGTGTAATTATTGAATGATTCTTTACCACAAAATTGGAAGCAGTGTTTCAACTGATACAGTGTTTCTACAAAATGGAGCTCCTTGCCACTTTGCTCTGCATATTAGACAGTTTCTAAATCTAGAATTTCCTAAATGATGGATCGAAAGGGGCGGACCATTTTCTTGGCCTCCGCATTTGCCAGATTTCACTTCATTAGAATTTTTTATGGAGACATGTAAAAACAATTGTGTGTGCAACCAAACCTAATTCATTGCGAGATTTGAAAGTTAAAATTGTTAATGTGATTTCGGGTATTACTGTAAATCAGTTGGCAAATGTTTTCTGTGAACTGCGAAATTGTATTATCTTTTGCATTGCTAATGATGGAGGACATGTGGAAACTTAAATAAAATTTCATTAAGACCCTAAAAAATCTAGATTTTCTTCTTTCTAATTCTTTTTATAGATTATTTTTATCGTAGATACAAATAAAGTTATAAATTTTTTAAAGTGCTCACGAACTTTATGGACACCCTGTATTTTGGTCATATGGACTATTGCAGAGGTTCTTAAGCTTTTTGAGATGCGTTTCTCTGAAAAAGTCACATACGATAGGTGTCCCTCAACACGTAAATTATGTTATATTGTTGGTGATAACTTTGTTCCAAGCGGTCGTCATTTTACCACATTTTCTCTCCAAAACAAAGAGTCTTTTTGATGGAGGTCAATTTCTTTACGATTTCTAACAAAAATGGCCAAAATTCCCAAAAACAGAGTTATAATAAACTCTGTTTTTTGGAAATTGTTTCAGTCTCTTTTAGAGCATTAAACCATAAAACTATGGTTTGAATTCTACTGGAAACATTTCAAGGCCCCCACTTCAAAAACGCTTGAACTATACCTGTTGAAGATAACAAAAAGCGTTTGTGACATACATTACAGAATAAAGCATGTACAGTACTTGCTTATTCATGAAGTGGTTAAGTCTTGTGTTTTTGGTATTTCTTCTAAAGAAATTGAGTCAATTAGCTATATCTCGCTTAGCCAATCCACAACGACAGATAATTGTTTAATGTTTGTTTTTGTTTTTCAAATAAAACTTAGGAATTATCTAAACGAGCAAACTTAGTTGTCGCAGGTACATATAAAAAACATTTCGCTCTCAGAAAGTATTCCGATAGAATGTTCTGGCAAGATGTGGTTAGAGATAAACTGTCAAGAAAATTTACAGCAAATTTTATCAAAAAATTTGCAACAGTGTGGTGTTGCTTCCGTAACTCGATCTAGCCTACACAAGTTTCCGGTAGCTTTTAAATAATAACTGGCAGCAACATGACGGAGCATGGCCAACGGAAATTAATTTGTGGTAGTTTTAAGTTTTTTATGTAACTGCAAACGTATTAAATTATAGGAAATATTTCTGAAACTTTTTGTTTTGAATGTTATACTAATTTTTTCATACTAATTCAAATTGGACACAATTCAGACAAATTTATAAACACGCCTATAGCAAGGCTTCATTGATACATTATTGAGGTAGATCACTCAGCATTTTTATATAGTCTACTTGCGAAAAATTTATTTTCTCTGTTATACACGAGAGCCATTGATAGTTCTTTCATCAATTATAGAGAACTGAAATCTGCTTGTAGCAATGTATAATACTGCTGAATTATTGTTTCCTCTTACAAACACTAAAGCTTAGCATTAATTACCTGTCGTGGCTAGGCACATGGATAAGTGGGTGCAAAAAATCATAATTTTGTTTATCAATTTATTCATTGCGTGTTATGCCAATTTATGGTCCTGACTCAAAGAACAGTGACTGAAATGCTAAGCTCATGGCAGTCAAGCAGACCTCCTCCGAAATTATTAAGTTGAAAGTTAAAAAATTATGCTACTTGCTTAGTATCATGGCTTTAAGACCTTCATTAGCAATGAGAAGCAAGAGTTATTGAACTCAAATTAAAGCAAGAAAATAGGGTTAAAAATCAAGTCCCACCAGTATTGTAACTGAATGATTGAAGCGTTGTTTTATGTCCGCGATGATCAATCAAACATTTTATTTTTGCCCAAATCAGCATACATAGAAATTAATTTGATAGCAGTGGACAAAAAAAAGTAGACGATGGCAAAGTGGTACACGTTAATACATGCGCATGAAAAGAATTTAGTTTAAATTTGAAGATAGTGGCATGGCCATCGCACCTGTAAGGTAGCAGATAAATAAAAACTCACACCAAGAAAAGCATATACAATATGTACAAGGTGCTGCAAAATTTATTAAAAATAAAAAAACCGTCGTGTTGTAACCCTAACAGGGGAGGCTATCAGGTGCTGCACCTTGCCCAAGGGTGACCTGGGAGCAACGACAACTAAGAGACAGCTCCTTTACGTTTCAAGGCATATAAGCCCTGTGGCAGGTTGTAGTTTTAAGTGATACACTTAGAACTAAAATAAACATTTTCATTTTGAATTTTAGCCATTATAAAAAATAAGTTGTTGTGGGTTGGTAGTACCGGTATGGTATTGCCAGTTAAATTGTTCACATAAAATTTAATCAACTTAATCAATAATTAATTCTGACGGGCAAGCGTTTTAACATCACGGGTGCTGCGTTTTTGCCCACGACAACCACTTCATTGTAAATATTTCTGGATCGTGAATGATAACAAGCGGTGAATTTATTAAGAGTAAAATGCAATTCAAGCAATATGGTAAAAGTCGAAAACCCCAGAGCAGATTTATAGGAATTATTATCATATGCTTAGTGTTTTGTCACCGTTTTACAAATCTACAGATCAGCATGCGATAGAGTAGAAATGCCCAACTCATGCACTAGTGTTAGCCACATTTATGTACCTAGATTTATATGCCTATGACCAAACCTCTTAAATGACCGAAAGACGATAGATTTGCGGTAAAAATACGAAGAAACTATTTTTTGCGTCTCTTTTTATACAGAAACGGATTTTCAAAGGTTATAGTTAAGATACATTTTTGGGGGAGCAGCGGGCCGACTGTGATAAATTTGTCACAATCGTCAGCCAATTCTATTTTCTGTTCTACATTGTCACGACTTACAAAAAATAGAGTAATTGTTCATTTAGGAAACATGCATGCAAGCAGTTAGGTTTAGCTGCTGAATTTTGGTGCGCTGATTAAGTAGCTTAGATTGAAGTGACAAACTGCCATAAGACTAAGCCTGTGAAAGCATACGCAATAAATTAAAAATTGATACGTTGATACATTAAAAAAACTTGAAGAAAATTTGATACATTTCAATTTTGCTTTGTCATTAGCAACCAATACAAATCAAATTCTGCTGTGTTAGATGTAAAATGCCTAATAATTATCATCTAGCGCTTGCGTTGTAGTAGCCTACTTGCATCATTACTGTCACTGTCTCACTGCCAAAGCAAAACAACTTAAATGATGCAAAATCAATTTCCTGCACGTTATCAATAGCAGTCTGTGAGTTCGCATCATTTGAAAAAATTCTTTTCCATGCAGGCCTACGTCGAACCGAGTCTGAATATGCCAACGCCCGATGAAAGCGTAACATTACAACGTTAACGTAACTTTCTTTAGCATGGGCAGAGGGCTGAAAGCATTTTTGTCTACATGAAAGGTTGTGTTTTTTTGAAGATCAATATTTCTAAAGTGGTATTTTTCTATTTTATGCTCCATATAAAGGTGAAGATCTTTTTTTTCGGAAACATATTTTTCAAAAGTGAGTGTTTTGCCCAGTTTTAAAATCTCTATAACAGGCCTAAAAACAATCTAGAGGCTAGTCCTAGTCCCTGTACTTTTACCCTATGTCGACAAACGTACTGTATTTATCTTACGCACTGGTACGTAACTTTTACCTGTTAGTCCAGTTATTGTTGCAAGATTGTTTCAATGCTACAGTACAGCAAAAGATTTTTAATTACTAAGACAATTTTAATGATGAGAAATTTTATGGTTTCTGCGCGGTCAAAATGACCATTTTCGGTAATTTAAAGTAAATCCATTCTTATTCCACTCTGTGCTCATTGCCATGCAATGAAAATTAGCATGCTAAAAGTTATCCAAGATTTAGGAAAATTCAGGAAGTGTCAGTGTTATTGCACGTACCTAATCAGAGATATAAACGATAGAAATCAAAAATGGTCAAAATGACCGCTCCGGTGATTCTGGCGTTAATAATGGAATTACGATAAATTTGCGGTAAAAATGCAAAGCAACTATTTTTCGCGTCGCTTTTTACACAGAAACGGATTTTCAAAGGTTATAGTTAAGATACACTTTTGGGGGAGCAGCGGGCTGACTGTGATAAATTCGTCTAATCTGAACCAATTCTATTTTCTGTTCTACATTGTCACAACTTACAAAAAATAGAGTAATTGTTCATTTAGGAAACATGCATGCAAGCAGTTAGGTTTAGCTGCTGAATTTTGGTGCGCTGATTAAGTAGCTTAGATTGAAGTGACAAACTGCCATAAGACTAAGCCTGTGAAAGCATACGCAATAAATTAAATATGGAAATGAGGATCAGAAATATAATGAATTTGATCTCTGTAACAAATATTTTAACTCAGAGTAGGCCAAGCGCCGAATTCGTCACATCTCTAGTCGAAGCCTTTAGCCAACGCGTGTCAAGTTCGCCCCTCCTCTCCAATCGCGGTTCTGTCAGGCTTATATGCAACTCCTTTATTGCCAATAACGCGACAGCCACACTGGCGACCCAGAGCGTACTCGAAACGGATTTTGTCAACGCATAAAACAAAGCATCAATTAATCCTGAAAATCGCTAACTTGCCTGCAACAGAATAATACTGAAATAAATGTTTACTTAACTATTTAAGTTTCTAAATAACCCAAGCAGTAGAGACGACGCAAATTCATTTTGATTCTGTCGAGGGCAAGTTGCAAATTTTTTAATGACAAAAGGATGAAAACTTCCGTCCGCTCGCTGGTAACTCAAAACAACAACTGACTCTGAGTTAAAATACAAGTATATCGCAGCGATCTGGAGGCATCCAGGCGGGCGAAATGCTAGACCAGCTGGACTCAAATGACTAGAGTGACGAAACCTCACCAACTAAAACCTTTTAGTTGAGCCAAAATAGAAAGTGTGGGCATGGAATAGAAAAAGCGGGTTACCTTTGATTTTTTTGAAAAGTTTGGATGGTGATTTCCAACGAAACTCTCATCCCGACCCCTTCTTCTGTGTCATCTGTGCCAACCAGAACAAAACAACTTTTTGAAAATGGCTGACTGCTGCATTTTTGCTGGTAGGTAGAAAAACTGAGCCAGAATTAAAGGGCAAAGGATGGACAAATTTGGCACACTCGCCGTTTTGCTAGTCTATTGACGGATGTTAATTAAAACTTGATAAGACTTTTCTGTGACGGAATCGTCACGCAAGGCGTTTACCTTTTTTGGTTTAACTGTATACATTTTTCAAACATTGAAGATTTATTGCAGTGCAATCAATATTGATGACAGCTCCCATTAAACTATGATGAAGGGTTGTGGAAAAAGATTATTGAGTTTGAAAGAAAATCAATTTATAGTAATGCAAGAGGCTAGCGATGCACTTAGCAAACTGCAGACAGTGACACTGTTTCGATTTATCAGGTCTTTTCAGTACAGCTTCGCAGAGTGCTGACAGATCATCTACCACAGTTGACCTATTGTAGGTCCCACAAGTGTGGCGGTTTAAGGTATGATTTATTAAAAGCCTTTAGCTTCTTGTCGATCACCAACTGCACTGAAGAGACCTGATAGGTCTAAACAGTGTCACTGTCTGCAGTTTGCTAAGAAAATCAATTTGGTTTGTTATATTTCATTTCATCTAAAAAAGTAGCGTTGTTGTACATTTTGTAAACAACCTCTTTCTTATACAGTATTTGTCTTAGTTCATAGACATCATTAGCAAATGCGTTGTTGCGTTTTCACTGCAAACAGTAGAAAAAAGAATGAAATGAGGTTACAAAGCAAATGAGCGTGTCAACCAGCTTTTGCTTATGTTTCAACTGCATTCACAAGCCTGTGAACTAGGTCATATTGTTTTTGCTCCTGTAGATTAAAAAGATTAGACAGACCAACAACAGCGTGTCCGGTACTCCAGTGTCAGGTAGCGCTTGGCTCTACCAGTATGCTTCATGTAGTAATTTATTAGAATTAGTGACTTACAGAAACAGGAAACTATACTTAAGACGCAAGTACGCCTAACTAGTGAATGTATGTTTTGGTTGCAACGCTAAGATTTTTATTCTAATGTAGGAGCTTCACTTTGATATATATGAATCGGCGAATGACTTTCAGAAATGCTTGTATAGCGTTTGGGATTACAGAAAATTTTCAGTGACAAAAATAACAGTGAGGCTGAAGACGATCTATGTCAGGAATGGGAGAACTACGGTCCGCGGGCCGTATGCGATCTGCTAGAGCATTTTGTGCGGTTCGCCAACACTTGCAGAAACTTCCATGTATCTAATTTAATATAACAGGGGTGGCCGCACTTGCCGTAATAAAGAGCTAAAAACGATAGAAGCCATCATTGAAAGAACCGATACGCAATTTTTAGTTTAAATGACGCATTTTCTATCCAAATAGAGGGTGATGACATTTATTTTTTTGGACACCATTATTTTAAAAGCCCTGTAAAACGACATTGCGATATTACAAGCTGTTGCATTGTAATCAGCTATTGCAAGATTTTAAGCACTGGCCCTCAGCCAATTCTTGAATGGTCAATGCGGCTCTCCGACTAAAAAGTTTGAACACCCGTGATCTATGTAGACTAGCAATAACAGTCACATAGCAGATGAAGAGGGTAACCTTATAAATGTAAAAGAGGAGGAAGCGGCACCTGCAATTGATGATGAATGTGATGCAAAATTTTTGAAGAAAATGCTATACTTGGGAAAGACGAGTAAGATGAGAAAAGGGTGAATGCTGATGTAGGTGATACCAGCCATGAGAATGAAGAATGTGTTCTCAGTAAAAGTGGAGTCGAATACTCTCTACGTCTAATTCCACCCAGGCGACGACTGCGAAATATAGTAACTCAGTTTTCTGAGGTGAATTAGGAAATATAGTAACTCAGTTTTTTGAGGTGAATTAGGAAATATAGTAACTCAGTTTTTTGAGGTGAATTAGGAAATATAGTAACTCAGTTTTTTGAGGTGAATTAGGAAATATAGTAACTCAGTTTTCTGAAGTGAATTAGGAAATATAGTAACTCAGTTTTTTGAGGTGAATTAGGAAATATAGTAACTGAGTTTTCTGAGGTGAATTAGGAAATATAGTAACTCGCGAATCCCAGAAGTGAATGAGAATGCTTTAAGTTTTTTTCTCAGCCAGCCAGGAGATTCTATAAACTTTTGATGCATATCAACCGAAAAGCAAGGGATATATGTAGAACTCTGAGTAAGCATCAGCCTTTCAAAACAGTCACGCTGGATGAACTGAAGGCAGGATTAGCAATAATTTTACGAGCCAGGAGCGACAGAGACAATTTTATGGAACTTCCTAACTTGTGGCAACCAGATAACAGCAAACCTTTTTACCGATCTGTCATGTCCTTGGTCCGCTTCAAATTTCTTCTTAGATGTTTCCGGTTCGACAGTTAGTATAGTCGGGAAAAAAGAAAAGTCCACAACAAATTTGCTACAGTCATAGAAATCTGGGACATGTTTGTTGTCAATTTGAAGCAGGCATATATTTCAAATGATGTGCGATGAACATGGTTGGGATATTGTGATTGAATTTCAGGCAGGACCTACATTTCATCAAAGCCTCGAAAATACGGAATAAAGATTTTTTTGATCTGTGAGTCCAGTTGTGGCTATGCACTCAATCGTATTCCATACGGTGGCAAAGAAAGTGACCAAGTTCATCGCAATTTGGCACAGGATGGTGTTATGCAATTGGTAGAACGGTATTTTGAAACGGGCAGGGATGTGTGCACCGATAACTTTTTTACAAGTATAACCTTCCAAAACTGCTTCTATAGGAAAACTTGACTTTATTGGAAACTATTCGAAAGCATCGCCGGGAAGTAACTGAGTCAGTAACCAGAACTTTATTCCGATAAATTTCTATTTAACCATGTTGATGGTATATGTCTGGCTGCTTACCAAGTAAAAAACAAAAATCCTGTAATTTTATTCAGCTCCAGTCATGCAGATACATTGGTAGCTGCTGACGAAACCAAAAAACCAGTAATGATCCTGGACTATAATAATAGAAAAGAAGGAGTAGACATGCTTGATGAAAACTTAGAACAACTTTGGAGCAGAAGAAAAACAATAAAATGGCCACTTTTCTTCTTTTACAACATAATCGATAGGGCAGCAAACAAAGCGTTCTATTCACTGAAAATTACTGGAGAATACACGCTAGTAAAACAAATGTCTTCGAAAAAGTTGACTCTTGACTTGGCAAAACCTGCAGTTGGAACGCGTCTGAGTGTTTTCAATTAAAAACACAATGTAAGAAGCGCTGCAGCTCAGACTGTTTTTTTTGCACCAGTGCTCTTGCAGCATTGTCAAACACAGTCGCATTCGATGCTATAATTGCGGCAGAGGGGTATGCCCGAAACATAGGAAGTAAGTAAAATCTTGCAAGTGTAAGTATTACCCCTGAGTGCAGTCTTTGTTATCAATAAAGTTTTGTGCTGCTTTTCGCTAAACTAAACAATATCTTTGCATAATAATTGCCCCATATGCAAAGGAAACTATTTTTGAAAGCTTGTCTACAAAATGGAAACAAAAATACTTCAACGTATACATTTCTGGTAATACTTATAAGGGTCAAGAGGCTGAAGGAACAATCCTTAGTTGAAGAAAGGGGAAAACTGGTGTGCTCGTTACTATGAAATTTCCTGAAAATGTGGATAAGAGCTCGTGCTTCTGATCAGCGAAATCCAAAAATGTCTCTCTAGGTGTAGAAGCCAAAATGTTGGGATATCAATAACAAGTATTCAACAAATGAAAAGAAAGAACATGACTAAGTTCCCGTACAAAATCACCACATACCACAAAATCACTGACAGAGAAAAGCAGAGACCTACTGAAATATGCAACAGAGTGGCAGAGCAAAATGACCTTTTCCTGATTTGGATAGACGAAGTTTGATTCACTGATGAGGCCTACAATTACCTAAATACTGTTGTAAGTCACCACTTCAATCTGTACAGGAGAGATGAAAGACCAAAAGAGATCAATGAAAGATATTTAAAGACGACTGCTCTATGTGCATTAATGCAAGAAAAGGGAAGCTTGGGCCATACTGGTTTGAGAAAAGCAGAAAAAAAATAGTAACAGTAAATGGAGAGCACAAGAGAAAAGTATTGAATCGAAATAATGAGGACCTCAACTAACCATACACACCAAACCAAAAAAAGATTTCTGTGATTCCAGAAGGATGGTGCAACTCCCCACTCAGACCATGAGTCTATGGCCCATTTGCACACAGTGTTTGGAAACAGAGTTTTGAACTTGCAAGCTGAGTTCGAATAGTCTCCGTGTAATTCAAATCTTGCGTCTCTTGACTTCTTCTGAAATGCTGCTAAAAGAAAACTACGAAACGATTCCTTTCTCTCTTAGACATGTGAAAAAAGTTGTAGAAGCATTCATCCAGAGTGTTCCAACAGAAACATATTGTCGCGTAATTGAGAATTTGCTGTTCTCATCAATGCCTGCGAAAGCAAAACGGAGCCCATGCTGAAAACGTAACTTACACAAATTTTGTGTAAGTTATATTTGATTGAATCAATCAGTTTATGTATTTGATTAAATTTTCGGAAAACGCCAAATATTACGAAAGAAAATTTGAGATTTTCAACATGAAATATGGTTATAAAGCTAATCAGGGAAACTTATGATTTGGCAAAAGGCCAAACTTGGCATGAATATTAAAAAGTTTTAACTTTTCTATCTCATGTCTTTATGCATCGTGACAAAGTAGTAAAAAAGTTCTTGCGTTTGATAACCCTCTAACGTCCACATTTTTTCTTTTGGCTGAAAAAATATCTGGGCGTTTTTTCTTTCTGAATTCTAGATTACAAGTGCACTGTAAAAAATTTTCCAAAAACTTTTTATTTACCCCCATTTTTTCAAACGTTACAAATTTGTAACATTGGTCCATGATGCTTCAAAAATCAGCAAAACTCTAGTCTCGAAATCAAAGCAGTTTTGGGCAACCAAATAAATCAAAAGAATGTATTTTTACAGAAAGAATCCATTGTAACACACAAGAGCTAACAGACAGTTGAAAAATCAAAAAATACAAAAAATGTCAAAAAATACAGAGGGAAAATCAAACATACAAACGAGATAATACAGTAATTATACAAAAAACCCAAACACTGCGTTCGACGAGAAAAATCAATCAACAAACATTGAAGATAATACAGTAGAAGGAAATAAAAAAAGTAAGCGTGAGCAAAGCTTTCTGTAGTAGAGATCCAATGCTGAAAACGAATATGACCACTTGATCTTGCCAAATAAGACAAAACCCTGCATCCATTTGCCCACAGAACAACAGCAAAATAGCCAGACTAATTTTGCTTTATGAATAAAAAAACAATATTTATGCATTGCAAACAATGCTGTAGTTTAAGCTATTTAGCAGTGTTTATAGTCTACTGGAAAGAATATGATTTTGACTCGGTAAGCTGACTGAAAATTGTTCTTTGCAGACAATGGCACTGTAAGACTGTAAGGCCACCTAAATAAACATATGCACAAATTGGATACGTTTAGAAAAACGCTAATATTATAAGTCAAAAACAAAATTGCTATAAATTGTCACTCATATTCTTACCATGACCAGGTAGCGGCCCAGTAAAAATTTTTTCGCCTTTCATCTAGCTTTCTAAATCTGTTGAAGTACTCAACTAAATCAGCAACTTGTCACATTCACCTACATGCGACCTAGCCAAAAGAAAATACCGTCTTAAAATCACAACAGTTAAATTTTTCAGGGTTTCCAACTTGTGAGTTAGTTTCTCAAATGTAACAAATCAGTTGATATGGACAGCAAATCAAAAATTTGATTTTTTGGTAACTAAAAACAAACAAAATCGAAACGTGACAAATTTGTTAAGTTGGTAAATAGAGGGATGACATCATGAGTAATTATCTGTTCTGCAAGTACAAGGCGAGGCTGGCCATATTTGATGTCGGCAACGGCAGTACTATGTACAGCTGATTTCACAATGGAGTGATTCTTTCAACCTCAGCATACGTTCAGCGTTTTAGCGATATCGAAACAAGAGCACTTTGCGGCAATTTCCCAACTTGATTGTCAGTGTTTATGGTAAAAAAATTGTGTCATCTGTTCAGTGATGGGTTATGAGTGTAGCAAGCAGATTAGGTTTTCCAGCCTCGCCTCAAAATATTTGGGCAAACTGACCCCCTCTTTTTTATCAAAATGAATAATTCTGGTACCATGATTTTAAGTTTGTTGTCATATGAAATTAGCGTAAAACAATACCAAACCTAAATAAGCCAAAAATTCTTCCGTAAACAGAGGTACCCCGATTGACCTCATTTTTCTCGTAAATATAAAGACAGCTTTCTATTATATTCTTTTGCTGATAAAATTTTTCTTTGCAGCACATATTTTTAAGTGATGTGTTGCTGGGTTGTGTTATAGATCGAGGTAGTTTTTATTCTTGAAAACATAGGGTCAAAAGATGCGTATCTGTTGACTATAGACCAATTTTGTTTTACTAGTTTTTATTGTATTGATTCTATTGCATTTTGATGAAGCTTTTAGGACAATAAAAGAAGCTGACTGCTAAGTTGGCTGAATAAACAACGAATTTGTTGTAAAATAAAAAGGAAGTTATTACCATTTATTAATCACTAGCTAGTGTCCCCCGGTAAAGATTCTCTATCAGTAATTTAGTATTTCGGTTTAACCGGCTTTGCCGGCTTCACCGATCCGGCTCTTGTGTGAGCAGTAGCGAAAGTTAATGAATTTTATGCACTTTTACAACTCTTGTAAACGAAATTGTAATCTTCATTTTCTCCTAATCATGACTGGTAATGCTCACAAAGAATCTTGCCACAAATTATCGCTGATATTTGTGAGGTAGAAAGAATTGAAACACAATCAAAACTGATTGTAGCGCCAAAATGGTGGTTGCTTTTACAATTACAGAAATAAACTATTCAATGACAAGCCTATTTTGCGATGAGATGCTGCCCCTTTCCTATTCATATTTGTGGTATTAAGTGCTTTAGGCTGCGCTATTGGTCTTGTTTCCGGCATAGCGACAAAAGCGGCTATGGTTTCCCCAAAATTATTTGCCATATTTTTTATAGGGACAGAACAGTCCGAGTTATTTTCAAACAAATGTTTTATCTAATTTCAGTTTACAAATTGTTATGGTTATGGTTTTATGTTTTTTCTAAAACTTGGGATTTTATTACAATGCTGTAGAGTATAGACATAACTGCCTTAGCAGGCAGCATATCAGCATAAGAAAAACACCCTTGCTTTATAGTATATACGACGGCGTCACCGAAGAGACCCCTTCAGTAACGTTGGGATTGAGAGTATTGGTTTAGCCGGCCTCATCTACCAGGCTCTTGTGTGAAGAGTTACCAAAAGTTTATGTGCTTTTTGCACGTAAATTTTCACGACTTTTTGTGCTCCTTTTCCCAATAGAATATCTCATTTCAAGACCCTGGCTATGCCTTAGGTCTATGTGCTCTGTTTATTGCTGACACAATTACTAAGAAGCGTTGCATTTCTCGTAGTTTGGAAGTAGGGATTACATTTCTGATATTAAGCTATTCTAAATCAAAACAGCAAAGATGTCATTCGTGTGGTGCGATTTTACACAGTGACCGTGTTTTCTTTAAATTCCCTTTAAACTTTCTCAAGTCCTCGCTAACTACGCATTGTGTAGAATGTTCATTTCTCCCTGCTTGACGTGCCCTATAAAGTTAAAAGAGTCCTTGTTTTTCCCCAAATTGGTGGTTTGATCCCGGTAGCTCTATAAAGCTATGATAAAGCAAAATACCAAGTTCTCATTTCTCTTCTCTCTCTAGGGTTTTCCTGGTTGAGTAAGTCGTCAAAATACTCCTTCCATCTCTGTTTCACTTTCTCTTCTTCCATCAGTATCTCTCCAGTTTTACTCTTGATTAGTCTTACTTGTTGTACATCCTTGCTTTGTCTGTTTCTCTGCTTTGCTATCTTAAACAACTCATTTTCTCCCTCCTTTGTTTCCAGTTTTTCGTACAGTTCTTCGTATGCCTTGTTTCTCGCCTTTGCCACTTTTCTCTTAGCTTGTTTTCTTGCAGTTTTATAGGCCAACTTGCTTGCATCATCTCTGATGGTATCCCATATCTTTTTAGCATTTCTCTTATCCTTCAGTTTCTCCTGGACTTCCTGGCTCCACCACCACGTCTCCCGTCTACCTGCCGTGCTAATTTTTCCTGATGTTTCATCCAATTCCATTCTGGCAATGCTCCGTATCATCTCAGCTACTCTTTGCCAGTCTTCCTTTGCACCAAATATTCCGCCTTTAATTACTTCCATTTTAAATTTGTTTTTCACTTTGAAGTCTTTCAGCTTCCACGATTTTATTCTCTTCACTGGTTTTGGTGCTTTCCTCCATTTCGTCCAGATGATTATTGCACTTACTACTATTCTGTGCTGTTTCACTACACTTTCATTGACAATAACTTTTGTATCCACCACCTCCTTGCTTCTTCTTCTTCTTACCATAATGTAATCCACCTGTGAACTGCGTCCGCCACTGTTGTAGGTGACTCTGTGTGCTGGTTTCTTTACAAAGTAGGTGTTAGTGATCGCTACTTCCATTCGCTTAGCAAAATCCACCACTGCTTTTCCTTCGTTATTTCTCTTCCCCAATCCATGTCTGCCCATGCATTCTTCATCACCGTTATTCCCTTCTCCTACGTGCCCATTCAGGTCTGCTCCCACCACAATTCTTTCATTCTTTGGTATCTTTTCCACTGTCTCATCTAGATCCACGCTTCCTTTTCTTCACGTATGCACCCCACCTGTGGCGCATACGCACTGATAACATTCAACATAACACTATCAACTTCCATCTTCAAGCATATTATCCTGTCTGTTACTCTCCACAACTCCACTACCCTGTCCAGATGCTCCTTTTTCAATATGATTTCCACGCCATTCTTTTTGTTTTCGCTTCCACAGTACCACATTTTATATCCTCCACCTATGCATCTTGCTTTCTTCCCCTTCCAGCGAGTTTCCTGCACACACAGTATGTCCACTCCTCTTCGCTCCATAAGGTCCGCCACTTCTCTTCCTTTACCGGTCATGGTTCCAACGTTTAATGTTGCAACCTTCAGCTTGATCTTCTTAGCTTTCTTCCTCTCTTCATTTCTCTCCTTCTTTCTTCTCCATTGCTTTCCACCTCTTCTTTGCATCCAAGTAGCATGTCCACCAGTGGCCCTTGGTGCCCAGTCACTGGTGACGGTCGTTGTTATCCCGGGCCTCGACCAATCCGGTATAAAATCAGATACGACGCGCATTGAAAACATTTGGCTAGGTTTTACGCCAAATGCCCTTCCTGTCGCAACCCTCCCCATTTATCCGGGCTTGGGACCGGCACCAAGGCTGATCTGATTTGAACAACCTTAGAGGCTGGGTTTAAAGCAAAATACCAATAATATTGTATATTTCATGTGGTGCGATTTAACACAGTGACGTTGTTAATTTTGCTTCCCCCTCATACTTTCTCAAGTCCCTACTGGCTACGCATTATGATTCATATTTGCTTTTCTCTGCTTAGGTGTGCTCATAAAAGTTAAATGAGTTCTTGCTTTTCCCAAATTTTCAGGTTTGATCCCAGTAGCTCTATAAAGCTGTTATCAAGCAAAATATGTAAAATGCTTTCCAAAGTATGGTGCGATTTTACCCTGGCAAGACATATTATCACTCGTGCCCATTTAAACGTTTCAATTAATGCAACTACGCCAGCTACAACAAAATGTTCTAGTAAATATAAGCCATAGTTAGCAAACTGCAGACAGTGACGCTGTTTCGACCAATCAGGTCTCTTCAGTGCAGTTGGTGACCGACAAAAAGCTAGAGGCTTTGAATAAATCCTAGCTTAGACCGCCACAGTTGCGGGACCTATACTAGATCCAGTTGATTGAAGGTCTGTCAGAACTCTGCGAAGCCGTATCACTCGTGGATGAGTAGCGTACACTAAGTCTAGCAGCTGCTAGAACAATAGTGCTGCCCCAGCTTAGTGGTCACAAGCTCTTAGAGTAATGCAAAAGACTAGCAATGCATTTTGCAAACTGCAAACAGTGACAATATTTCGAACTATCAGGTCTTTTCAGTGCAGTTGGTAACCGATAAGAAGCTAGAGGCTTTTAATAAAGCATTGTTAGACCGCCACACTTGTGAGACCTATACTACATTCACTTGGAAAAGGTCTGTCAGAAGTGTGGTGGTCTAAGCTATGCTTAATTAAAGGCCTCTAGCTTCTTGTCGGTCACCAACTGCACTAAAGAGACCTGATAGGTTGAAACTGCAGTTTGCTAAGTGCATCGCTAGCCTTTTGTGTTACTATAAGCCATAGTTCCTGTACATTTAATGGTAATTATGTTGGTCTATTACACTAGACAACAAATTTTTTGCCAAATTGTGTTTATCATACTATTATAATGTTTTTTGGGGTGCTGATTTCAAAAATAGCATTAAAAATTTCGTAATATAAAATTTTATGAAATTATGATTTCAAGTTTGTGTAATACACATAACGGATTTGTAATTTGAAATATTACACGCAAAATTAAAAAAAATCACAAATGAGCAAATCAAAAAAGCACTGTTAAGGACATTGCAAACAAGCCATAAAATATTTTTATCAAAAACGGACGTTTGAATAATTTTTTTGCTTGTATGTGGTGTTACATTTCCGCATCAAATTCCATACATAGTCTCCCATCATGGCTTCGCTCCAATTCCCTTGATAGCGCTATTCCATCACTTGGATGTCTTGGTAAAATCTTTCACCATGCTCTTTGCTCACATTCCTCAAGTTATCCCAAAAGAAATCCAAGTGAGAATGCAAAAAATGCAACTTCAAGAACATGCGGCAACCAAGCTTTTCATAACTTATAATCAAGTTTGACACCACCATTGCATAGTCGTTTCTTCGATAATTTCCAAGAAACCCTTTTACAATTATTCTAAAAACTTGCCAAGCGTTTTTCTCCAAATCAGACATTTGTTCCCTCCAGCTCGTCAGATGCCAACATTCTCCTTATTTGTGGCCCCACAAATGTACCAACTTTAACTTTTGATTCAGATATGCTTGGAAACATCTTGTTGGTTTCAAAGCCTTAACAAACTGCTTGGCCAATCCGAGTTTAATATGCAATGGAGGAAGTAAAATTTTGCTCCTTTCAATAAGAGATGAGTTTAGAACATTGTGGGAGCCTGGTGTGAGATCTTTGCGAGCTGGCCAGTTTTTGACCATGTAATGCTACTCATCTACTCTACTATTTCACTAACAAAGAAAACAAGAATGCTTTGTATAACCTCCTTGCAATCCCAAAAGAAATGCAATCATTTTAAAATCTCCACATACGTCCCAATTGTGATCATTGTATTGAATTAATTCCAGTAAAATTTTTACGAATTCACGATCTTCCTTCATCTGAGCAGAATGTGCTATTGAAATGAATGGATACACATTACCGTTATGCAGAAGGACTGCTCTCAAGCTTCGCTTAGAACTGTCAATAAATAAACAACAATCCGAAGCTAAAGAGGGAATACTAATCTCTTGAAACAAGCCCTAAATATCAGTACAATAACAAAGTGAAGGATGATCAGAATCAGAGGACATTGCATAGAAATTTGCAAAGGTCACATGTCGTCTTCTTGGCTTGGAAATCTTGCACGAAGGAACAAGCAAATTCCATTCCCTGAGACAAGAAGAAAGTATCTCTGCTTTTGTCTTTGTAAGACCCAGGTCTCTAGTTAGATCGTCCAATTTTTTTCGATTCGGAGAATGAGGATCTTTGATGGAATACTGAATGTCAGCCTCAAAATCAGCATCGTCATCTTCCGATGAGGTTGATGATAGAGTGTGCGTTGTTGGAGGTTGAGGAATAGGCAGTTCTGGGTCATGTTTGTCAGGCCCAATAGATAAAGGAATACTTGGATATACAATATTTTTCCTGTTCTTTGTCTTATTGTATTTGGAAATTTTCACCATGCAGAAATAGCAGTCATCATGATGATTGGTATGTTCTCTCCACATTCGGGGAATGGCAAATGGCATACATTTACGACTTCCGAGCATCCATTCTTGTAATGTAGATCTGCAACTTCCACAGCAAAAACGTGGGCCCAAGATTTATCTTGGTCACCCATCTTCATGCCAAAATATGTCTCATAGGCTATGAAGAATTTGGTTTCTGGTATACATGTAATTTTGTGCTTCTTTTGCTGTGGACTGATCTAATAGCCACAAACATAGCAGAAACAGTGAGAAGAAGTTTTGTAAGGTCTTTTAACACTCATATTTACTGAAGTATTGAAAATATTAATAACATTAAACTTAACCGGAAAAAACGAATAAAATATAGGGTATTTCTAAAATAAGCAACTTCACTGCAATAGGCCTACCTCGCAATTAGTCTAACTGCTAAACTGTGTACAGTAATGGTACCAGATTCAAAAATCCACCTCCCACAAACCAACTCTAAACTGCTGACGCTGGACCAGCTCAGACATGTGCATTAGAAACCCGCCAAAATTGTGTCGAATCACGTAATAATCAAGGGCTAATTGAATTCTCTAGCACCATCTAGAGAGTGATAAAAACAACAAAAAAATGTCATAAATGAAATAACACAAGATTGAAGAGTAATATAAATGTCACTTCATGCTAAAGTTGTATTATTATTTGGTAAATTACAAATTTCAACCTGTTGCAAATATTTTTAAAACCGTTGACACTATGCAAAATCTAACATCAAAATCAGCACCAGCGATCCCAAAAACATAAAGAAACACAAAATAATGGAGATAAACAAAAATTTGCTGCCTAGGGTTAATCAAGACTGGAAGTATTCAAAAAGAATGAATGATGTCACAAACTACCATTTGTAATTTTTAAAAATGTAAGCAGAGAGGCGAGGGGTAAACACAGTTAAAATTGATAGCGACGTCCAAATGGTAGTCTTTTTGACTCACAAAGAAATGAGCTATTTAGTGGTAGGCCTATTTGAAAATTTGGTGGGCCCGGCTTCGTATTAATATTTGTGACATTAAGAATATGCCTGCGCTGTTTGCTTTATTTCAGCCACATAATTAAAAGGGGCCATGTTTTTTCCCTAAATCATATAACCTATTGCAATATGCGCCTATTAAACCCTTCACAAACAAAAAGATTTTCTCTTGAACCATTGTTACAAACTGATGCTATTATTGTTTAATTTTGATCTTTTCTTAAATTTGGGATTTTATTACATTTAACTTTGCCCTAATCCAGACCTCCCTATATTAAAATGAAGATTAATGTTTTGTACTGATATCTTCGCAATAACAAATATCAGTAATGAGCTTTAGCATTTATGTTTGCTATCAAAATGATAGTGCATAATTTTGCTGCCTGATGCGGTTTGCCACTAAACTGTGGCAATTATTGTGATGTCATTTAAGGATATCTAACTGTCCGTTTCAAGCCTAGTGGTTAAACAGTTTGTTTTAAGCCATTAAATATTCAGTTTGTTTATAAAAATGTAGGCTGGTTAAAATCAAGGCCAATTCTAAGAAATATGTAACATAGATTTATTTCGACATAGTAGAATGCGCGTGCGTCTGCGGCCAATACAACGCCGGGTCTAGTCATCTTTTCAGTACTGAGGTGTGATGAAGTTTTTGTACCGTGTGAAGCTCTCTTGTAAGCTACAGATTTACTTGAATAGACTTTAATGAATTTTTAACATAAATAGAAATTGTTAGCATATTGAGTTGTTGAGATGTATAATTAGTTAGTTATTGTATTGTATTATTAATACTTGGTTGAACGCATTTTAGTTTGCCCCATGAATACGCCTACGGATATGGATATAGAGCCATCTGTTAATAACGAAAATAAAGCTGGAAGAAGTGGAGATACAGCTCCCTATTTTGATGATGAAACAATTACTTACGTTTGCGCTGATGGCTTCGGAACTGTTCCCGCTTTAACTCCTATAATAGCTACATGCGATACTGCTGGAATGAATCCTGCAATTCCTGGAGGGTGGACTGGTCCAGCAAACGCAGACACAGTGTGTAAACCAGGTAAAAATTATATATTTTTTTTATTATTGCATCTCATTTTTGCAAAGCGAGCACAAAATCGCATTGAAAGCTGCATCGATTGCCGAGGGTTTCGATTAAACAAAATCGTCATGTCAAACAATTTGTGCTTCACTCAATAATCTTTTCTATTCTGTTTTTATGATTATTTTAACAAAAACAAGATATTCCTGTATTGAAAATAATATAACAACTAAAGTTTGTTTGAAGTACAAAGAATTGTAGATTGGGCTATCAAATCTTGGGAGATCTGAAGGACGGAGTGTGATCATAATAAGTATATGCTTGTATATTTTATCATTTTCAAACGAAAATGGAATTTTATTACATTCTGCTCATTTTTTTAGGTGTATGATTTGTATGATTAAACTATGCACGACTGAAAATTTTGCTTGGTGAACAAATAACACAGCTTATTGCAAGTTTTTAATTCAATTTTTGTTGTTCAGAATGTCCGGATCCTGACGATGTAAGCTATGCAACAAAGAACCCAGATCAAGCAACGTATTTCGCTACTGAAATGTTTAATTATGTTTGCCAAGGAAATTTAGTATTGTCACCTAACACTCCAAACATGTGTACGGAGTCTAATAATATTGGAGTGTGGAGTTTAAGTACTGCTGCAGGAAACTTGCCAACATGCGGTAAGCCTGTTTTTACATATAAATTAACTTTAATTCTTTCATTTGAGAACGTTGATAGTTGTATGATGAGATACCCGCGCACACATTGAGTATTCACATCGTTTGTAGTGGTAGTCTTGAGTCGGATCCAGTGGGGGAGAAGATGTGCTCTGTTGTAGGTACTGCAGCTGCATGGAGTTTGAGTACAGCCAATAGCAATTTGCCAAAGTGCAGTAAGCATATGCTATATAATATAATTTGATTACAATTGCACTTCACTAGCTATTATTTATTTGGGCAGAGTGTCCCACACCACCTACTGCACCAACTGGAGCAAGCACACCAGCTACTGCAACATTGTTGCCAGGTGATATGGTTACCTACACGTGCACCAATTCTCTATTTGGCGCAGAACTCGTTTCAACTTGCGATAATATGGGTGCATGGACAACACCTGGAGATTGCGAGCAACAAAGTAAGCTCGAGCAGTGTAGTAAAATTAACATCCCTTGCAATTACAAACGCGTGGTTATTTTAGAATGTCCTCCACCATCAAACCCAGATCTTGTTATTGGAGGAAGTCTTGAAGCGCATACTGAAACAGCATTTTCAGTCGGAGCTACTTGTACTTACTCATGCTCCGCAGGGTTATTTACACGGAGCAACTTGGTAACAACATGTATGAGCGATTTCACATGGTCGCTTGATCAAGAAACCGCACTCTTTTGCGTTGAAGGTGAGTAAGTGTTTTGATAGTTGTGCTGCAGATTTGAATTTGCCAATTAGCAATATAGTATTTAATGTTAAATTTTAAAGTCCACAAACATAAAAGTTCTTTCTTCAAAACTGGAAAAAGTAAAATTATATTATGTCTGTTTTAGTGATGCTCAGTTATTTGCCAATCAACCCCTTTATGCACTAATAGCTACACACGCACACATAAATGTATTTTTTCAAAACAGAGTGGTTGTTCTCTTCCCAAGCAACGTTTCAACAAGCATTTCTCATGCAGTATTGGTACTGGTTTTATTTACAATCAAACGCGTAATGATACTGCATAAACTATATCTTTTGTTTTACGTTTCGAGATACAAGATTATCTTGTTGCCAATGTCAGAAAAAAAGATACAAGAACAATACAGCTTTTAAAAGCAATAACACGGAACGAAGCAGCGTAACAATGGTTGAGCAACACGAGTAGGAAATTTGAAATCAACCATTCATTTGTATTCAGTATATAGACGTCGTAAATAGTGAGAGTAATCTCGTAGCAGGCTCGGGAAGTCGTTAATCACGAGTGTATTCATCTAACCACATTCCATAATAGCGCAGTTGCTGCAAAAGAGCAAGATAAAATAGTTGCCAGACACGAAATAACAACTCAGTTACGTTGGCAAACATTGTTACATTGCTAGAGAAGCAGTGTGGTTTTGATTTTTGTTGATTACGTAATAACAACGTGGCATTTGTGAAAATAGAGCGACACATGAAACATATACAGTTTGATTTATTAAAGTTCAAGTCTTGCTGATTAACTACATAGATTAATTGTTAAACAATATTTTCATTTATATATGCAACACCTGTTTTGACCAAATTCTCATGAGACATGTGTAAAATCAGCATACAAAAATTGCTAACTATTGTTGAGGTATGGTTTGTAAACTATTAAGATCTCTTTTGCTTCAGTGAGTCGATATTTTTACACTTCATGATTTGATTGATTGTTATTTTCATAGTTGGATATATTGAATCAAAATATATAATTTTTCTTGAACTTTAAATTGCAAACGAATAAGTGTACACAAAACAAGTAGTTGCACAGAAGCAGTTCATAAACTCGCTAAACACAGCAAAATAGTACGACTATTGACGTAGTAAACAATTGCATATAACTAGGGAAACTCAAAATTTCAGAGAAGGATAAACGCTGCCTGACGAAAATGATGATGCTGCCACTAGCCTGCATGGTATCGGAAGAGAGAATGCCAGACCGAGAGTGGGTGTGATTAGATCGCATATTAGAAAACCCAGGGATCCAAAAAGAGTAAGATGAGTTAAGGTTAGATTTCTGGATAAAAATAAGGTCAACAAGATGAGACGAAATAAAGTGAAGTAGTTCAACCCTGAGGGCGTCCGTGGAAAAGAAATCAGGAGGTATAGAAAAACAGCTAGAAACATTAAGTGGTGGTGAAAGAGCAGAGGGATAAAATACGAAGTGGGCGGAAAAAGAATAAGAAGTTTGAAGGCGAGGGTGGGGAAGGAGTGCTGCATTGACAAAGAGAGGCTGGATAGGCCAGATAGCACATGGGTTGCATGAGAGATGGAGAAGTCCAAAGAGGAAGACACAGTTTTGGTAGGTGTGGCATCTCTAGAAGAATCAAGGACGCAGCAAGGAAGGAAGCTCCAGGAGTAAGAGCTGCCTAGAGCTTTGAATCTAGAAAAGGAGAGACAAAATAGGACCTTAAATGGACACGTGCGGAGCAGGTGCAGTATTGCACCCACCTACCCCTCCAGGTCACATTTCTAGCGCACACTGAACTTTGAAAGAGAGAGGAGAAAGAACAGTCAAACAATTTCAAAGAGGCTGCGTGCTGCTTTTCTGCAATTGTTCAGAGAGCAGCATGGCAAAAAATGGTTTGTTTGTAAGGAGTGCCGGGGTAACTGGGACCCTCGGGAGGGTCAACAGCCATTTCGACCCAACCCAAACAAGGTCCGGGACGCATTACTATGTTGAGGCGGCTGTTGATTAGTGCAGTTGACGTTACTTTTTACCTCCTCTCTTTCTTTGCTTGACCTCTACTCTGATTATGTAAAGGTCAACATCTCATTAAACAACTCCTCCTCGCTCTCTGTTCTTAATGTTGTTTCTCCCTCCATTCTTCTCTCTTCCAGAAATCTCTTCATTCTCGGGGATTTCAACTACCATCACTCCCTCTGGGGCTCAAAAGGTACTTCTGACTCCCGTGGGGAGGAAGTATTTGATTGAGTCATTTTCTATAACTTTCTTTCTCTTAATGATCCTGACATACATACTCTTCTCCATCACTCCTCTGGCAGTCGCACTTCTCCTAACATCTCCTTTGCTTCCTCTTTTCTCGCCTTCTTTTGCTTTTGGAGGTGCTTCAAAACTTTGGTTCTGATCATCTACCAATTCTAATAACCGTCCCTCTTTTTCTGGTTCTTCTCCCCAATGAACGTCCCCCTTCTATTTTCAGAAAGCTTGATGGGATGACTATGCCATTCACTTGGACTATCACTGTCCTTCTGTAGAGGAATACTCGTCTCTTTCTTTTTCCTCTGCTAATGATCTCTTTATTTCTCTGACACTAAATGCGGCTAAATCCTCCATTCCTTTCGGCCGCATCAAACACCAATCTCAAGCCCGGTGGTTTGCTGAAGTGGAAGAAGCGGTTAGGGAAAGACGTAAGGCTTTTGCTGCCGCTCATAGAAGCGATGAAGATTGTCAGGCTTACATATCCGCTTTCCGATATGCCTCGTCTGTCATTGCCAAGGCATGGCAGAGGCAAGTCTGAGGCATGGCAGACGACTTACTTTTTTCTTCTAAATTTAACCCAACATGTAAATATCTGTACTTTCTTCTTTGTTCTGTGGGTGGCTCTTCTTCCTTATTTTCCTTCTTTCCTTACCTTCATAACTGTCCCTCTCCTAAGTAGTCGGCTTCGGTCTTTGCCGACTACTTGATATTCCACTTTTCTGTCTCCCAGCCAAAGGCCATGTGTAGCAGAGCCAGAGGATACCTTCCCTAGCTCCACCGTGCCACGTGCCCTGAGGAGTTTCATTTGTCTTTTTGCTATCCCTTCTCCCCCACTGCAATTATTGCGGCTGCCACAAACTTCTCTTTTGTTCACTTCCACTGGTCTTGAGAAAGTTGCCTAACCAATGCTAAAGCACCTTCCTCGCTCCGGCATGGATTTTCTTTTACACATTTTCAATCTTTCCTGGACTTTGCATTCCTTTCCTTCCATCTTTCTCTTTCTTTCCTGGACATTTTCTTTTAATTCAATCCATAAGATGGGAAAGTCTATCGGCTTTCCTGCTTCCTTCTGGCCTATCCCTATAACCTCCTGCGTATTAAAGCTTTTTGAACGCATCATACCATCGCGCCTATCCTTCTTTC
This sequence comes from Trididemnum clinides, assembly GCA_963675345.1. Lineage (NCBI taxonomy): Eukaryota > Metazoa > Chordata > Ascidiacea > Aplousobranchia > Didemnidae > Trididemnum > Trididemnum clinides. The sequence continues at coordinate 4,591,668 of OY776294.1, forward strand.
TGGAGTCTAATTCCATTTTCTCTCCCGCCAGGCCAGTTTCCGTCCTGGACAGTCTACTCTCGATGAAATTCTCTTTCTCGCTCAGTCCATTTCAGATAAGTGTAACAGACATAAGCCGGTCTCTCGAACGATTCTTGCTACGATTGACTTTGTCTAGCTCCACGCCTTTTCTACATACTTTTTTCGGCTGGCTCCCTTTGTGTTTTGCTCGTTGGACTCACTCTTTCTTTTCTGATAGGCGCCTTTGCATGGTTTATCAAAATCACAAAAGTCGCTCTATTCGAGTTCGTCGAGGTGTTCCGCTAGGATTCGTTCTTGGCCATGCACTTATCTCTCTTTTCATGAATGATCTTTCTGCTTCTCTGCCTTGTTGAGTCAGCTGCTCTCTTTATGCTGATGTTCTGGCCATTTTGTTCTCCTCCCCCTTGGTCCTTGTTGCGGTGGTGGCCATGTAAAAAGTTCTGATTCAACTGGAGCGTTGGTCTGAGTACTGGTGTCTTCCTCTCAATCCGAGCAAATGTGAGACGTTCTTCTTCTCAGTGGATCCCAACCAAGCTAACCTTCAGTCCCACCTGCTCTTATTCAACTTACGCCTTTGTTTCAATCCACTCCAACTTTTCCTGAGGTCACTGTTGACCGCACTCTTTCCTTTTTCCAAAGATGTATCTTTGCACAAAATCAAGTTCTTCCCTCATCTCAAGGCCTTACGCTCTATTGCTGCTTCCTCATGGGGCTCCTTTAAGGAGTCCCACTCTGTTCTGTATAAAGTTTTTCTTTAGCCCCATTTCAGTTATGCTTCACCGAAATAATTTTTTTTAAGCGTTACCAATATATAAATTGGAACGCTTTCACCGAGCGGCTAGTCGCGCCATTTCCTGCTGTCTCCCGTCTTCCACTATCCCACTTCTTCTCTCTTAGGCTCCTCTACCTTCCCTACGTCACCCTAATCATTTTGCTCTGTCATCTTATGAGCGGGCCTTTCCCCTCTCGACCTCCTTTCCCATTTTAAGCTTAGCCAGACTTGAACTAAAGCCAAGACTCTTCAGATCCTGCTGGAGATCTTTTGCGTCCACTCACCCATTATGCTTTCTTCTACTTCTCTTAGAGAGACTTTTTTTGCTTGCCTTCCCTCACCTCCTTGAAACCCGCCTTCTTTTACTGTGGAGTCCACCCTTTTCTCTCCATGCTCCCACTCTAATCCCCTTACTCTCTTGCCAAAGTGCGATTCTTGCTCACCTTGACTCTTTCCGACCTCATGATCTGCTGCTCTAAACAGATGGTTTTGTTCCTTTTCCTTTTGGCAAAGGCGGCTCTGGCGTACTTGCCAGCTGCTCTCTCTGTGGTACTGAGGCTACTTTTTCCTTTTCAGCAGGCCCAGTATGCTCAAGTTTTTCCGCTGAGGCCTGCGCCATTCTGCAAGCTCTTTATTGGTCTTGGCAACACCAGCAAGCCTGCCATTTCTTTTTTCTTCTATCTGACACTCGCTCTGTACTCGCCACCCTGTCCTCTCCCCCATCTTTCCTTATATCTCAAACTCTCCGGCAGATCTGGCAGGAACTGTTTTCTCTTTCCTCTTGTACTATCAGGCTATGATGGGTCACCGGACACTGGCTTCTCCCGGGGAACAACGCGGCTGATGAATTGGCCAGACGTGGAGCGCTAATCGCGCCCTCTGCAATTCCTTGTAATCTCTCTCCTATTATCTCTCGCATTCACCCTTGTCTTTTCTCGGACTGGAGAGTACTCTCTCATCGAAATTCTTCAACACACAGGTTTCCTCGATTTCCACTGTGGAACTTGTGCTCCCTCGTCATGCTCGCCGTGCTCTCTCGTATACGCTGCAACGGACACAGCTTTTTGTAAAACTCTTATTTTTCTAGGATTGGCAGAATTGAGAATCCTTTATGCAGCGCCTGCGAACATCTGTTTCGAAATACCTCTGATCTCACTTTGCACTGTCCAGCTACGGACTCTTTGCGCCGCTGACTCTTTAAAGACTCTCTGTTTTCCTATGACCTCTGGTCCAGGCCCTTCAGAGTTTACCGGTTTTTGAGGCTCCATAGTTTTCTGTTAAGCCCCCATCCCTCGGAAGGAGTCTGGTAACAACAAGAACACAGAAATTCTAAAACGTAATAATTAGATAAATGCACAGAAACATACCAACTACGAATTAAAAGACAAACAAAATAAAACAGCCTTTAGCATATAATTGTGCGATTGAAAACATTGGCAACGGTTTGTGTTTTTTGCATATAATATTTCGTGAACTTTAGCTTTGTAACTAACATGTTTTGGTCCAAGTATTCTGAAGAAACCAACGCCTTGTTTGCTGATGCCGCAAGATTGGCACGAATTAATGTGGAAAGGGTGAAGGTGCTTAAGAGGAAGCGACGAACGATTGGGTTTTATTGAAGAAGATATGGCAAAAATTTGGAAGGAGCACATGGAAAAATCATGAATGAAGAAAACAAATAGGACGACATAGAGGAAACTGATGAAGTTTAAGGACCGGTGGAAAAAGTGTCCCGCAATGAAATTGTGGAAGCAGGAATGGCAACTGGAGCATCTGAAGTGAGTATGGAGATGATAGTTGCAAGTGGCGAAATCTGGGTAAAAGTGATCATGGAACTGTGTCAGCATGTATTGGATGGTAGAGGAATGCGTGATGAGTAGAAAACTAGTGTGATTGTGTCTATCTTTAAAGGAAAGAGTGATGTCATGAGCTGTGGATCATACAGAGGAGAGAAACCGCTGGAGCATGCCATGAAAAATGTTCAAAGAGTACTCGAGAGGCGAATACGAACACTAGTTAATTTGAATAAAATGCAGTTTGGATTTATGCCAGGAAAAAGAACAATGGATGCGATATTCATTGTGAGGAGAATGCAGGAGTAATATCAAAAAAAGGACAAGAAGTTGTATATGAGTTTTGTTGACATGGAAAAATCTTTTGATAGAGTGCCAAGAAAAGTGATGGAGTGGGCTATGAGAAAGAAGGGTCTATCAGAAGTAATGGTTCGGGCAGTTATGAGCTTGTGTGATGGTGCAAAGACAAGAGTGAGGATGGGTTCTGCATGTTCAGAGGAATTCGAAGTAAAAATTAGCATTCATCAAGGATCTGTGCTGTGGCCACTATTGTTTGCAATAGTTGTGGACGTACTTACAGAAAATGCAAGAAGGGGTGTGGTTATTGAATTACTGTATGCAGATAATCTTGTTATCATGAGCGAAACCATGAAAGACTTAAAGGAAAGATTTTGGAATGAGAAGGATGCGCTAGAAAGTAAAGGTTTAAAGGTCAACACCAAAAAAAACAAAAATGATGGTAAGCAGATCGGAAGGAGAACTATTGAAAAGCAAGATAGATCCATGTGGAGTTTGTGAGAGGAGAATAATAACCAATTCAGTATTGTGCACAAAATGTGAAAACTGGGTTCATGGCAGATGTGCAAAAATAAAGAGAGCTACCGATAGGTTGGCAACGTATTTTATTTGTTCGAAATGTAAAGAAATAATGGAAGGAATGGTGGATTCGATCGAGAAGTTGTGCGATGAAGTAGAGACAGTGAGTGGATTTTGTTGTTTGGCAGACAGACTAAATTCTAGTGGTGGTTGTGAAGCAAATGTTACTGCACGAGTAAGAATCGGTTGGGTAAGATTCAGGAAAAGTGGTGAGTTATTGCTTGGAAATAAGTTTCCTCTGAGGATGAAAGGTAAAGTCTATCGTTGTTGTGTAAGATCAGCAATACTCTATGGAAGTGAAACATGGTGTTTAAAAAAAAAAAATAAATAAATTTTAAGGAGAACGGAGAGAGGTATGGTCAGAGCCATATGCTGTCACAAAGTTGTTGACATAAAGACAACTGAAGAACAGATGGACATGTTGGGGTTGAAGGAAACTATAGACCGGTTAGCAACAACGAATGGAATTAGATGGTATTGACGTGTTTTGAGGAGGGATGACGATAGTGTTTTGAGGGTTGCTCTGAATCGTGAAGTGAGTGGCAATAGAAAGCGAGTACGATCGAAGAAAACCTGAAAGATGCAAGTGGAGGAGGAGACAGAGAAGATTGGTTTGAAGAAGGAGGATGCCCTAAATCGTGGAGAGACGGAGTGCAAGCAATCGCAGAAGGAATGGGGTAAAACCAGCTATCTCTCCTAAGTGGACAACATCGGATAAAAATTGAACTACCGACGCAATGGCGCAGTGATTAGAGCGTTCGCTACGCAGTCAATAGACCTGGGGTTCGTTCCCCTTGTCGAGTTATGCCTAAAGACTTTAAAAAATGGTATCTATAGCTTTTCTGCTTGGCGCTCCGCATTTAAGGGAGATCGTGGAGAACAAGCCAGCAAGTTCGCTTGTTGTGTCCTTGGGCAAGGCACTTAACGGGACGCCCCACTTTTATGTGGAAGACAGGTGACCCGGAAATGGCAACTCCCAAGCGAGTGCAGACATACCGTCCAAAACATAGCGACACATCGCTTTCTAGTGAATGGAGGATAAATACGGTAAATAAAAAAAAAAGAACTATTACTACTACCACTACTACTACATGTTGATGAAATACAGTAATATTGATTGTTTATTGTAAACGCTCCTGGACTCCAGTGACCGAAGAAGTCATACCAATTTCAAGCACGTTTGCATTGAGCAAAAAGTAAAGTTAAAACACATCAGACTCAAGAGCGGTTAAAAACATTTAAAATGGAAATACAATAAGTTTTCACAGCTTTTATGATAAACATCAAGGTCAATATAAATTTTCTTGTATTTATTTGGTAAAAATACATTCAAATTTTAGTAAAGGGTATCTAAAGTACTTAATGGCGATTTCATGCGAAAAGCTCTTATTGTATTCTATTTCAGGATTTGTTTGGCAACACCTACGAGTTTTTAAGGTGAGGTCACTAACATGCTCACGATAACTACGCCCTAAATACAATCATCGTAAGTTTCTATTCTTCTTTTACTTCTTTGTATGAGCAAGATCTTTGATTTTTGAAGAAATTCTCGCTTCTCTGATTATGAGCTTGTCATTAGCCCTTCTTGCTAGTCTTCAATTAGTCTGGGCCATCACCACCTATATATAGAGAGAAAAATAATTTATTTAATATTTCTTTGCGCACCGACACAATAATCAGATTAATAATACACAGAAAAAAACTCTTGTAGCAAAAGCCAGGGAGCATCGAGGAACCTTTCGGTTATCGAGTTGAGATGCTCCCTGATCTCAGCAGATTAAGATATAAGTGAAATCCATTAAGTGACACTGTTATAATATGAATATTGGCCCCACCACCTGTCTGCCACATAAAGATTCGATTGCACGAGTCAAATTGGTTCTGTAAAACTCGTAGCAGACATATCATTAAACAGAATTTGAAGTTTTCTGACGAATTGTATAATGATTTAATGCAAGAACCGTTTTTTTTGCGGTATTATAAGCTTTTGAAACTGTAATCTAAAATTTCAATTTCAACGTTAAAAAGACTCACAATTTTATTGCTTTTTCATTGCGAATTTCCAAATAATAGAAATTTATAATTTTTGAGAAATAAAATGTTCTCATATACAATTATTATCAAAAATGCAGAAGTATTATTAATGTACCTTCAAAATAATTCAGGTTTTGTTATGTTGGAATTGCTAAAAATCTCTTTCTCGCGGTATCCTGAATAAAAACTAGCTAGAGTGGGTCCAGAGGAGATCTCATTGTTACAGTCTCCTTGTAAGCCTATGACAACATTTCATAATACATAAGCATTCCGTAGCAAGTAAGCATTAATTGTCGGAAAATGCAGTATCTTCTTTTATTGATGGATATGACTCGTTTTTAGGATTGCTTAATCAATAGATTATCAATTAATTAAATTGGTCCTCTAAGCGGCATAATATTTAAAGTAATTGTTAAGTTTATTGATTTTTCATTAAAATGAATTTTTCTTAATTTGTTTGATTTGAGTTGAACACGTGTTTGGTACAGAGGATTTGATAGTATCTTCCAAAATAGTTGGTTAATTGATAATCTTGTGCTTCAATCATTGGCATTACTGGTTTAAGTTTTTAGTTTTAGGGTCAAAATAAAGCAAGTGTTTTTTGGTTTTCTGAAGAGGGCCATTTATTGATTCGAAAAAGTTGGAACTTAATAAGATTGTTTGATCATTTGGGGCTGCAATGCATTTTGATGCATTGCAATAGAACTGCCTATAATATGCGTAGTTTATTTCCACTTGGCAATTTTCCAAAGGTTTTATGTTTTAGTTCAAGTTGAAGAAGGCTGGTTTTGATGCTCTGAGGAGGGTCACGTAACGATTCGAAAACGTTGGAAAGTATGTGATCCATTGGGGTTGTCATGCATTTTGATGCATTGTCATAAAACTGCCTAACTTGTGCATAGTTTATTTCCACTTAGCAGCAAACTTCAGTGGTTTTACTGAAGATCAAACTATTTCGTTGAGCTAGTTTCAGTGACATTTTCTTGTTATGGCAAAAATTGGTTTTTTGGAGCCTTTTTCCCAAAGATGCAGAATAACCAATATGTTTTTTGATCAGATTGAACAATAAAATTAAGTTAACGACAGAAAACAAATGATAAAGTGGACAATGATGGAATGAGCACCATAGAAGAGTTAGAATTTGTTTGCGTTCAGCACGAGCATCACCTTGGGCAAGATTTTTTAAGATTAAAGGACAAATAGGGCTTGAGAAACGGATAAATGATTATGTTATGTTTTTATCTCTTTTTAAAGATCTTAATTTGCTTTAAACAACATTAACTAATTTTTAATATTGTTTGGTTATCAATATCAAACGTCGTCCACCGCTTTTGAAAAATGTTTGCGTAAGTAATACGAGGTGCATTGCAACTTAAACAAACAGTTTGAAAATTTGATTTGATGTAAGAGAAATTATTATCATTAAAAAATCATCAAAATTTTTACGATAATTGCCTCACCACAAAAACGATAAGCTGTTACCATCAGCACAATTCAGCAGCAATGGTCCATAAAAAAGTTATCTTTGTCATATGAGCTAATTGTTGTGAGCATTATGCAGGAAGATGTATATATATAGGTTACACTGCGTTAGTGGTCACGCTCGGTTTGCAAGTCTTCAGTTAGACTGAAATCACCACGACGGGTAGACTGCTTGGCCCACCACCTATCTGTCACATAAAGATAAAGGGATCCCGTAAAGTGTTTATGCTCATGGACACAACAAGAAAGCTTGCCGGCTTGTTCTCCACACTATCCCTATGTGCTGAGCGCCAAGCAGGGAAGCTGTGAATACCATTTTTTAAAGTCTTTTGGTATGACTGGACTTGGGAAATGAACCCCAGATCTACCAACTACAAAGCGGATGCTCTAATCACTACGCCATCACGCCGGTCACAGAAAGATGAATAAGAATTACAAAAGTAATGGTGAAAGCTATTTAGTTTCAAAAAGAATTAATAAACTTTAAACTCCCTATCTGTTATATTTAACCGTTAGTTTAGTTGTATATGAAAAAGTTCCCTTGCTTAGAATGTTTTCCAAATTTATTTTGATTAATCTCGGTATAGACAAGTTAGGCACGGCGTGATTTAAAACCTGTTCATTCAACAAGCGTAATCACGACTGAATTTACTTGTTTGAAGCTATACAATTGCCATCACTCACTATTATTGGGAAGATAGTATTAGATGGTCATATATATGTATCAGCGAATTGCGTAATTTCGGCGACTAAATGTGTAGAGTTTTCCTGTGCCATTCCCAATTTTTTTGTTTAATATTGCTTAAACTCGTAATTCCGACACCAACAAGGTGGATTCCTATTAGTCAGTTCTTAAAAATCGCTTTTTACGACACAACCACGGGTGAGCAGCTATGCTGTTCTAACCGAATGAAGTGCAGGTAACAGATTAAAAATCTCTTTGAGTTGACGATCAGATATCACGTGATCAATATAGATTTAACTGGAGTACCTTAAAAAATTGACTGTATTAGTTATTTTTCTTTTACTGGTGACACTTGTCGCTGAAACAGATAATATTTATGTAAAAATCTCATTGAAATTGATTTTTTAGACTGTGGTGCAGCCCCAACAGTTGCTGGAGCAGATCCATCTCCGACCGGTATAACCATGTTTTTGGCTGGGGAAAGCGTAACTTACAGTTGCACGGTGTTTGGTTACGAAACTTCTTATCCAACAGTCACTTGCGGAGCGGATGGAATGTGGTCATCATTTATGGATTGCTTTCAAACACGTACGAGATAGATTGAAGCTACATTACTGTGTTATATCTGTAGAGCAAAACCCTTTGGCCTACTAGCATTAATACTTTAAAGTATTTTACTGAAGAAAAAACTGAAGGCAGTCGAACCAATGATCTTACGTGCCACAGTGTTTAATGCTTACTTATAGACAGGGACGGATTCTCCATGAAACCGGTTGGTTCATAAGAAGCTCAAAAGTTTAACTTCTCCCTTTAGTTCTTTACCCAAAGTTTGCAAAAACAGATCTGTGTTTTTCGACGATATCAGTATAATTTAAAGTTTTTTAATTTTATTAATTTTGGAAATGATTTTTCCTGGCTGGAAGTTTAACATACAACTTGACAAGCATACTTTAGTATTTTTATAAATGGATGAAGTGTAAATTCTGCGTTGTTATAATTATGGGATCATTTTTGAGCAATTTAGTTTGCTTATAGCAAAACACATTGCGTCAGCAATCGCATTGACTTACTGCTGCTTGAAAACAGGGTTTTTAGTAGCTTTGTATGCGATTTTTAAGTTTTTTAAGTTTGACATTGGTAACAGTGTTCAAAATATTTAAACTTTAACTAATGTTGAATTATCATTAGTGGTTTGAACAAGCAAAACCGGTGCAGTGAGGGCAAGGAAATGTGATTTAACCCAGTAGTCTGATAATAGTTCAAAAATAATTTTATGGTAATAAAATTAGATATAAGCAAAACTAAAATATCCAGTAAAATATTTTTTTTCGTTTTTTGAGCGTTCTCTACAGAGAAATGTAATATCTCGAACCGAAAACAATTGAAGAAAATGATACGACATGACTTGTTTATCATTTTCTGTCATTGCCAATCACGATGCCAAGCAGTTTTTTTAGGATTGGTGGATGAAACAATCAAGATCTTGGGCCTGAGCTAGTCTCAAATTGTTTAGAATTATTTTGGTTTTTGCAACAAATGTTATTTGCAAACTGGCCCAGTACATAAAACTGTGTAAACATTTTTTGGTGAAAGACAAAAGACATGGTTTGCGTACTTGGCTTCCATATGAAAGATGATAAGCTACAGATCGCAAAAAGGTGCAGCAATTATAAATTTCAATGAAAAAAATTCCATTGAACTTTGACTGAAAGAGATCTTTTTCAATTTATGCAAAAAACATCTAACTGTTATTCAATTAAGCAATTGAATAAATTAGGAAAAGTTTTTATAACAGATCGTAACGTCACGCAACGTTCAGCGTAAGTTGGGCATTTATCATTAAATAGGCGCCTGTTGCGTCATCGTCTACTGCTATGTTTCTCAACCAGAGTCCGCAAAAAACTTTTGCTGAGTCCGTATGTACATCCAGAGACCATGGCCTTGTGAGCCCCAAAAATGTGTTGCAACCGATTACCCTTTGTCGTCCAATTTTTCTTACAAAACCTTTCCTTGCAGGTTCAACTTTTTTATTAACTATCTTTTTTTCCATGTTCTACTGTGTATTCCACCAATTTTGTTTTGATTTACAAAAAAACATTAAAAAATGATTGTTTTCATAAAGGATCTAATCATGCGTATCTGCTTATCATCTTTGGGATAACAAATCATGCGTATTATTTATAGGATGATCTTGGACTTGCTGTAGCAACTGCAATACTTACATCATCCCAGGGATGATGTTGGATTAAATTACATAAATTTGTTTGTCATCCCAAGGATGACTTTACCGCAAAGGAGTTCAGATGTTTTTTTTTATATAACGGCTTCAAAATGTCGATTTCCTACAAAAAGTCCCTTAAAGTTTTGTAAAGTAAGTTTACAAAATTGGGGGTCAGAAGATAGTGGTTAGTGCATAAGTATTGTAAGTTGTTGTTGTTGCCAGACCCCTTACGAAGGATGGGGGCATGGCGGAAGACCATGGAGTTCCAGAAACCGGGAAACTACCCAGGGCCTGGACCAGAGGTCGTAGAGAGTGAAACAGAGAGTGTTCAAAGAGCGAGCGGCGCATAGAGTCGGTAGTTGGACAGTGCCAAGTGAGATGAGAGGTGTCCTGGGTTGAGTGTCCGCAGGCGCTGCAGGAAGGATTCTCGATTTTGCCAATCCTAGAGAGGTAAAAGCTTAACAGAAGGCTGTGTCCGTTGCAGCGTATACGAGAAAGAACACAGCGAGCAAGACGAGGGAGGACAAGTTCCTCGGGGGAATTCGTAGAAAACCTGTGTGTCGAAGAATATAGATGAGAGAGTACGCCTCCAGTCTGAGAAAAGACAAGAGTGAATATGAGAGATAATAAGTGAGAGATTACAAGGGATTGCAGAGGGTGCGAGTAGCGCTCCACGTCTGGCCGATTCATCAGCCGCGTCGTTTTCCGGGAAAACCAATGTCCGGGGACCCATCGTCGCTTGATAGTACAGAAAGAAAGAAAACAGTTCCTGCCAGATCTGCCAGAGAGTTTGAGATAAGAGGAAAGATGGAGAAGAGGACAGGGTGGCAAGAACAGGGCAAGAGTCAGATAGGAGGAGAAAAGAAATGAAATGGTAGGCTTGTTGGTGTTGCCGAGACCAGCAAATAGCTTGCAGAATGGCGCAGGTTTCAGCAAAAAAACTTAAGCATACTGGGCCTGCTGAAAAGGAAAGAGTAGCTTCAGTGCCATAGAGAGACTAGTTGGCAAGTACGCCAGAGCCACCTTTGCCAAAAGGAAAAGGAACAGAGCCATCTGTCCAGAGCACCAGATAGTAAGGGGGAGAGAGTCGAGATAAGCAAGCGCCGCATTTTGGTGAGAAAGAGGAGATCAGAGCGAGAGCATGGAGAGGAAAAGATGGACTACGCAGTGAAGGAAGGCAGGTTTCAAGGAGGAAAGCCTCCCTAAGAGAAGTAGAAGAAAGCATGCGTGGAGGCAAAAGCTCTCCAGTAGAATTAGAAAAGTCTTGGTTTCAAAATTTACACCGACATAAATCACAAACATTATATTGAAAACAATGTACCAAACCCAATTTGACGAGACCATCACCGGACGAATTTATTTCTTTTGGACTCCATGTCTGGCCAAACCTGAAATGGGAAAGGAGGTTGGGAGACGATCGATCCGCTCATAAGATGACAGAGTGAAATGAGTCAAAGTGACTCGTAGGGGAGGTAGAGAAACCTCGGAAAAGAGAGGTGAGATAGGGAAGGATGAGAGGCAGCCGGTGATGCGCGACTAGCCGCTCGGTGAAGGCCTTCCAAATTGGTGATATTGGTAACGCTTCAAAAATATAACCATCCGGGTAAAGCATAAGTGAGAAGGGGCCGAAAAAAAGCTTTATACAGAAAAGAGTGGAACTTCTTAGAGGGGCCCTATGAAGAAGCAGAGATGCAGCGTAAGACCTTGAGACGAGGGAAAACTTGGCCTTTAGCAAAGATATATGTTTAGAAAAAAAAGAGTGCGGTCGAAGGTGACCCCAAGAAAAGTTGGAGTGGGATTAAAATAAAGGCGGGGGTTGAATAACAGCCGGTTTGGGCGGAGATTAGCTTGATTGGGATCCACTGAGAAGGAGGCCTCACATCGGCTCGGATTGAGAGGAACACACCAGTACTCAGGCCAGGGCTCCAATCAAAACAGAGCTCTTTGTATAGCCTCCATCGCAGTGGGGACCAATGGGGAGCAGGACTAAATGGTCAGATCGTCAGCATAAAAAGAGCAGCTGACGCAACAAGGAAGAAAAGCAGGGACGATCATTGATGAAAAGAGAGAAAAGTACATGGCCAAAAATGGATTCTAGCGGAACACCTCGACGGACTCGAAGGAACGACTTTTGTGATTTTGATAAAGCACGCAAGCAAGCTTATGAGAAAGAAAAGATTGAATCCAACAAGTAAAGCAAGAAGGAGGTCAGCCAAAATGAGTTTATGGAAAAGGGCGGGGTGCCAGACAGAGTCGAAAGCTTTGGAGAAATCAATAGTAGAAAGGATCGTTTGATAGCCCGGCCTGGGTTTGTTAAATCCATTCAAAATGGACTGAGAAAGGTACAGAATTTGATCGAGAGTAGACCGTGCAGGGTGGAAAATGGCCTGGCGGGGAGAGAAAATGGAATTAGACTCCAGAAAGAAGAGTAGATGAGATAGTATGATATGTTCAAAACGCTTTGATACGCAGGGGGTTAGTGGGATAGGCCGAAAGGAAGCAGGAGAATCGGGAGGCTTTCCCAACTTATGGATAGGATTAATGAAAGATGTCTTCCAGATGGAAAGAAAGGAATGCAAAGTCCAGAAAAGTTTGAAAATGTAAAGAAGAAAATCCATGCCAGAGCGAGGAAGGTGCTTTAGCATGAGATAGGCAACTTTGTCTGGACCAGTGGCAGTGGACAGGGAGAGGTTGGAGACAGCCGCAAGAAATTCAGCAGGGAAGAAGGGATAGCAAAAAGACAAATAAGATTCCTCAGGGTACGTGGCTCGGTGGAGCTCGGAAAGACAGCTTCTGACTCTGCTACGCAGGGATTTTGAATGTGAGACAAAAAAGCGGGATCTCAGGTAATTGGCGAAAACCGAAGCCGACTCTCTAGGAGAGGAGCAGTTGGAAAATTTAGGAGAGGAGGAAGATGAAGAAGGACTTGTAAGTTCACGGAGATTTATTCTGGTGCAAAAATATTCTGAAGCTAAAAACCAATTGGGAAAATTAGGTTTACGGGGTTTCCAATCGATCACGTTTGGTTAAAACCATCAGTTTAGTTGACTTCATGAGTTGGCAACAATGTTGTAAAATTTGTAGCAAAATGATGTTGCTACTGCAATTGTTTGTTTTTCAGCTTCTCAGCATAGCGATTCAACACCTAATTCATGTGCAGTTTAAATATTTTTTCCACTGAAAAAAATCCGTTTCTCGCAAATTGTTTTCCTAAATCATTTTCAGTGCATGTGCTCCAATATTAAAAACCATGCGTGTTTTAGAAAGCGTTTTAAGCTGATTAAACATGTGTTTATTACGATTGGTTATAGCTCAAAAATATTTAATTTAAATTCTGTTTCAAAAACAATTCATTGTTCGCTTCATTTCGCGCAATAACTTTAAATGGAAGCAAATCTACCTACGTTTATTACAGTACAAAAAAGTTTTGTGATGCAACATTGTATTTTTTGTCCCAGAGGAAAAAATTGACCCAACAAAAAGTGGTTCAAAAACAATTAGTTACTCTAATGTCGTAGTGAAGCTTGAATAGCAGCAAAGCGTTTGCATAAGATAGTGGGTTTCAAATTCTTTTCGATGCGACGATTTCAAAATGCTTGCTACAATGACGACACACCAGATAAGATGCTGAGTTTTTGGTTTGCCCTTTTGCAAGACAATAGTGGTTCAAATCTAATTGACTGTTGTTATACTCACGAGACTTTGTTTTAAGTATGGCATCTTCCATGGTAGAATGAGTCTCTACCGAGGTTGCAGTTCATTTTTCTTGTTTTCGTCCATTTTCCGACTGACTGCCTTTGTCTTTGCTAATTATGCGGCAATTTAAATTTAAATTGAGCAAACTGATTCCTAAGTAACGAGTCAACAATTTCATCAGTACATTATCATCACTTTTGTAAAAATACGATTGATTATGCGTGTTAGAAGAAAATAGATAAGTAATCTTCGTTTAAAAATGTTTTGACGGAATAAAATTGAGAACTATTTGCGCAAAATTAAATTATCTTGCGACTCCCTTGAAAAATTATAACGGGGCACCAAGGCGTCGCGGCGCACTGTTTGAGAACCGCTGGCATAAAATGTAACTTTTTCGTGTGTCCTGTTCAAGCTTCCAACATAATTTCTGTGCTCTGTAATTACTCAGAAAAGGAAAAAAGAAATTCAAAATCTTTGGGTTAGGAAATCAGAATCACTTTAGATCTTTTTTCAGAAAAAGCAGAACCAATAATGTTTTAAGCATTTTAAGAAAACAAAAAGTTTTATTGGAATAAAATAGAAAATAGTTGGTCTTATAACCGACATCTCTTCTGCATGAATGGACTGCTTTAAACTATGATGGCTCTGGTAGTTTTACGTAAATCAAAAAAATAATCGTTTGTCTTTTAACTCGGTGTAAAAACAAAATTGTTACCAAATAATCATTTGCTGGTTGCATATTATTTGTTTCTTCTTATTAAAAACCAATAATTTTAGAAAGTCATATGTAATTTCCAGTGGTGATAGCGTTAGATCACTTTTCACCTCCCCATCTAGAAATTTTATAACCACAATCTCCTGAAATTTTAAGCCCCGCAAATAACAATTCAAACGTAGTTTATTTTGTAATTATACTCTATAAATCAAAAGCAAATTCTAATAGCGTCATGTTTTAGATTTTTCTAAGCCATCTTAGACATACAACTCAGCAAAAATAATACACGGGATATGATGTTGTCAATTCTTTTGTTTGAAGTGTGTTTGAGTAAAAACCAAGTATTAGTGTCACATGCAGCACTCAGGCTACTAGCTGAAAGTTTTATACCTTAAGATAGCAACACCGTGTTGTCTATGACAGTTAAGAAAAAGTATACCTTCATTGTTTTTTGGTTAACTCTTCTGACAATTGTTTATTTTTATCTCGCAGTCATTTATTAGACAACATTGAACATCGTTTTGCAAATTGATCGTATTTTATTGTTTTGTTGACGGGCCTTTCTTTTCAACTGCGTCAATTGCAGCTGATGAAATCTACAGTCGATGTAATGTTACTGCATGATAACTGCCTCTTTAGAAAATTTTAGACTATTTCCTTATATTTCTGGTAACGTTTTCTCACTAACTGTGTTCAGTAGCACATCGAATTAGATATGGATGTTAACTGCTTACGCGAATGTTTCAGAGCTTCAACATTACGTTTTCTTGCAAAGGCCTCTTTGTTAGTCCTTGAGCTAGGCATATTCTCATTTTTACCGCTGTGGTTTGTGTTGCATTCTTCCACTGGTCCAGCTGTGTATAGCTACCAAAACGTGCTCGAAGAGTGAGTGTGGTTTGAAATCAAGAAGTGCTTTTTCTGTTTTCTTATTGAAATTGCATGAAAGTTAGTTATCAACTGGATCGTCTCCTTCTTAATGACGTGGTCTATCATCACTTGTATTTTTTTAGCAGTTAGTTGTCAATGCGTATGCTTAGACTTATGCCATTGAAATTGCCAAATAGTTTAATCAACCATAAATATTTTCTTAGAAAAGCAAAGCTGAGCAATATTTCCTTGTATCCTCCGTGAAGAACCGTGACATTATGCGGCCGCCACTTCTTCCCCTATACACCTCCAAGCTGTTATCTGCACAAAAATGACCACATTTTTTCCACCTCTCGTCACACCTAAATTATGTGTGGTAACAAGGTTATATTTATCTGGTTAGTGATGCCAATTTGCTCGAATAACGCAATGTGCGAACTTCCAATTTCTCGTTCTCATCTTTTTTTACCGAGTAACACCGCATTTTTTCTTTGCATGCTGCATTGACCACAAAATTGCATAAAGGGTTTGATCCCATGACGCCGTAACATATACATGTATATTCAATGTTCCTTCTTTTTGGTAGCTTTACAGACACTTTCAGACGTAGATATTTAAATCAAATATCATATTGATATCTTTCTATCGTTATCCTTCCATAGAGAGGTAAAAGCAAAAACAGACAGCGTAGAATGCTATTTGTTTGACTGCCCCCAATTTGCGCTTACAAAGTAAAGAGAGCTTATGAAGTGACCCTTGCGGTAGTGTTGCTACTTGTCACCGTTGATGTGTGAATATTCCCGGCATCTGTAGCACGGTCCTCGAAGCGTTTCATAGCACGTTGCTGTGGTTGTCACAGAGACAATAACAACCTTGACTGCTTTTATTACTTTGCCTTGTCCAGGTTTTGTATGATGAAACGGAAACACCCTATTGTTATTCACGCCCTAAAGATAATCCAACCGGTTGCCCAAACTAGTGATAACTCAAATGATTTTCAACCTAATTTGGCTTATTTTTAATTGTAAAACCATTTTATTTTCCGAGAAAGGGTAAAAATACGCAAAAATTGTTTTTTTTCAACTGATCATTTTTGAACAGTTTCACAAAAATTGTCCATTAAAACTTGCAAAAACCAAAGCAATGCAAAGTTTTATTAAATTTATACCAGGATGCCAGATGACAAAGCCAACTTGACACAACGTATAGGACAATGCCAAAACTAAGCTTTTTAGTTGGCTGTTTCTTCTCCAGGCTGTATTGTCATTAGCAAGCCATATATTTTTAGATAAAGTTTTGTACTGTATTATTTCGATATAATTTTATACCTCATCTTGAAAATTCGAATCTTTTGTAACAAAATAGTAAACAAAAAATGTAACATATGTGTTGACATTTTTAGTTATTATTAGAGAGAAAATTTTTTAAGTGAAATCCGTTGATTTAGTAGTGAATATCAAATAAATATGTTGTTGATTTGCATTTAATGCTCACATATTTCTTTTATTTTAGAAATTTTTCGAAAAATTTTACAAAATGAAGTACAATTGAAATTTGTGAAGCTGCAAAATTGTGATTTCCATTAAGTTTTGCTTTTTCGTCCTTATACAGCTGGTCAAAGTGTTTTTGGCCCAAATATTTTACCTAATACATGCCTGAAGTTTCAATCTCCCTTTATCGAAAGCTTTACATATATTTGTGTATTCTTTGATTTTGTTCTGTTTTTAGCTTGCGGGGCTTACCCTACAGCCCCACAAAACGGAGGAGCCGATACAACACTCTCTTCCACCGACCCACTGCCTGTGGGTACTACAATTTCGTACACGTGCGATAATCCTACTTATTTTGAACTTCCCGCTACCAGTGCGGTATGCGAAGCCGGTGGCACTTGGAATCCACCGACGATTGGAGATTGCACGAGATTCAGTAAGTTATAAGGTGTAGAAGGTAGATCTTCAAAATTAAAGAAATAATCTATGGTCTTTTCAGTGTGTGAATCACCACCTACAGGCACCAACACCGAACCTCTGCAAACAGGGGGAGTAACAGTTTTTGATTCCGGTGCAATGTTTATGTATACGTGCTCATTTGGCTACAGTACACTAGAAACTAACTTGGTAACTACATGTCAAAGCGATTTTACTTGGTCGTTGGATCTTACTTGCTCACAAGGTAAGCATTAAAGTGAAATAAATTTTGACTGCAAAAATAGTGCTTTAGAAGTTATAATTTCATAGCTATCGTGAGCATTTTTGATAATCAGTTTTCACAACGCATTAATTAACAGGATTTTCCCGAGGCACAAAACAAAGTAAAAGGCATCATTTTGCCAGACTCTCACGAGAAAAAGTACAGTTCTAAAACTTTTTTTTATATTTTTTGTGACGAATGACTGAAAACATACATTTACAGGCAGTAACTTAGATTTTTCAAAAATCGCCTTGCGTTCTTTGTTATTTTTATCTAAAGTTCGAGGTTTACCAATGTTGTCGCAAGAATGTCAATTTTTTTAATACTAATCAATTTCTTTTATTTTACATACTTAATTCTGGTGTTCAGCGCAGCTCTTGTTTGTAGTAATGTTGTTATAAGCATATTTACAATTTTCGTGTTGCCCTAGGTTGATATAAAACGTAATAGAATAAAAGTGTCACAATTGCCAAGGTAAATACAAGCACTTATAGAAATGCAAGAAGCTAACAATGCACTTAGCAAACTGCAATACAAACAGTTATACCTTATTCTTATAGTGGGTGTTTTCTCTAATGACGTAGGCCTAGGCAGCAGTTTGAGACTGATTAAATTTGCACTCAAGTATACTTATTAAAGAAAATTGTCCACGGCACTGTGTGAAAGTCGTCGAGTCGGGGCCAGTTGTCAGAATCAGGCTAGGCGGCTTAGTCAAGTGGGGATTCCCTTGCACAGTTAGGGGTCAATCGCAGCATTTGGCTATAAATGTACATGCATTGAAATCCGTTTCCACCAGTGGACCATAATCTTTTTTTACTTCTAATTACGCCACGACGTTTTCACAAATTGCCAAGTTGATGTTGTTTTTATCCGTTGCCTTGCTATTCTTAACCTCAGCAGTTTATGTTATTTTAGTTTTACATGCTGCCGTATTCTGATATTGCCCGGCTACCTGAAAAACCAATTTTGTTTCCCTATTGATTACCAAGCATCATTTTAGCAAAAAAAGTTCTAATTTGTTTAGTTTACTTATGTCATCTTGTGTGAAATAATGATTTTCAAAAAAAGATTAATATTTTTTGGCTTTACGTAAAATCAGGTGTTCCCGTTGGGAAATATTGGTAAGTGATGCCTAGGTAAACGTCAGCGCAGATAGACAGAAAAAGCGTTGCCTATTATATAGTTCTTTAGTTTATTGCCTCAATGATACAATGACAACTATAGACAATGCTCTTCTTTCGAAACGTATCAAGAATAGGGAGAAGTCATGATGACGTGAAAATATGGGATTGTTTTGCAAAATTAAATTTTTGGATGAAATTTGTCGGCGCAACTTAGTGCAACAGGAGTTCACAAAAGCTGCGCATTTTTTTGGTGTTCTTTTTGCAATGCTTGCATTGATCTTATATTTTTGCAGTGCTTGCATTGATCTTATTTTTTCCCAGTGGACAAACATGCACTATACAAGCAAGTCGTAACTGTCTATGGGATTTGTACTCGGACCTGGTCTCGATGCTTTGTTTTCTGCTATTTCTAGCAAGCTTCGAACAACGTCTTTCCTAAATTCTTGATGGCTCATTTTTCTTTCTCAATTTTGTGCAATCTCCACCCGGAAGCAACTGACATGTTAACAAAATTAGAAAACATGCATCACCACCACTTGTTGCTGCGCAACCGAGATCTGCACTCGCTTGGAAAGCGATTGAGAAGGTCAACACTACCCTTGTGTTTATTATAGGCTTCAATTGTTTTAGATTGACGAACGTAAATGTCGCTCATTTTTTTGCGGCACTTCACTTTTGAATTGAATTGGATGATTCTGCGTCCGTAAAATTGCTTACCACAAATGCAGGCTTGTTGTCCTTCCACCAACATAGAGATGCTTTTCCGTCAAAGACAAATTCGAAATTACCATGCTTATTCTTCTTAATCTTCTTCTTCTTCTTTTGGAAGGGATCCACATTTTCAGATGCTGGCAGTGATGGTACTCAGCCAGCATCGTGTGTCGACATCCAAAATCGTCAGTCCACGTATTCCTGTAGGTGCCCGATGTACGGGTCATGTCAGAATGATGTGTTCTGCGGTTTGTTCTGCAGCGCCACACTCGCAATTCGATGTAGGAGCAAGGCCCCATTTGTGCATGAACGACTGAATTATGAGCTCTGGATTCAGCATGAATTATAAGCTCTGGACAAATAGATTCAGGGCCCGGAGCTTTCCCTGGCTTAATGTGTTGGAGAGCGGCAGCGAATTCTCCGGGCGAGAAGTCGCCAGAGAGATTCACTGGAGATGGTACCAAAGCCCTCCAACGGTCAGACACTTCTTGAGAAATGAGTCGAGATGACTCACGATCAACACCCTCGTATTTCCCGTTTCTTACCAGCTGAGCAGCAATGGCGTTAGCTGAAACGGGACAGTTACGGGGGCTGTGTCGCGACCTGCCAGTAAGGTTGTTAATTATGCTCATGCCTTTCTGCTTGAGTGTGAGAAGTCGATGTTTCGGACTGCCTCCGACCATCGGTCTCTGCGTTTCTTGTCAAGCCAAGTTATTAGGGATGTAGCAGCCCTGCTTGACTGGTTCTCCAGCAGGAGATTGCAGAAACGTTTGGTAGAGGGCCTCACACTTTGCGTCCCAACACGGTATGTAGGTGTTACGACGACCGCGTGGGATGGCTTTCTTGGCTGCTTTGCTGATGGTATTGCAAAGGTCCTGGTAGGCCTGATCCACATTTGTTGAATCAGGTAATGGCAAATTCCTTGCAAGCTTATTTGTCAAGGAATTATAGTGGCTCCAGTTGGCCTTGCAGAAGTTCCATCTCTTTACAGGCTTTCCCGGTACTGGAAGGGAAAACCTTGGTGGTGTTATAAGCGAAGGTCGACGTTGTGACCTAGGAAACTTCTCCAAGACGTGTCTATAAGGCAAACGACTATCAGGACCGACGGTGGTAAAGGCAAGATCCGGGTTAGTGCCAGTGTTCCAGCGCCCAGAATGAAAGCTAGTTTCATCCTTGGGATCGTGAAGGAGGGCAAGATTATTGGAGCTTGCCCAGGCGAGTAGGCAGTCTCCATCCGCGCTGTTGGTGTTATAACCCCAGTCGACATGGGGGCAGTTGAAATCACCCGCATACAGACAAGGGTGAGTGAACACTGGAAGGTCGGAAACTTGCAACCGCGTTGGTGGAGGTTTGTAGATGTTAACGATTTTATAACCGTCAACATCCACGCACAACCACTCAGTCTCCGATGTCGTGGGAGATTGATTGTATAAGGTCCATTGTAGCCGCTCATGGACAAACGTGGCAAGGCCATGTTTTCTGCTTAGGGAGAACCCAGCTAGTTGATAGTTTGATAGCACTAGCTTTTCTGCAGATATGCAGTGGGTCTCCTGTAGAAGGATAACGAACGCCTCAAGCTGAGTAGCATTCATCTTGCTAGCTGTGAGGCCTTCGATGTTCAGTTGTAGTATTGAGGGCCCACTGAACTTTTTGATGATGTACCCTGAAAAGGGCAGTTTATGTGCAACGCACTCATCATCCCGTCCTGAAAAGGACGTTTGCTGATTAGCAGGCCCTTGAACATCGGAATAAGTGGAAACCCTTCCGGGTGGGCACATTCGGTTTCCACAGAGCATTAGAGAGACTTTCTTATTGCTAGGTGTACTCACGACCCGCGCTACGTGAAAGCATGTGCCATGCGGGCCCGATGTGTTCGAGCCCGATGTATTCTTCTTAATATCTACTGGAGACGCTAGGAAGCAATTCTCTGTTTTCTTGTGCCGAGCAGTTCCAGTACACCGTAAGTCTTCAGTGATCAGCTTTCTACATGGTAAAGTCGACCTGAAAGTTGTCACAGTACACTTCATGATAACGTCTATCCTGTAGTTCTTCTATCAATTTGTCTACGACTCTCGATCTAATAGGTCCATCTGCGGATATATCCTTGCCAGTGCACACTTGGAACGTAAACTGGTAACCGTGAAAAGAAGCGAGAAACCAAATTTTCATCCCGAATTTTACAGGTTTTTTATACACAAATATTTTTGCTAAAAAACGCTTGTAATAGGAAACAATTTGTTTATCAATTGATATTTACGTCAAAAAAATCCAAATTAAACAAAGTTTTCTTGTATCAAATCCAAACACCTAACTTTGACCGGCTTATCATTCTGAACTAAATTACTGTTGTCAGCGCGATGTAAGTAATGCTTAATTTCTTGAAATCTATTGCGTGATATTTTGTTTTTTATCAGTTGCACATCAACATCTTCATCGTTCGACAAATGCAAATGATCTTGAAGGAGTGTGACTAACCACTAAGAAGCATTGTTCCCAATAAGACATTCAAATCGGATTAAGGCAACTTCAAGTTGTTATTCAGCTTCTGCTGAGCATGCTTTTTAGATTCATAAACATTAAGCGAATATGTATATTCGTCAAAAACAATCTAAAATAGTCAAATGGGAAAAGATGACACAGTTATGGATTTGTCTCTTCTAGAGTATTTCAAGTTTTTTTCAAGTGAATCTTTTTGTTTTACATTTGTTTTTGGTCTAGCGAAACTACTTTTCTAAGGTTTACTTTGTTAGAGTTCTCAAAGGAGACAAAATACTTCGACTTCTCTGCTACTTCCCACGAGCTAGGCAGTTGGATTAAGTTTTCGTAATCGTTTTCTTTGTCCGTAACGTCTCCTTTGCTTTCTGGTGGTAATATGACTAGCTCCCTTTCCTCGTCATCATCAGTGTCATCAAGCAAATTACAAACTTCTTGATTGGTAAGAAAAGCCTTAACCATGTGCCGTACCATATATTACATACGATTATACAGTATTGGCTGTACTGAAAATATGAATTACCGTAATTATTACGAACTCTAAATTTCTTTGGTTTCATTCACACTATAAAGGGATTCTTTGTAAAATTATCATAATTCAGTGTTACAGGTATAAATATGTTTATTCCGAAAGCAGTGCAATCTACATTTCTGCATCAGCTCCTTAGGATCTGATTCTGTCGATGATATCGCAACTATTTGAACAAAGTCAAATATTTTTAATATGCTGCTGAAGATAGCCAAGAGTTAATTTTGAGGTTTAGTTACCGGACATAAGTTAAGTTAGTAAGCTGCAAAAGATCTAAAAATGAAGTAAAAATTGAAAAAATAAATACAGTAGACGCCGCTTAATATGACCACCTTGGGACTAGACCATTTTGGTCATAATATCGGAATGGTTATAAAAGCCGAAGTCGCCATAACCGCACCTAAATCGAGGCCTTAAGCCACAAGAAGTCCAAATACCGTCAAATTCATCGTTCAACCGAAGTAACAGAGTGACGTTGGCAGGAAAACAAAGTACAGTATTGTAACGGTACAAGTAACGGTGAAACCAAGTACAGTATGTAACAATATGTTAAAAAGGTGAAGTTATAAGTGCGTGGCGGGAAAAAATACTGTATTGTAACAAGAGAGATGGAGAAAATGTTGGTCATATTATCCGAAATTTGGTCATATTAAACGGAGAATTTTAAATGGAGAAATTCCGGACCTTACCAAATTGGTCGCAATAAGCGGCTGGTCATATTATCCATGGTCATAATAAGCGGCGCATACTGTAATTGAAATAAAAACAGTTTTTTTCGATTCAAAAAACTTCAGTTAACTTGTGAAAAAAAAAACTAAAAAAAATTTTGATAAAGTAAAAAGTTTAAATTTATCTACCGAGTCTATAAAACAAACTAAAGAGTAACGTGCTCTAGATTGTATGAATTTCAGCCATACACTGACCGCTATTTACACGATAAGCGTTCAATGTGTCATTCGAGTCATCTCTGTGGTATTAACGACTAAAATTGAAAAATCTTGTCTTGACAAAACAATTTGAAAGCAAAATAATGTTCCCATTTGAAAACAAAGTTCAGATTGAAAGCAGATGGCCGAGGCTCTGTGGACAAGCGTAGAAATGAGATGGACTTCCCACTTCTTGGGGCAAAAAGTCTTCCAAAGTACTTACTACTCGCTTGTAAAGGTAGACTTTCTGTACACTGATGTGGTTAATTAGGAATCACTTTATTCCCCCAGAACGTCAAGAAAAGGAAGGGAGCGATTATTTTCTTTTTGAAAAGTGAAGCAAATAGAGTGGTGTAAGATTTCAGATGAGTAAGAAACTTGTTGCATTAAATCAGTGGTTCCCAACCTTTTTGTCTTGGCGACCCCTATTAAAAAATTTCGTAGATACCGCGACCCCCACTTACATTCCTTCCTAAATGCATAATTATAAAGTAAGCACTAAAAATGTTTTTCTTGCATTTATTGACAAATCAATGCGATGGTTGACCTTGTACGTCTGCAGCTAACCGTGAAATTCGAGGTTGCGTGCTAGACAGAGCCAGTCTCATGTCGTCTTCCACATTCCTTCTATTTCTTTCCTTTGTTTTCATATGCAGAAGAGCTGAAAAAACACTCTCGTATAGATACGTCGTAGCGAAGGGCAGTAATACTTGAAAAGCCAGCTTAGAAATCTGTGGGTATGAATCATACATTTCACACCAAAATTGAGAGAGTGACTTTTCATGGTAGAGAATGCGCGCAGATGAGT
Source organism: Trididemnum clinides (assembly GCA_963675345.1). Lineage (NCBI taxonomy): Eukaryota > Metazoa > Chordata > Ascidiacea > Aplousobranchia > Didemnidae > Trididemnum > Trididemnum clinides. Next base: position 4,615,611 of record OY776294.1, read on the forward strand.
CATTCTTAAGATCAAAATATTGATCTTGGATTTCGTCAGGAATGCAGCTTGCATCCAGAGAAGCGGAAAAAGGATTTTGTACAAGTATAGCTTCTTGCTCTTCGAGTTCTGGAAAGTAACGTTGGAACTCGCACTCCATGGACTGCAGGTGTGCCACAATTAATTTTTTTAAATCTTGAAACTCTTCGCCCGTTTCTTCAATGCAAGAGACACTGGACAATCTGTCAAACATAGCAATGTTTCCAATATGCACTTTTCGCTGCCAGTTTTTCAATTTTGAGACAAATGCCTTCACATTATCATTGAGTTGTATAATATTTGTGTCTTTCCCTTGAAGTTTTAAATTTAGGCAGTTCAATTTTTCAAATATATCCGCCAAATAAGCCAGGCTGTTCATCCACTTATCATCATTGAAGTACGACAAAAATTCCCTTTTATTTTTAAATTCTAAAAATGCCTGAATCTCATCCTTCATCTCATAAACGCGATTAAGAACGTTCCCTTTGGAAAGCCAGCGAACAGCTGTGTGGAAAAGCAACGTTTCGTGTGTTGAGTTCATATCCTTGCAAAGTTCTTTGAACTGACATGAGCTGAGACCTCCTGCTTTGATAAAATTTACGATTTTCACCACCGATATCAATATATCCTTTAGTTGAGCTGGTAATGTTTGGCTAGCAAGCGCATATCTATGAATGATACAGTGCGTGCCCTTTGCTTCAGGTGCCAGCTCCTTAACTTGTTTTTGAAAGCCAGACTGCGATCCCAACATAGAAGGGGCGCCATCGGTACAAACTCCACAAACATTTGTCCATTCAAGTTGGGCAGATTCAAAAAAAGTTGTCGTCTTCTTCATAACATCTGCACTTTTTGTAGTAGAGTCCAGCTCACTGCAGGAAAGAAACTCCTCTTTGAAGTCACCGGAATTGAGATACCTGACAAAAACAAGAAGCTGAGCACATGAGCTAACATCTGTTGTCTCGTCTAGCTGAAATGAAAACATCGGAGAACCCTTAATCTCCTGTATCACTTGCACTGTTACATCTTTGGCCATATCCGATATGCGTCTCTTGATGGTATTTGTTAGAAAGAGAAATTTGTTTAACTTTCGCCGCACTTGCATCCCCGAGAACCAGCTTTACCGTTTTTAACAAGCATGGCTTCACAAGTGTTTCCCCAATAGTGTGAGGTTTCTTTCCTTTGGCAATTTCCAATGCGACTTCATAGGACGCTTGAAGTACAGCCACATTTTTCTGATGAAAGTTTCCAGTAGCGTCAAGCCGTTGCCGCTTGAGACCAGCTTCATGGCGTTTAAAGAATGCTGCATCCTTTTTAGCATGTTGAGGGTGTTTGGCTTCTAATGGGCGTTTCAATTTTGATGGTTTCAATGATTCCGCGCTAAGAACAACGTGGCAGAGAACACACTGTGGCTTCTCTACACCATCGGTCAATAAAGAAGTAAAGCCAAGATGAATGTACTCTTCAATGCATTTTCGTTTTTTCTCCATGGCATACGATGCTCCCCTTAATTATTTTTAGCAATCTCAAGTCTTGACTGATCTCTAGTATAATATACTAGGCTACTTTGCAACTTTGTTAACTTAATAGAGTTTCAATTTGCAGCTACTGCACGCTTAATCCTATGGTCACGTGGTCATAGTTTATTACATCACAGTGGACGCATACTGATGCGATAAAGTTGTGCTACAAAGCTATCCGAATGAAATAGCTCAATGAAAAGTGACACACATCAAAGAACATACTACTAGCGGACCGGTACCTAGTCCTATCTACATTCACTTTTGCTGTTGCATTAGCAACAGCTTTGCGACCCCCAGGTTAGGAACCACTGCATTAAATCAAGGACTTGCTCACTTCTTTATGAAAAGTTTATTTTCGTAATAGTTCGCAAAGATGTTAGTAATTGCTGAGCCGAAAAGGGAAATCATGGCCACACTATCAAATTTCTGGTACATGACTTCATTAAAGCTAAATTCAACCATAAATGTAGCCATTTGCTTGAGTTAAATAAACACTGCGAGTAAAAATGAAGGTGGTTTGTGTTCACCGTCGTAAAGAGTAGTTGCACAAGTGTCTGTGGTTTTAGCGAGGAGAACATTAGTGTAGAATTATATTTCTTTCATTAGAGTCACATGAAAAGCTTCGGGATGAGCTAATTGCAATTTGCAATTTTCAAAGTACCGTATTTTCCCGTGTATAAGAGACCCTTTTTTGGACTAAATTTTTACTTTAAAAATAAGGGGTCTCTTATACATGGGAGTACCGGAGTTTTCCACTTAATGTACTTTTTTCCAGAATTTTTGCCTAAAAATTGAAGGGGTCTCTTATACACAAGGGTCTCTTATACACGGGAAAATACGGTACATTGCATCAGTTTTCTTGGTCGCTTTGCATAACCGCCATGTTTTATTCAATTGTTTCAAATGGCGTCAGGCGTTGAAGGCAAACTTGTAAACGTCCCACGGAAAGGTCAAATGCTCCATCACGTTTCTCAAAAATTTCCCTGATTTTTTGCTCTAAATGCAAATTTTAATATATATATTTTACGAGGGTTGCTTTGGTCTATGATATCTTTGAAATGCCCTTATAGATAAAAAATTGGTGAGTTCAAGTATGATAAATGCGTTTCCTTATCAACATTATTTTGTGCTGAGCAGTCTTTTCCGAAATTCGTATGTCAGTTAACCAAGAGAGTATTGGATTAGGTTCCAGTAACAGACAATTTTGTGCGACGTTAATATTGCAAATTTACGCCAGCATCTCAGATACTTTAGGAACATTTTCCCTTGATATAGAAAAGTGAAATTTCAATAGTATCAAACCAACCCTTGCCTTAGACTTGCTTACAGTATCCTTTTCTTCGTCACAAATATAGCGAACTTTATCTTCACGTCTTAGTACCTGTGCAATATATACTGGAAGCAGCTACTTTCGTAAAACTGTGACAGAAATAGCGCTCACTAGCAACTTAGTGTCAGATTTGGCCGACCTGGGAATCGATCCCCACTTCTAAGCGTCGGAATTCATTTAGTTAGCCACTACATTATATAGCTGAAATAATCAAATTATTAGCAAAATAAAATATTAAAATTAAACTTTGTAGTCCCTCTATTACAAATGACCACATATCGTCACAAAAGCGGACAATGTTTTGAAAAGTACTCTAAAAATTCTGTTTGTTTTTCTTTAAAAACACTCGATCACTTCAATTTGTGATTGCAGTTGATATGGCCCCATATAATGTTTTTACAGAGTTTATCGTTATCGGTATTTAAGAGGCCAAAAGTTATATTGTTAAGTAATAAGTAATTATATTGTTAAGAACGTATCAGAACAATATGTAAAAACATTGAAGCATATCGCTTCTTCAGAAAGGCTTCGTCTGGTAAGATTTTATAAAAAGTAATAATATATTTGTGGTTGTTAGCTAAAAAGCGAGTAGTTATGCGTTACCACAGACATGTGTATCCTGTTTTGCAGACTGGCCAATTTCACTTTACCGGAATAATACTGCGAGCAAGAAATAGATTTTTTTCAAAAGTCACAATTTTTTTTAGATTGATCTCGAAACAGCGGAGTTTTTAGATGAACTTTTTTTTTTATCAATCTCAAACAGAGATAGGGTGTAAAAACCGGAAAACATTTTTTTTGAAGATCATCTTCCAAACAACGAATTTTTAAAAATGGAAAACTTTTTGCTGTGCATGTCAGGGTTGCCAGACACTTTAAAGCAATTTTAGCTATGCCTCACCAAAACATTAGCCAATTTTGTGGTAAAACATGCCCCATAATTGCTGAATTACAACCCTAAATATTTTATTGATAAAAGGTATTATTATATGACTAGAAAGATTATGTAATTGAAAAAATTTGAATTTTTATGGTTAAAAACAATATTTGTCGTTTAGCCAGCAACACCAGCAGACCTCTGAACTTAGCCAAAATGGCTAAAATTAGCGAAACCTGGTAATCCTGGTGCATGTGTGTGGTCGCGGTTCACAAGTTCTATCTTTAGACGAGCCGCACAATCACTCTACTTTCATAGCCTTGTTGGCCACAGTTTGCACGTCTCTGCAATACAACATCAATTTTGCCACAACTTGGAATTTGAGTGTTATTAAGATGTTGTATATTATTGCCACTAGAAGGTTGTCACGAATGACTTTTCACTTAGAATGTGGAAGTCTTTCCACTCCCAATGGAGCTGTGCAGGTCAACAGTGTGGGTATATCAACAACTATGTACCTTGAAGGTGAAACTATCACTTTTTCTTGCACTAGTTGTATAGAAGAAATAGCGGGAGATCTAGTAACAACGTGCCAAGGTGGATCCTACACTCCTGTCATAACCAATGATTGTACGCAGAATAGTTAGTATGAACATTGGTACTAAAAACTGTATTCTTTAGGATGTCTGGATCCTAATATATTAACAATCACACAAGGATATTTGACGCTTGGTGATCCCTCCATATATCCCGTTGGTGCAGAGCTTACTTATACGTGTAATCTCGATTATTCGGTTCGCAATCCTAATATTTTGGTTACAACGTGCCAAGGTAGTGCCAACAACTTTCAGTGGACCATCGATGCACAACCGCCATCTAGCAGACCACAGTGTTTACGCGGTGAGTTTTATTCTAATTAAAATATTTAATTTTAGGAAATGGATTATTACATGCCGAGGTGTTGTAGGTGGAACCTTAATGAACCAATTTACAAACCGTCCAAATTGCTTACTTATTGAGTTTATTTCATTTTAGGAATACTTACAGAACACTGGGTATGTAATTAAACAAAAAGTAGAAATTGCTGTCAAATATAAAACAAAAGCTGCGACCTGTGATTTCATTTTTTCAATTTGTATTTTTAGCTTCGAGATTTGCAGGGCAATGTATGTGCATGGCGCAAACCTGCATGATTACTTATTCAGGCCTAATTGATTGGTTGTAGTTCTACTTATTTAGCTTAAATAAACTTGATGATATTGCTTGTCATCAGTTTTCTGTTGTTGTTGCTGCAGAGAAAAATATTACAAAAATTACTATCTGTAAAAAACAACCAAACATCCATTGCGAGTGTCGCACTCATGATTGTTTGAACGTAGTCATCATTGAACTAATGGTTTAATTCAGTGCCACTCGAACTATTAGCCTCATGACTTGCTGCTCATATTTCATGCCAAGTGCCAGTACCAACATTATACAAGTTAATACATTTTTAAAAAAGAACCATGAAATGTATTTTGTAAAAAAAATGCATACTTATTTACAATATTAATGCGAAGTCTGCGCCTGCTTGTTTACGATCAAGTTACGCCACAGTTTATTCACTGAAACAAACTGCAGTTGTGATGTAACAACATTTTGCAGCTCATAATTTTTTGTTTGCACGAAAAATGATTTAAGCTTATTATTTTCCCTGGGATTAAACCTTTCTTCTTTGCATGAGCTGGAACGCGTTTGCCAATTTTCAGGACCCAAGATCCATCTTTTTACCATCCCAGATATTGTGATGTGTTTTTGGGCTATACGTCCGCGTAGGCGTACTGTAGTCCTTAATGCAGCAGCCACTAATCCCTAGTCTCTAAAACAGGGCTGTTCAATTAATTGATAAAGGTTGAGTTAACAAGTTGAGTGTTTGCACAGGTCCGGTGAAATTACTTGGCATGCTTGCCACAACAACTCAGTGAACAGTATGAGTAGCTCTACTCGAGCTTTTTTCTCTCAGGCTAGACAAACCAATCAAACAAATTTATTTTTCGTTGTTTTGCTAGTGTAATAAGAAAAATTGCTATTCAAATTTTTTTCGGTTTTTAAAATTGTGGTTTGAAGGATGTAGTCTTCACCAATCAACAGCCGCCTCAACGTGGTGGTGCGGTCCTCGACCCCGTTTGGGTTGGGTCAAAATGGCTGTTGGACTTCCCAAAGGTTCCAGTTACCCCGGGCACCCTCCTTCATTTTTTTGCTATGCTGCTCCCTGAACGACCGCAGTATGGCTACACACAGCTTCCTCAAAATCGGTCGCCTGTTTTTTCTTTTCTCCTGCTCTCCTCTTGCCCGTCATCATCTCCTTATTTTTTTTCTTTTCTTGATGAGCGGTAATGTTTATCCCAACCCTGCCCCATTTTTCCCTGCTCGGTGTGCACTGTAAATGTGACGTGGCGGGGCAAGTCAGTGCAATGCTGCACCTGCTCCAAATGGGTCCATCTAAGGAGCTCACAACTCTTCCTCTCTAAATTTAGAACTCTTGACAGCTCTCACTCTTGGAGCTGCCCCCCCCCTGCTGTGTTTCCAATCGTAACACTGTGACTCTCTCCTCGGACTTCTCCGACAACAATACTTCCACTATACAATCTAGCTCTTCGTTTGCTAATGCTGCACTCCCGCCCCACCCTTGTCTTCAAACTTCTTATCCTCCGGCGGCCCACTTTGTATCTTCTCCCTTTGCTACCTCACTACCGTCCCTTACTCCTGGCTGTCCTTCTACGCCTTCTGCTTCCTCCCCCCTGACTCTTTCATGGTTCTTCAAAGGAATGCTGGAGGTCTTCGAGCCAGAAGCACTGAACAACTTCACTTGCTCTCGTCCCATTCTGTTGACCGAATTTGTATCCAGAAATCCAATCTCAGCTCATCTTCCTCTTTCCAAATTCCTGGATTCTCTGCTCTGCGTTCTCACCGCACCCACTCCCGGTCTGGCATTCTCTCTTCTGATGCCACGCATGCTAGCGGTGGTGTCATCATTTTCGTGAAGCAGGGCCTATCTTTCTCTGAACTTTTTACTCCTCTCTACTCCTCCCTTTCTTCGCTCGATCCCTACTCTGATTATGTAGGGGTCAACATCTCTCTTAAAAACTTCTCCACACTGTCATTTCTTAATGTGTACGCCCCCCCCCTATTTGCTCTTCTCCAACGGATGGCAGAACCGACTCCTTTTCTCCCTCCATTCTTTTCTCCTCAAGAAATCTCTTCATTCTGGGGGACTTCATTTACCATCATCCTCTCTGGGACTCGAGAGGTACTTGCGACTCTTCCCCCTCAATGACCCTGACACACCTACCCTTCTACATCGCTCCATTGGCAGTCGATCCTCCCCTGACATCTCCTTTGTTTTCTCCTCTCTTGGCCGTTCTTGCTTCGGGAGGTACTTCAGAATCTTGGTTCTGACCACCTACAATTCTTCTATCTGTCCCTCTCCCCGGTCTTTCGCCCCAACGAGCGTCCCCCTTCCTTCAACTTTCAGAAAGCTTGTTGGGATGGCTTTGCCTCTTACTTTGACTCACACTGTTCTTCTACAGAGGAATACTCTTCTCTTTCCTCTGCTGCTGCTCTCTTTACCTCTCTGGCACTGAATGCGGCCAAATCTTCTATTTTTTACGGCCGCATTAAACGCCATCCTAAAGCCTGGTTGTCTGCTGAGGTGGAACAAGCGGTTAGTGAAAGACGCAAGGCTTCTGCTGCCGCTCACAGAAGTGATGAAAATCGCCAGGCTTACATCTCCACTTCTCGACGCGCCTCGTCAGTCATTGCCAAGGCCAAGGCTGAGGCATGGCAGACGACTTGCTCTTCTCTTTCAGCTAGGTCTAACCCGAAATCTGTACACTCTCTTCTTCGCTCTATTGCTGGCTCTCCTTCCTCATCTTCTTCCTCTCCTAATTTCTCAAACTGTTCTTCTCCCAGGGAATCGGCTTCAGTCTACACCGCTTACCTGAGATCTCACTTTTCCGTTTTTCAGCCAAAGACCCTGCGCATCAGAGCCAGAGACTACTTTTCTGAGCTCTGCCGTGCCTCGTTCCAGGAGGAGTCTCACTCGTCCTTTTGCTCTTCTTTCTCCTCCACTGAACTTCTTGCGGCTGCCCCCAACCTTTTTCCTTCCACTGCCACTGGCCCAGACAAAGTTGCTTATCTCATGCTAAAGCATCTTCCTTGCTCTGGCATGGATTTTCTTCTTCACATTTTCAATCTCTCCTGGTCTTTGCATTCCTTTCCTTCCATCTGGAAGACGTCTTCTATAATTTCCATCCACAGGATGGGAAAACCTCTCGACTCTCCTGCTTCCTTCCGGCCTATCTCTCTCATATCTTGCGTATCAAAGCTGTTTGAACACATTATTCTATCCCGTCTACTTTTATTTCTGGGATCTAATTCCTTTCTCTCGTCGGCCAGGCCTCTCTCCCTTCATGATCTGGTACTCTGGACTGACAGCTCTATTCCTTTTCCTTTTGGAAAATGCGGCTCTGGCGTACTTGCCATCTGCTTCCTCTGTGGCACTGAGGCCACTCTTTTCTTTTCAGCAGGCCCAGTATGCTGTAGTTTTTCTGCTGAGACCTGCGCCATTTTGCACGCTCTTTGCTGGTCTCGGCAGCACCAACAAGCCTGTCACTTCTTATCTTTTGTCCACCTATCTGACTCTTGTTTTGTCCTCGCCATCCTGTCTGCTCCTCCATTTTTCCTCTTATCTCAAACTCTGTGGCAGATCTGGCAGGAACTGTCTTCTCTCTCCTGTTTCCACAGGCTACAATGGGTCCCCTGACACTCATTTCTCCCGGGGAACGACGCGGTTGATGAGTTGACCAGACGGGGAGCGCTACTTGCACTCTCCATCTTGCCCATGCAGTCTGTCTCCTCTTATCTCTCGTATTCACTCTTGTCTTTTCTCGAACTGGAGGCGTACTTTCTCATCTAAATTTTTTGACACACAGGTTCCCTCGATTTCCACCGAGGAACTTGTGCTCCCTCGTTATGCTCGCTGTGTTCTCTCTCATCTACGCTAGAACGGACACAGCTTTCTGTTAGATCCTTATCTGTTTAGGATTGGCAGAATCGAGAATCCTTTCTGCAGCGCCTGCAAACACTCGCCCCAGGACACCTCTCAACTCACTCAGCACTGTCCAGCTACGGACTCCTTGCGCCGCTCACTCTTTGGCGACTCTCTGTCTCTCTACGACCTCTGACCCAGGCCGTGGAGAGTTTTTTGGCTTCTGGGGCTCCATGGTTTTCCTCCATGCCCCCATCCCTAGGAAGTGGTCGGGTAATCAACAACAACAACAAGGATGTAGTAGCAAATGGAGGCCGATGATGAGGTGTTTAGTGTTGCAAAAACTTGGCTGGATGAAGATGAGAAAGTTTTTAAAAAAATTTTGGAATCAAAAAGGCTAGATACAAATTTGACCAAAAATTCTGTAGCAATTAATCCACAATGCTTCGGCTATTCTTTTCACTATAAATGGCGTTAATTGCAATCTTGACTGAACTTTAACAAGACGCTAAATTAAGGAAAAAAATAGTAAAACTAAAAGATTAAAAAGAATTAAAAGAGCGCAACATTTCTGTATAAAATTGCTGCGAACACTCGAAAATTGATTGCTATTTTATTTAAATATAAGATATAGCTTAATAGTAAATAGAAACCAAGACATTGCAAACTATTGGCAAGGCCTTTTTCCCTCCCTTCCTCTGAGGCTCCACCTCCCATTGCCAGTAATAAAACCCGAGGTCCAGCTTCAGCACCCATAAAATTTTGGATCATGTCTTGATAGCTGAGTAGCCTTAGAATCACTGCAGTAAAAGTCTAGTAACTAAGTTAGATAATCAGAATGCCACTGAAAAACTGCGGTTTGGCTGCCGTGGATTTAAAGGTACACATTGCATTTAAAGTAGCCGTGTACCGGCATCGACTGCACAGCTACCGGTACTGGTGGCGTACGTTAGTTTGAACAGCACTGGTTTAGTCCACTTAACAATGTAGCGCATAAGATTGCTAGCATGAATACAAATTATAAATTCCAAATAGACCCCAATTACTTTACTGACAGACTTTACATTCACTTTTCATATTTTTGACCCAGTGCATAATACACAAAAATAACAGATGGCGTGGAAATCTAAAGAAAAGAAAAGCTGTCGCGCTATAGAAAGACTTTCAGTCAATATTGAAATCCCCAAATTGACTTGGCCTAACGCCTGGTGTTCCACCGATTGCGACTCAAAACCAAGGATGATGAATCGAGCGTAGCATTGAGAACACTTTACAAATATCCCTCAAACAAAAGACGTATCAAAGTGACCAAAATCTAACCAACCAGAAGGGTGCGCCTTAAACAAAGAGCAAAAAAAATATGAACAGTTACGGTTTTATCTCTTAAAATAAGTTTTTTTAATGAAAAAACTAGCATCTGCAAAATATTTTTTAATATTATTATTTCGTGATTTCAACTTTGGTATTGCTAATTTTACCTTTTTTGAAATTTAGTAAACTTGCAAGCGTTTGCTAAATAAGAAATGCTCTTTAAATCATATAGTAATAAATAATGATAGCAACTAAAATACTCAGCACAAATTTTTCATAAAAAATTAAGTTATGAGGCTGTAGTGATATGTAACTAGGTGGTGCTATAATTCTAACATATAGAACAACAAAATAGTTTGCACTTTTCAAAAACGGTGTAGATTAATTGTAGTCCACCTGATAACTGCTGGTTGTTTTGTTCATAGAGAAACACACTAATCCAAAAAAGATTCTTTGATAAAATTTTGTCAGATTGTTTTGATTGATGTACTGAACGCTGTCAAGATGAAGTACCTACCGTAGCAGCAGCAAAGGAACTGTGGCTTCTAAGAGTTAAAGTGCATTTTGAATGAATTACTGCTTTACGGTTCTTTTTACAGTGAAGCTATAAATTGGCACCAAAAAGATGCTTCCACTGATACAAGCAATGGATTGCCATGAACTGCTCTCTGTAGTTGGGGCATTTAAGACAAAAAGCGCCTTCCAAGTGTATTACGCGCTTTAAATTTCGAGAAGATTTTTCAGAAATAATTTGAGAAAAAATTTAATGAGTTGAGTGTAATTATCAAAATCTTCATCAAAATGGGCAAAAGCTAAAGCGGTCGTGACTTGAGTCACAAACCACGCGTGCTAATGTGCGCCAGATGCCGACAGCGAAGTTGATTCTTGCAGCACGCGCCAAAATATCATAGGATCTTTAGTAATATCAAAACTTGTATTGTCTTTCTCTAAGCAATCTGCCAACGTGTTTATTGTTAATTTCCTGTAATTTTTACTGATTTGGCATAGCCTGACCTTGAGCGTAGTCAGAGGGCAGAAAGGCCATGGTCTCAAAGAAAATTTTCGGAACAATTTTGATTTATTGCCATGAGTCCCAAACAAGATTGTGGTTATGGTTACTCTCTGTAAAGCTCACTAATATTAAATTTATCACTATATCTAAATTTAATCTTGTCGGAGTCAAAGCCATTATCTGCTTAAGTTGTTACTCAAGCTTTTTCAAAGAAATATCAATTAAAATGCAATGTTATGATTTTGATGTAACATTTTCTTGTAAATTGTCAAATTTAAATAAAAGATGGGTTTCCAGGCTTAATTTTTTGGCAAAGCTCTGTTTTGTGTCATAAGCTTTATTTATTATTTGAATATATTTTCTGTCCAATATCAAACGCTGTAGTTCTCAACCCGTGGGCCACAACAAATAGTCAGGCGGGTACCGGCTTATTTAGGACCGCAGTTTTTAAAGAGGGCCAAAATACAAAAATACGGACTTTGAAAAAAGTCTTCACCTTTAATTTGAATTTATAATACAAAAACCGGTGTATGTAGAGCTCTAAGATGTACAACAACATATTTTGCTTAACAAAAGTGAGCTGCAACAATATGAAGATTGAGAATCCTAATGTAAGGTTTACAGCAAGTAAAATTTGCAGTCAGGTGGTTGTCTGGTTTATAGTCAAGCAATTGTATGCTATTAACAGTGAGTTCACTGCTGTTGCGTTTTAGATATAATAATACAGAACTTTTCGGTTCTATCTCAATCTTAAATTTCTTTTAAAATTGAGTCGACGTATGATAATCGCTCGGATAATTAGGTTTGACTGCAACTTAATAAAACTTGGAAAAGATTGGCTTCCACTAAAAAAACACCTTAAACCACTTTAACACTAGAAGGACGGAACGCGTCAATTGACGCATTTTTCACCTTTGCGCATTTATAATTTTCGAAATGTGTGGATTACCACGCTCATATTCCCAGACTTTTTCTAATTTGGCCAAGCCCACATGCTCTCAAAATTTCTTGTTTCTATCTTATCTGTGAAGCGAAATGGAATGGCAACTACCTAGAAGGCCGACGTGCGTCAATTGACGCAATACTGGTTTACAATGGTAGCCTTACATTAAAGCGCATCGCCGCCTGTTACAGATTATATCCAACAGTGGAGAACAAAAGATAAACAGCTGCTGTCTGCACTTCTAAGCATGAGAAAATCATTTTCGGTCTAAAAAAGGAGTGTAAAATACTGTACTTACTGTAACTTCAATGCAGCTTACACTTACTGCAGAACAAGGGAGAAGTTTCGTATAGGCTTATTGCAAGAAAGGTTCAGTAGTTTATCTAAAATGTTTTAGTGTTTTTTTTATATTGTATCAATTTTTAGGAATTAATTTCGGAATTAGTATCAAATTAATCAATTTTCAATTCTTCTGCTAACCATAAACTGCTAAAAATGTCTAGACGAAGAATTGCAGCAAGGCGTGCTTTAGAAATCATGCAAAATCTTCCCTCAGACTGCTCTGATGACGATGGCTCTGACAGTGAAATTATCGACCCAGCTGTAAATACAGCATTGGCCAGTGTACCGTCGATTGAATCTGACGAATCAGATAGCGACGAAGAAGATGATGACCAAGTTACACATTCCGTCGTGCAAGGCCAAGGTGTACCAGGCATGATTCAAGGTAGGGATGGGTCAAGGTGGCAAAAGATTGGTGTGTCATCTGCTGCTCAGGGCCGTTTACAATCTCAGAATATCCTGCGGTTTCAGCCTGGGCCTACATCATATTCAACAAGACGTGTTGATAGTGACAGTCCGGTTTCTTCGTTCCGGATACTATTTGATGAACCAATGTTGAGAAACATAAAAAAATGCACAGTTGAAGAAGGACGAAGGCAAACTGGAGATCAGACTTGGGATGTGACATTGCACGAATTAGATCAATTTATTGGGTTGGTGGTTGCTCGTGGCGTGATTGGAGGACGTAACTTCCCTCTTAAAAGCCTTTGGGGAAAGTCGTGGGGTTGTCAAATGTTTTCACAAACCATGTCACGAGATAGGTTTGTTGAAATTATGAGATTTCTTCGCTTTGACCTAAAGACGGAAAGACGTAGAAACCTTCTGCATGATAAATTTGCTCTCACTTCCCAACTCTGGAATAGCTTCATATCAAACTGCCAAAAAGCATTCATCCCACAATGGAACATCACTGTCGATGAACAGCTGCTGCCATGTAAGGCAAGATGCAAATTCATCCAGTACATGGCTAATAAACCTGACAAATTTGGCCTAAAATTTTGGCTTGCAGTTGATGTTGAAAATAAATACTTATTCAACGGCTTTCCTTACGTGGGAAAAGACGATACGAGGAGCAGTGACTTGAGTGTACCTACAGATGTTGTACTGAAGCTCATGGCCCCGCTTTCCCAGCAGGGTTACAATGTCACGTGCGATAATTATTTTACCTCACTTGGTCTTGCTTTGAAACTGGCAGAGAAAAAATGCAGTCTTGTGGGCACATTGCGCCAGAATAGAAGAGATGTCCCTGAGGAGTGCAAGAAGAAAAAGGAACTGCATGAAACCGAAGTGTTTAGGTATGAAGGCCAAACCGCGATCACACTGACATCCTACCAGTGCAAAGCAGCAAAAAACGTGGCAGTTTTGAGCAGCTTGCACCCGGATATTCTACTTTCAAGGAACGAAAACCCAAAAAAGAAGCCAGATTCAGTGTTGTACTACAACAAAACAAAAGTGGGAGTGGACGTTTACGACCAAATGACAAGACTATATTCGGTGAAAGCAGCAAGTAGGCGGTGGCCTGTGCATGTTTTTTACAACGTAGTGGACATGGCTCTTATTAACAGCTGGATTATTTATAAGCAGGTTTGCCAAAGCAGTATCAGTCGTAGAGAATTCATCCAAAGGGTAGCAGAAGAACTAACTGGAAGTGCGACGAAGGTGTCTTGTAAATGGAGTGCAAACAAAGATTGCAGTCCCAATGACGCAAACGCTGGGCCTATTGTAAAACGTCGCCTTACCTGCTCCACTTCAAAGTGCAGAAACCGCACCACTGACATGTGCCAAGCATGTAACAAACCAGTGTGTGGGAGATGTGCAACCAAAAAGTGTAAACTGTGTGCATAAGTACAGTCATGGGTTGAAGCAAGCATCCACTGGTTATTAAAAACGAGCCATTATTATTTGAATGTGATTGCATTAATTCAATAAAACATCAAAACAATCTTTGATTAAAAAAATTTTTAAGAGTTGAAGTGCCTTTTTACGTGCGACATGATAGTTTGGCAGCTTTGAAAATTTTGCGTCAATTGACGCATTCCGCCCTTCTAGGTAGTTGAAAATTGCCGTCCTTCTAGTGTTAATAACTGAATATTGTATTTGCAGAAATAGTACTTCACGACTTCAAGCTTGTTCACTCAACGATCTCAGAATTAATGACTTTACTACACAATCAGGAAACCGCCAACACTGATTCCACCAATAACTGCTTAATACTCGCCACGTCCACAGAACCCACAATAAATTATCACAAAAACACAATATCCTTTCTTTACTCTGTCAATCAATCTCTCTCTCCCCACTGCAATGTTTTCTGCTCTCTCTTCAAAAAATTCCGTCGCCTTATATATAAATCGAAAAAAGCAATCCAGAAAACGCTGGAACAAAATCACGTGAAAAAAGAAAAAAAAGCATTTCAAGTTATGTAATCGGTTATCGAAATTCTTCGAAGAAGCTAGAATCACTAGATCAATCTGGAATTTTACTATGTCGTAATAATGATCGTGACGTAATAAAGGCGTACTTACAGCAAATCCAATTGCGAGGTAAAAGGTCTTTTTTTCAATCAGTAGCTGAGCGAACAAAATAATACAACACTATACGCATATGCGAAAACTATTCTCACAAGGCAAATTTCCTTATTCGTGACAACTGCACTGCATTGAATTAAGTGAGTATTAGCCCGCTGTTGTCCATTCCTCCAGTTATTCGACTATTTGTAAAAAACGTTTGGTGAAGCTTGTGCCATCTTAAAAGCAATATACATGTATTTTAGCATAACGTCAAGCAGCATTAAAATCAGCGCCAAAGCTTGCATCATAATTTCAAAGTTATTTAAAAAAGATGTTATTAGGGACTCCATTAGACAAGTCGCCATTACATGATATATTTTTCTGAAAAAAAATTTAATCTTTTTAAAGTCTTTTGGAAAATGATCAGGCCCTGAAATTTATTTTTGAAGCATTTCAAAGCTATGTAAAAATAAAGTCATTGATAAAATTGTTTTGCCAAGTTTTTTACAGACAACCGCATCGTTTTTTGAAGAAGACATACTTTTGCATTGACAAACTAAAAAGCTAGCAAGTAAAAAGTAACTATCATTATCATACGGGCAAAGAAGACTTGACTTCACTATCCTAGAACTCTACATAGACAAGTTGAATGGCTACTGTATTGTATAAAAAAAACATTTAGCTGTTTCAACTGTGGTTCAAGCTTTCTAAAAACAAATTTTATTGCAAACAGTATCTTTTCTTTTATGTTAGGATTTTGGTTTGCTTCCATTGTAGCAACGGTAGCAAAATGCACCTCGCAAAATGGTTTGCAGTAGCAAATCAATTAAAAAGCTACAAAGATATTGCCCAGTCGTTGC
The DNA here is from genome assembly GCA_963675345.1 of Trididemnum clinides. Lineage (NCBI taxonomy): Eukaryota > Metazoa > Chordata > Ascidiacea > Aplousobranchia > Didemnidae > Trididemnum > Trididemnum clinides. The sequence continues at coordinate 4,631,363 of OY776294.1, forward strand.
AAAGAATGCTATCAAAACTTTTGAGGAATAGATGATCGGTTGCACTTGCAGTTTATCAATATTTTTTTTCAAACAAAGAAAGTCAGCGAGTGGTGCATCTACCTTCCAGTTTGACTTAAAGCAAACCTCTAAAACAATAGTCTTAGAATCGATATTCGAATGTTGCTTCAAGTAGCAAAATAAAGATTTTCGATTTCTTTAACTTCAACCTGACTTTTCCAATTGCAGGAGAAATTGTAAAATATAAACTTAATGTTCATGTACTAAAAATATACTTACGTACAGCTAACATTCAAGCAATCAACCAGTATTGTGAATGCTGTTTGCATTGCTAACGATTTTTCTGAAAAAGATGTGTTGGTGCAAGATTTTTGCTATATTAAAACAAGAGATACAGATGAGACTTAAAGTCAGTGTGCACAGATGAGATCTCACAAGGAAACAACAATGAGTAAACCACCAAACGCGTCCAGGGATGGTCTCGTCAAAATTGGTTGGGTGGTATACTCATTGTTGTTTCCTTGTATATTTGACTTTGGTAAATTGTTATGCCCTTTTGCGCTCGTATGTTGCGTTACCAATTAGGTGCAAGGTGTTATAATAATTTTTTGCGTTGCTGTTAATGTGAATATTAAATGGCTGGAATTGAGTTTGGCATGTAGCAAAACTTGTTAAACCTGCCATTTTTCAAAAAAACTTTTGCAGAATAGCTAGAACATGGAGTTGAATTGGCACCTCTAACAGTTATCATTTTTTAAAAATATTTGGCGCTCACTGTTTTTATCCAAAATTTTTTATTTAAAAAGATAAAATTTTGTTGTTTAAAAACTGAGGCATAAAAAAACATTTTAATTATTATCTTTGAAAACCTACAAATGTTTATAGACTAACGTAACATGTGCGAGAAGTGATGTTTCATTATCAGTTTTATGGTCAAAACATTTTGTTTTTTGCTACGAAATTTTTCTGTCGATTCATGTTAATTTTTTCCTATTATCTCTGTTGCTGAGTGTTTAGCACAAGATTTATGAATATCAAATTTGTTTTTGAGTACAGCCGGTTAATTTTCTCCAAAACGTAAAACTTTCTGCAGTAACAAGTTAGTATATCACAACCAACAAAAGTTATAGCGGTATAATGTCATTGCAGTGTAAATCTTGTATGTTGTGTAAACCTTGCAGTGTAAATCTTGTATGTTGTGTAAACCTTGCAGTGTAAATCTTGTATGCAGTGTGTACCTTGTGCACAAATAACACACCTTATTGCAAGTTTTTAATTCAATGTTTTATCATTCAGTATGTCCGGATCCTGACGAAGTAAACCTTGCAACAAAGAACCCAGATTATGCAACATACCTCGCTACTGAAATGTTTGATTATGTTTGCCAAGGAACTTTAATATTGTCAACTACCAATTCAAACACGTGTTCGGTGTCTGGTAATGCTGCAGTGTGGGATTTGAGCACTTCTGGAGGAAACCTGCCAACGTGCGGTAAGCCTTTTTTTACGTATAACCTGACCTATAATTTATTCTTCTTTTATTTGAGAACGTTGTTAGTTGTATGATGAAACATCCGGGCGCACATTGATACCCATTGTATGTTTTCATTAACAAGATCCTTAAAGTTTGTTATTCCAGGTGTGGCATTATGTGGTCAGCAACTCGTATTTTTCTGCTCCACACTTGCAGGTCGCAAATGCTGAAAGCCATTTAGACATTAGGCTTTCAAATTTTCCTATATCAATGCGGCGATGGTATTGCTGCTTCAAAACCAGTTTGCTGTCCTGCTGATGATGTCACTCACTTTACATGAAGATGATTGCTGCTCTTCCTATTCAACTCATACTTATCAGTCCTTGCATCAAATAGACCAAAACAGTGTTCAAAGTTTTATTTCTTGTACACGATGATAAATTACATTATTGTAAAGTTGAAAAGCAGAACTTTTCCATTGGATTTGATTTTGGTGATTGGCTTGACTTGTTCGAAGTTTCAATGTGAGGTTGTTGACGCCACTATATTTTTGGATCTTAATTTTTCGCTTCTGAAGATATGTGTACGCAATCCCCATATCCTGGTTATAAAAGCGTTCCTAACGAAGACTATTGCAGAGCAGAATGCACGATAATCAAATCATTAGTATAAGTATGCAGCTTAAATCAGTGGTTCTCAACCGCGGCAGCATGTAAGTCGGGTAAGCCACAGCTTGGTATTATAATGCATATGTTGGCTACAGCACGTAAGTCGGGTGGGCCACGGACGTCTGTGTACTTTGAAAATAGGTTTGCATGCCGAATAAGGTTGAGAAATACTGGTCGATATAAACAGCCATACGTCCCAATTCCTGTAAAGTAAAGACACAATGATTTTTTTTTTTCTATTTGGAGATCAACTTCACCTCCGTGATGTGAACTGGCCATCCTCGGCACTGCATACGCAATGACTTTTTGTTTTTGAGATTCATCTTATGCTTCTTCCAGTATCATTGTAATTAACACATCAAAGTTCTTATGAAAGTGGGTCACAAAAATTTGTGGCCCCATGAAGTGGGCCGCGGCACGAAAAAGATTGAGAACCACTGGCTTAATACTATCGACAAAAGATCATGGATGTAAACACTGACAAATAGTAGAGCAGAAGCTGTTTCTGAGCGACACCATTTTTAAAGCATCACTGGTTGCATTTTTTCGGTGGTAATTGCAAAATTGAAGCTGCAGTGAAGAAGCTTCATCTTGTAACAGCTGTGTGTGCCTGTCTAGTGAGTAGCAAAGACGCTTGCAATATCGCGATATAAGAATGTACGAAACCGGATTTCAGTGGTTTCTTTGGCTAGTTTATAAATTCGTGGAATATGTTCCGGCCTGGTAATTTTCTTCGTATTAGTGTTTTCAAAGCAGATGGATACTCATCCAGGTTAATTCAGATTCGCTCTAAATTTTCTACGATAAAGAAAGCGATGAGCTCGGATCATAAATACACAAAATTTATGCTTCAAAATAAGCATTTAGAAAAATTCACAATAAAACAAGGCAATCTAAAAATACATTTTCTATATATATAGAGTAAATCTTTGTTATAACGCAATTGTTGTGGTCCATAAACCGCCATCGCATAAACAGCGGGGTCGTGTTTCGGATATCTGCTTCAGTCATGTGCTAATTGATTGAACAATTGTCAACCGGGTTTCAAATGCTCATCGCTTCGTAAACGTAATTTTGTTTAAATCCGAGTTCTGCTTCCGGCTATTGCACGCGTCACGCTACACCCACGCGTATTGAGGTCCATCGATTTTGCGTTAATCGAATCGAAGCGCGTCATAACCAAGCTTCATTGTATATACGGGATGTTCCAAGAGTCTTGAGCACGTTTTGACATTGAACATCTCAAAGACTATTAAGGATATAACAGTGCATCTAATATATTCTAAAAGCTTTCAGTCTCAAGTTTTTAACGGAATGTTCAAGAATGTTCAATTTGAGCACCGTTAGTCACACGGCACACATCAAACCGATAGACCAATTCTTGCCCAACACGTTTCAGCATTGCTTTGTCGATGGTAGCAACAGCTTCCGTTATTCGGATCTTCAGTGCATCCACGTTTTTTGAAAGAGGAGGCACATAGACCAGTCTTTTCACAAAGCCCCCCAAAAAATCTCGGGATGTGAGATTTGGTGAAGTCGCCTCATCACTAAAAACAAGCCGGTCATCAAATCTGTCATCTCCTAACTTCTCTGGCATTGCAACGCAAAACTCACGACGAGCTGGTTTATCAGTGTTTTTCAACTGTTGAATTAACTGTAGCTTGTAAGGTGCCACGTGCAATCGTCATTTTAAGACACGTCGATTAGTTGTTGCAGGAGACTTTGGTTCCCGACTAACTCTTTCTCATCGATTCAGAAGGACTCCGCTATAAGATATTTTGTTTAGTTCTATTCTAACCAGCTGAAAAAAGACCGAGTACATGTTGATGATCAGAATCGGTAGTGTCAAAAGTGTTGCATTATCTGCACAAAGCAAACAATTGGTTTTGCAATTCCCGATTTGGTCACTATTTTCAGCACAACTATCTATTTTATTCGATTCAGATGCGTATTACACAATGAAAATGTGTGTGTGCGGCAAGGTTCAGCAGATCTCCAAAATGTTTTCTTCATCTGCACAATATGTTATCTTCATTATTCAAACTTCATTCCGTTGGTCCTTTGGATGTTTTAAAAAGCTCAGTTTTTTTCTCATATAAAACATATGATTTGCAGGAATATTTCGTTTGTCCATCAATAATTCAATTTCATTTAGAATTTCTTCTACCTTTGTTAACTCGTAGAATCTCTGGCATTTTTGGTATTTTGCCTTTACGGCGTTCAACTATCCATTACGATCGACATGACAAATAATATCTCCTTTACACGAAACAAAAGCTAAAATTTCCTAAACTGAACTTGTTCCGCCTAAAATTCTGAAAAACTTAATCGTGAGTACCGCACAGTTGGTGCCATCGAGACACATATTTGTGTATGCGACACGGTTACTATTTGCAAAAGTCATCAGATAGGGGATTAGATATGTCCGTTGAACAATTCACAAAGTTGGGTGATTTGCAAGAATTACATTCAATGGGCTTGTGTAATGACAAAGCAGCATCACCAGGCTTCAAACCCTTTGATTTTCATGCTGGATCCCATAAAATTGAAATTGTTTTCCACCGTTCATGCTCAAATTACGCTTGGACGGTCAATTGCGGCGCTGGACGTTTACGCTAAAATGTTTCTAAACAAGTGGCACTGTTTTGACCAGTGAGTAAAACGATCTCAAAAAACCATGAGAAATCTCTAAAACCACAAACAATGTCAGCAAACAACTCTAATTACAAAAAGCCTTATTGGTGTCCTAGAAAACTAAACTACCTTCAAAGTTGTCAGATTTTCGAAACATAGACTGAAGACAAAAGTTTTTGATGGTTGGGGATATTTTTATTGCTATAGTGAATCCACATAATGTGATTTTGAATGGTTGGGGTATATTTATTGCTATAGTGAATTCCCATAATGACATGATTTTGGAGGGCGAGGAATATTTTTTGCTACAGTAAATCCACATAATGTCATAATTTTGGAGGCCATTCATGATCAGGAATTCGCAAATTGACCATAATTGTAATGTTTTTTTAAAAACTACTTTTTTATATCTTTTTATTGATTTTGGAGCACAAATAATGATATCATTGTGTTTTCAATGACATAAAATGAACCAACTTGATCTACCATCGTTACAATACTTTGCAAAGAAAAAAGGAAAAGCCTTTTAGCACATTTGCGTTCGTCTGAAAATCTAATTATATGTTGCTGTTGTTTTGTTAATAACTTTTTTGTTTTTTCACAGTTTGCGATCCCGCTTCTGCTACGTTTGCTCAGTTTATTACTGATATAGGAAATGCACCAGGTCTTCAAACGAATCCAGCGGATTTAACCATGATTGCAGGTGGTCAAACCGTCACGTTTTCTTGTACAGATACAACTAACACTGCATTAGTCGGTATCGACTCCTTCTTATGTGACACATTGGGAGATGTTAGTCCAACTACTGCACCATCTTGTGATTCAGGTAAGTCATTTATTCATCAACATACGCGAAAATAATATTTTAGATATTTTTTATTGTGTTTGTAAACTTATTCAATGTCATCTGTTACTTAATAACTTATGAAATGAAATAAAAAAGTAGGCTTGTCTTATATATAGGTCTTATATATAGACGTTAAAGTTACAATGAAGTTAATAAAGAGGGTTTTATTGGTAAAAAAAGAGATCCAATATTTTAATTCCGGTTTTCTACCCGTCAACGAAAGAGCCCGTATTCATTTCATGTTCCTAAAACTTAATAAACAGCATTGCGCCACTTCTGTCAATAGCATTTCCATTTTTTATTCCAATCAGCTTTTTTACCTGCCTTGTCCACGTCATCTTTAGCCGCTCACACCTTTTATGTGTTCTATTTTCGAAACATTGGCAAAAATTATTTGCTATTTTGTTTTGAGCTTTATCTTAACACCAAGGTTTGTTGAAAGAGAGCATGCACACATAAAAATCTTGTTGTTAAACGCAGTTTTTAATTCACATATCAGATCCTGTGAGGGGAAGTTTGAAGAGTTAGGTCATTCCTTCCTGCAAGTCGAATCTGGAGGAGGAAGTGCAATTAACTGAGTCCGGAAGCAAAATAGATGAATCTTTTGGTAAACTTAAACTTCATTTTCGTGGCGACGAGTTTTTAGTTAGGGAGACTAATGTGGTACAAAAGACTCTTAATAGGTTCTGAGAATACACTTTTCGGAGGCGTGGATCTGGTTTAGCACATGCTGAACTAAACTCAAAGCTACGTTTTGAAAACCGTGGTGATTAAAGTTTTCGTGACCTTATGATTCCACTTATCCAAATAATTAGTTGTAGCCTAAACAAGATCACTCTTAAACACATCTCAAAAGACCTTTATTTTGCACAAAAAGGTGCTAAGCAACGATCATTTAAATGCACTTTGCAACAAATACAGACTCGCTTTGTTTTTATGCCACGAAAATCACAGTGTCGTTGTGTAGCTGTTGATTGAACAAAGTGATTGGGAAATAAGGCTGGATGATGGAAATTATCTAACCAACTGAAGGCTGGATGATTTCCTTGATTATTTTTCTTTCATTTTCGTTTTGGATGATTTTCCTTCCATGACCTTATCTCTTTGCGGCCCAGGTCGCTTCCTTCTTGATGAAGAAAACTTTGACAAAATGCTGAAAGCTATTTTACTATAAGGGTTAAGGAAAGATATATTATCATTGTGCAAACAATTTGATAAAAACGCCAAACATATACGATGTTGATGTCAGTAAATAGCGGGAACCCCATTTTTCCCCTCTGATTCGAACTCTGTATTGAAACATCTGCTTATTAAACATATCGTCAATTTTTATATGTTTATCATATTCTGATATGTATTTGGACATGTAAACGTGATTCTTTTGCTTAAGAGTAGCGCCGAGCTCTGACGGTTAGAAACACACTGCTGTAATTTGTAGCTACGGACACAGTTTGGTTGTCATTCGACTTGGTCACGAAACTTTGATCTTTTCATCAAAGCAGTGGTCAACCAATTTCCTTTCTTTTGTTTTACGTTTGTTTTGAATCCATTAGCGGACATTTCTCATTATTTTACTAAATCGTACCAGTGTCCTTTATTTTTCCTATCTTTTAGGATGGTCATGATTTCCATACTGGTGAAAAAATCATTAAAAATCAGTTCAAAATTTTCTGTTTCATCGGTTGGTAGCAATATATTGGTTCGATCGGTTCGATCAATATATTGATCTCTCTAATTCCCAAAGATTCATTTGATTGATCAGCATCTTTCCAAAAGTATGGATTGAAGTTAAAAAGACACCCTTCTAAACTGCAGAGGCAACAAAATTTGTACCCAAATTTAATCAGTTTACCTCTCATGAACATTTTGGCCGAATGCATGCCTTTTTGTCTTTTCGTCAGCATTAGGGGGAATTACAGTTGCATGCATATCATTTGTTAAGTCATCTAACCCGATTTTATCGTTACTGAGGTCGGCAAGTATTTTCGCAATTTCGTCTTAAGTGACCATCTTTACTTTTCGTTGACTCATTCGGAAATTTTGTTCTAAGCAGAAAATTTGTAAACTTGTTTCTACTGAGTACTTGGCTTCATGGTCATTCTGAATTATTTAAACTAAAGCTTTAGCAAAACAGTATTTTTGAAGCAAAATATTTCTTTTACGAGGCGTTTCAGAAAAGAGCATCTTTATTGCTTAGCGTGAAATGAGCTCCACAACGCGGAACATATGAATGCAATTTTTATGCAAAAAACTCAATTACGAAATTTTACTAAGTTTTTGACCTAAATTGTACCTTGAAGCAATAAATCCTATATTATTTACTCCAGACCAGATTTATCATTAGCAAATGCTATGCTGATGACTATATACACTCTTGTTTGATATAATTGAATCACTGTCAGATATGTTAAAAATTGTGATTTGGGCACTTTAACAAAACTAAGTAAAATAAATTGGCAAATTTAGAAAACTTTTATGTGTGATAGTTATCAAAAAAACACAGTTCGCCTAAAATAGTATTTATTGCATCACAAACATCCACCAAAGCAACACAAATAGTATGTTTTCTTGAGCACTTGAAAGCGGTAGTCATTAAGGTTTAGTCTATTTCGGTAGCAGTGTAGCTGTGAATATATCAGCAATAATCTTTTTGGCATCATGGACGTTACGCCTCGAAAGAGAAGTGCGATTCTTACATTGAAGAATCACATTAATAAGTCTCACCGTGAAATTTCTGCCATCATAGGTGTGAACCAGTAAACAGTGAGTCAAATATTGAAGCGAATTTAAATCCGAGGCACATCCAGCCCGCAACAAAAGAAAAAGTGCGGAAGAAAACGTGAGACATCATCAAGGAGCAAAGCAACATTAATTAGAGAAAGTACAAAGTATCCAAGAAAGAAGAGTTCTGCGCTGAATTACTTTTGGTCGGGTAGAAAAAAATTCCTCACATACACCCAAAAAATTGGAATTAGAGAAAATCTTGAATATTAAGAAAGGTCGTAGCGGTGAGCTAAAAGCATTGAAAATTGCTTAAATAACATATTCTAAACATTTTTCGGTAACAAATGTAATGATTGTACACTCGTAATTTATGGAAGACCATGGCGCACGTCATGCTGCGAACCCTCCTCCCTTTACCAAAACGATTTGATGCTTCTTGATACTGTCCGCTGCTAACTATCAGAATCATAGCAGATGCCTAATTTGCGTTGCAGCAGATTTGGATACGACTGTCGATAACGTAGTTGTAAACTTTTACGCTTTTATTTGCGTTGTACTTTTCTCGTAAAGAATTTGGCATATATATGATATGGTAACACTTTTCTATGAAGCAATTTCATTTGCTTTCCCAAACTAAGATGTTGTATTTTGAATTGTTCAAATGCGTAGAACGGTACTTTCGTAGATGGAAGTACATTTCCATCAAAAGAAAGTTAGTCAAAAAGTGATAAATTCTCAAAATATAAATTGCAAATTTTTAAAACAAAAGCAACAAGAAAACCCATTTTATATAGGTAAACGTGTTTTTCGGTATACTAATAGCTGCTAAAACTAAAATTACCCATAGTTGAAAAGTAGTCACATACAAACAATCACAAAGCACCAAACCGGTTTCGCCATTATTGTGTCTTTTCAGTGATGCGTATCCGACTAGCAAACAACCGAACTTTCAAGATATTGACCTTTTATTTGTGGCAAATATTACGAGATTACCTGGCTGGCCATTATCGATGTTTTAGGTGCTTTTGTTAGTGAGTGACCGGGCTCCTGGTTTTGCTACTTATCGAGAGCATACAATTTACTATACCAGCGATGGCAAACTTTTTTCATTAAATGGGTCACAAATAGTATTTTATTGTGGAAAAAAGGAAAAGTGAGTCATAGATTTAACAATTTCGTGGTTGATACTCCAAAAATGAAGACTTTACTTCTAACTACGCCCAGTTTTCCCAAATTCTGCGGCTGACTCTCTAAGAAAGAAAAATGGTTCTCACTGTGAAAAGTTCCAGAAACTGATATCAAAATAAAAAATGTGCAAATGGGTCACTGAAATACCAGTAGCAGGTCATATTGTGACCCGTGGGTAAGTGGGTCAGTGGTTCGTTATCCCGGCACTATGCTGTAGACTCCACAGCGACACCTGACAATCAGGACTTTGACCAACAAGACGTAAGCATCCACTATACTAATACATTGCAGGGCGGTAAGTAAGAATTATAATGAGAGTGAGGATTTTATATAATAATTAGGTAGTCACACACGAACAAACTTTCCGCCCTGCAATTTTTAATGTTTCTCTTTGACTTTGAAAAACCTTTGTATGTATTTTCAATAGAAAATGCGCTTTTTAAAATAACAAAAAGTAAGATACAATTGAAAGAAATATGCAAAGCAGCAGGTAAATTTTCTATAGATTGACGCTCCATTCACACTAAAAACTACCTTTTAGTGTCAAACCCCTTCATCAATGTCATGGATTTAAGTTTTTGTCTAATTATGCCATCTTGTTTTTCGAAAACCTGTAGCTTGCATGGAAGCCTCGTACAGCATTGATGTAGCGCTCGACCGCTTGGTTGTGGCAAGGATTGTACATTTTCAAAGGGAATGTGTGAAGAGCTTCAACTTGTTTGTCTGTCAAGTTTCTTAAAGCTGAAGATTGTTGTAGTTCTTGTTCATTTAGGTTTACCATTTCGTGAAAAGATTTAGCTTTACCATTCAATGAAGGCAACAACAACTCTTCTACAAACTAATTTTGCATCACATTGCCATCTGTGTCATTGTCAGCAAAATTATGGTCCGAAAAATGTTCTTCAAAACCATTATTATTATTAATTTGTAACCTTGGACGTGTGCTATGAAGTGCTTATACTTTGTTAACTGCTACCCTTCTCAAATCATCGTTTTCATGTGCAAGGATTCCAAGGATAACAGCTTCTTGATGACTAATATAAGCATTTCGCTGAATGGCTTTCATAGAAATATCTCTAACTTGTTTGTGAGGAAATTTAACAATCCTTTGCATTAACTTGAAGAAATTCCTCGGGCTATCTGTGATGCTGTTATTGGTTTTGATGTCAAACCACGTTAGAAAACAAACTATTATGCAGAACTCTTCCAAAATTGCTAGTTTGTTTGGTGCATCGGTAATTGATGTGCAGTAGCGTAATATACGACAAGTAAGTGTTAGCAAACGTGAATGCACAATCGGACCTATTTCCAAGCATCGTAGATCTTCCTCTACAGTGTCCTTCATAACTGCGACGCAAATTTGGTGAGCATCATGTTGGTCTGTGATGACATTTTCTTTTAGCTGTGGAAAACTTTAGGGTATCTTTTTGAATGCAGCAACAGGCCTTATCATAGACAGGACCACCCAACACAATGTCGATTAGTCCAGAAAAACTATCAGGACTACGGGTAGTGCTATCTAATTCCAAAAATACATGGCGCAGAGCAGCTCATTTATGAGGAGCATGCAAACACACCACTGCAGAGGTCTCCGGAGATGCTCTTTCAATAATCCAATAAACTCATTGTATTATCCGGTCATTGATGCTGCTCCATCTGTTCCTCCACTCACTATTTCATCATGTAGTTTGGTTCCATGAATTGTTTTATATCTATTCTTTTCACTACTGAGGTATGATGAGATTTTTCGTACCAAGTGAAGCTCTGTTGTAGACTACCGATTTACTTAAACAAACTTTAATGAATTTTTAACTTAAATAGAAATTGTTAGCATATTGAGTTGTTGAGACGTATAATTAGTTAGTTATTGTATTGTATTATTAATACTTGGTTGAACGCATTTCAGTTTGCCCCGCGAATGCGGTGCCATCTGTCGATAACGAAAATGTAGCTGGAAGAACTGGCGATGCGGCTCCCTATTTTGCTAATGAAGAAGTTACTTACGAATGCGCTACTGGATACAGAACTGTTCCCGCTTTAACTCCTATAGTAGCTACATGCGGAACTCCTCCAACGTGGACTCCTCCAGCAAACGCAGCCACAGCATGTCAACCAGGTAAAACGTTGTATTATTTTGATTATTGCATCTCATCTTTGCAAAGCGAACACGAAACCACAATAAAAACCACAACGATTTCCGAAGGTTTCGATTAAACAAAATCGTCATTTCAAGCAATTTGTACTTCCTTCAATAATCCTTTCTATGCTGCGTTTATCATTAGTTAGACAAAAACATAAATAATGTTTGTTCTTGTATTAAAAATGATATAACAGCTAAAGTTTGTTAAAAGTAAAAAGAATTGTAGATGGGGCGATCAAATCTTGGGAGGTTTGAAGGATGGAGTGTGATCATAATAAGTTTATACTCGTGTATTTTATCATTTTCAAACGAAAATGGAGTTTTGCTACACTCTGTATATTTTTTTTAGTTGCATTGAAGCCGTTTTAATTCAGATAAAACTATGATATTTTGATGAAGTTTTTTGGCGACTCAAAAAAGCAGACGATGTTCTTTTGAAAATGATACTGTACGTATTTTTAAAGATCTCAACTTCATTGTTGTGCTGGACACATGTGCGGCAAATTTAGCGTCTGAAAAAACTGATGTTTCATTATCAGTTTTATTGTCAAAACATTTTGTTTTTTGCTAAGAAAGTTTTTTGTCGATTCATATTAATTTTTTCCAATTATCTCTGTTGCTGAGTGTTTAGCACAAGATTTATGAATATCAAGTTTTTTTCCTTGAGTACAGCCGGTTAGTTTTCTCCAAAACGTAAAACTTTCTGCAGTAACAAGTTAGTATATCACAACCAACCAGAGTAATAGCGGTATTATATCATTGTAGTTCAACCCTTGTATGATTTAACTATGCACGACTCAAAACTTTGTTTGGTAAACAAATAACACAGCTTATTGCAAGTTTTTAATTCAATGTTTTATCATTCAGAATGTCCGGATCCTGACGAAGTAAACCTTGCAACAAAGAATCCAGATGAAGCAACGTACTACGCTACTGAAACGTTTAATTATGTTTGCCAAGGAACTTTAGTACTGTCACCTAACACTCAAAACATGTGTTCAGTGTCTGGTAATGCTGTGGGGTGGAGTTTAAGTACCGCTGCAGGAAATTTGCCAACATGCGGTAAGGCTTTTTTACGTATAATTTGACCTATATATAATTCTTGGAATTTCTTCTACTTATGTTAACGCGCGGAATCCCTGACACTTTTTCGATATTTTACTGTTATTATTTATGAGTATGAGCTCTTGCTCTGTTTGCATGTCTTTTGTCAGACTGGGTCACCACCACGAGTAGACTGCTTGGCCCCACAACTTGTCTGTCACATAAGGATGGAGGCGTCCCGTTAAGTGCCCTGCCCAAGGACACAACAAGCAAGCTTGTCGGCTTATTCTCCACACTATCCCTTTTCATGCTGAGCGCCAAGCAGGGAAGCTGTGAATACCATTTTTTAAAGTCTTTTGGTATGACTCGACTTGTGAAATGAATCTCAGGTCTACCGACTGCGAAGCGAACGATTTAAACACTACGCCATTGCGCCGGTGTTTTTACCTGTACGGTGTTCAATTATCTATTTTGATGGACATGACAAATAATTTCTCTCTTAAACGAAAAAAAAGCTAAAATTTCTTTAATTAAACTTATTCCGCCTAAAAGTGTGAAAAACTTATTTGTGTGTACCGCACAGTTGCTGCCATCGAGACACACATTTATGTATGCAGCACAAATACTGTTTGCAAAAGCCATCAGATGGAACATTAGATATCTTCGCTGGGCAATTTACAAAGTCGGGCGAATTGCAAGAATTACATTCATTGAGCCTGTGAAATAACAAAGCACCACCACCAGGCATTACACCGTTTGCCTTCAATGCTGGATTCCATAAAATTGGAACTTTCTTATTTCCCATCGTTTACGCTCAAATTACACTTGGACGCTCAATTTCAGCGCTGGGCGTTTACGCTCGAATGTTTGCGAACAAGTGGCACTGTTTTAACCATCAGAAATCTCTAAAACCACAAACAACCTAGACAAACCACTGTAGTTACAAAAAGATTTATTAGCCTTCTCCTAGAAAACTCTACTACCTTCAAAATTGTCAAATTCTCTAAACGTAGACTGAAGACAAACGTTTTTGATGGTTGAGCATATTTTTATTGCTATAGTAAATCCACACGATAGCGTAATTTCGGAAGCCACTTATTATCACGGATTCCCAAATTTACCATTTATAAATTGTGATGTTTTAAAAAAGCAACTTTTCATCGTCTCACTGTTAATTTTGGAGCTCAAATATTGATGTCATTGTGTTTTCAATAACATAAAATGAACCAACTTGATCTACCATCGTTACAGTACTTCAGAAACAAAATAGAAAAAGCCTTTTAGTACATTTGCCTTTGAATCAAAACTATACGTTTGCTGTTTTGTTAATAAATTTTTTTTCTTTTTTTTCACAGTTTGCGATCCCAATGCAGGTGCGTTTTCTACGTTTATTACTGCAATAAATGCTAATGGACCAGATCTTCAAACGAATCCATCGGATTTAACCATGATTGCAGGTGGTCAAACTGTCACGTTTTCTTGTATGGATACGACTACGACTGCACTAAACGGTATTGACTCCTTCTTATGTGACACATTGGGAAGCGTTAATCCAACTACTGCACCATCTTGTGATCCAAGTAAGTCGTTTATTCATAAACAAACGCGAAACTTAATATTTTAAATATGTTTTATTGTGTTTATAAATGTACGCAATGTCACCTGTTACTTAAGAACTTATAAAGTAACATAAAAAAGTAGGCTTGTCTTATATAGAGGTGTCAATAAATTTGACGTAAAGTTAAAATAAGGTTTATAGAGAGAGTTATACTGGGAGAGAAAGAGAGATCGAATATTTTAATTCCGGTTTTCTATCCGTTAACGGAGGAGGCGGCATTCATTTCATGTTGCCCAAAACTTGATGCACAGCATTGCACTCCTTCTGTCAATAGCGTTTTCATTTTTTTATTCCAATCAGCTCCTCCACCTGGCTTATCCATGTCATTTTTGTTCGCCCACACCCTCTCCTTTTAACCACTTCAAAATCTAACGCTCTAATTTACTCATCATCAGTATTCTCTCTCAAAACATGCAATTAAATTATGACTTGAAAGCTAGAAAAAGTTTCAAGCTGCGCAAGGCAGAGATTGATTTCAAGATATTGACTTAGAGGAAGAAATGTTTTTAAAAAAGGTTGTCTGGGCCGATGAATATGTGGATCTCTAAATTTTGTTAAACTCTGGATCTATTTGAGCTTCTTGTTGCTTTGGCTATATTACGGTTTGGTGAGTATTTCTCGAGAAACAATTTCAAAACTTTGTTGACCGTAGATATAGAAACTGGTAAAGCTTACTAGACACTAACAGCGTAGACTATCAAACAGTTTTTTTGGTGGTGAACACCCTTATTTTGGTGCAGTAGATCCAGATGATGACGTGTTTTTAGAGGCAACTCAGAAATTTGCTTATAATCGGAGATTTACGAACCCTTCATTTATAAATTTTTATGATGTTTTTTTTTAGCAAAATGTATTTTAATGTCTTTCGATTGATTTTTGAACTAAAGCAGTAAAGTGATATCGTTTTGATTTTGATGACATGAAATATACAAATTTGCTCTACCACTATTACCATCACTAACGCGCTTCACAAACGAAACAGGAAAAAACTATCAATAAATTAACTGCGGTATTACTTAATTCTAACCCCTCATTTTGGTCTAGCTCAACATGGAAATCTGAAAAGTAAACTTTGTGAATACGTCACTATCCGTGACGACAAATTTAGTAAAATATCGATCAAGTATTTTTTGCCTTAACTTGAATATCATTTTTTCTTGTCAACTTTAATAGCATTCACTTAAAGCTGAAACCAAGACAAGATCGTTTAATTTTTTTATGACTTTCAATGCTCGTTTAATTTCGTGTGTTAGGCCCCTGTTTTGGTTTAATTTTTCCTATCCTTTTTTTATCTCTTTAATACACCAAAATTGTGATTACTTTGTTTAACGGTATTGGTATACAGCTAGACTGGTTGATTCAGTTACTGCTTGTACTGTAACTTGGTAGAAAATGTAAGGAAATCTGATGCACTCTAACATTGACAACTTCACGCGGAAAAAATTACGATATGAATAAACGATAATGATTGAATAAACATTTGTGTTGATTTGCTTTTACGCCACTTCGCTCCAACAAAAACAAATTTTTCCATTTTTATCTTTAACTAACAAAACTTCTTTATAATCAAAGCATTTTTTGATCTTATACCAAAAAACCTGGATTCGGTAGTTATTGCTAACTATTAGCTCTGTGTTATCAACCTGGTTGGCAGGGTGTTTACGTACCATTGCTAAATGTTTTCAAAATATTGAAAAATCTTCTCTAAACCAGAGGTGTCAAATTCATTCAGCGTTGCGGGCCACATCTGCATACGTGGATTTCATACGGACCACGACATAATTTGGAGATTACTAGTTTTCCAGGCAACAATCTCTGAAAGTCATGCATCGTGGCCTGAAATGATGCTGATCTCCGAAAAAAATAAAAGCAATATCAGGGACCAGGCATTCGCATTGTCGCACAAAATCCTTACACGGGCCACCGAATACCACGTCATCTTTGATTGATTTCCCGTATGTTTGATTCCCCTGCTCTAAACAACTCTGTCCACGCGCATCTTTCCTTGACATCGGTACCAACAGTTTTTTTGAACTGATCAAGATCGCTTATATTACAAGACTGGCAGTAACATAGCCAACAAAATGTTTGCGGCTCAAATTTTTCGTAAAGTTTTGAAATACAGCTCTCAATGAAAGCTAGAACAAACCTTTTTGTAAATGCTTAAATCTATTTTGATTACTGAGTATGTCTTGACGGCAACTTTCAGCTGATTTTGTGCAAGTAATTGTACATAAAATGAAATCCAACGTTCAAAAAAACTAAGTTAATAAAAAACTAACCTCTCAAAAATTTACTTCAGTCGAAAACTTCTGGGGTGCAGCTCACAGTAACCTAAAAATTAATGTCAAAAACATTGCTTTACAGTAGTCACAGGACAATGCTTCTATCTTGTATCGATTGAAAATTTGTATTGTAGTTGAAAACAACATCTACTAAATATAGGCGCGAAAGAGCACTTGCTGGGTTGTTCGGCTAAATCATTTATAAAGAAAAGTTTCGCTTTAATATTTGATGTGAAAGCCTTTAAACTTGTTTCTGCGCCCACAGAAAATAGAAAAAATAAATTACACGAAGAATTGTTTATCATGGAGATCATATTGCCTTCTAAAACACAGTTTTGTGAAAATTGTTGAGTCGGCTGTTTTCTGTTGTTTGAAATTAAAACTACAGTACTTTTTTTTATCAAAAGACAAGAATTTGAGAAAATTTGCTTTCAAACCCTTTAGGCGCCAGAACTTCAATGTTTTAATTTTTGATAATTGCTTCTTTAATTAAGGTAAAAAACGCTCCAAGTAAGGTGTAAACCGAACTTTACGCAAATTTGTTCATTTTTTCGGGTTCAAAAAATGCGTCTCATTTTTGAAACATTGACAGAATTTGTTTGCTGTTTTGTCTTGAGCTTTACCATTTAATACCAAGGTTTGTTGAAAGAGAATATGAAGTGTGTTGAAAGAGAATATGCGCACATAAAAATCTCTTGGTAGAACGTAGTTTTTAATTTACATATCAGACCTTGTGAGGGAGAGTTTAAGGAGTTAGGTCATTCTTCCTACAAGTCGAACCTGGAGGAGGAAGTGCAAACAATTGACTCCGAAAGCAAGGTAAACGAATTTTTAGGTAAATCTTGAGCTTTATTTCAAATTAATGAATTTAAAATAATTATCTTTCCATATCTTTATTCAATTTATTGGTTGAACAAAGTGATTAAGCAATAGGGCTGAGTGATGGAAATTATCTAACCAAATGAAGGCTGGATGATTTCTTTTATCCAAGCTGATTGCTTTGCTTACTCTTCCTTCCATGATCTTGTCTCTTTGCGGCTCAAGTCACTTCCTTCGTAATAAAGAAAACTTTGACAAAAAGCTCAAAACTAATTTTTTATGAGCGATAAGGAGGTAAATATCCTGATTAGTCAAAGCATTTTGATAAAGAGGCCAAGTATTTACGATGGTGATGTCAAAAAATAGCGTAAATAGCGAGAACCCCCATTTTTTTCTCTGATTCGAACTCTGTACAGAGACACCTGCTTATCAAACATATCAACACCTCTTATATGGTTATTATATTTTGATATGTGTTTGAAGATGTTGATTCGCTTCTTTTGCTGTTAAGAGTAGCGCCAAGCTCTGACGGTTGCAAACACATTGCTGTAATTCAGTGGTTGTCAACCTTTTTACAACTGAACGCCCTTTTAACTCAGTTTGAAAACCTGTACGCTCTTTTTCTAAGTCACGCATTCAAGTCCAACACAGTAGTAATTTTGGCTTATAAAAGATTACGTTGTTACCTAAAAGAAATGTCAGCGTAAAAACAAAAGCACATAAATTTACTTAATGAGATTGTTGCCGCTGAATTTTATCAGCCAGTTGTGAAAAACGTGGCATTAACCATGTTTCCAATGCTCCTCTTATAAGAGCATCAACATCTTTGATTGAGTTTTTCTTTTTCGATTTAATTTCAATTTCAACAAGAAAAAAAGCTTTTGCTCGCAATGGTATGTCGAACGCATGCAAACAAGAATGGAAATTGCTTTTTGAGCGAGAGTTTCGTATTTAAAATTGTTGAGAAGCAATACCCAAAAATCAGTGTAGTCTGTAAAAGTTTAAAATTTTGCCTTTTTAACCAAATCAAGTCGTACAGTAGTTTGACAAGTTTATTGGTGAGGTAGTCCAAGTCTAAATCTTCGTTTGTGATTGATTGCACAATCCACAGTAGAGAGTTCATACTTGTCTAACAATAATTGTCTTCTTGAAAATAAACTCCAAAGTTTTGTGGTAGTACTTCGAGATGCTCATCTACAGTTGATGTTGTAGGTACTTCAAGGTTTGTAGTTTCGATTTTCCACTTACAAGTCTGCATGTAATTGTTCAACGATTCAAAATCTTAAAAGTCGCGAATTGTTACTTTTCTCTGCCACAACTTTAAAATTTGTTAAACTCATTGCGTCTGGATCAATATCTTTGCACAGCTCTGAAGACATTCAATGTCTTTTTGAATGCATGCGAACAAAATTTGCAATTCTTATTACATCGTCAACAGCAGTTGCAAAATCACAATGCTGGTTGGTTCCGTGTTTCAATTTTTTACGTGCAAGTGGCTCTTGATGGATCATGCAATGGTTCAAAACACACGGTGATACGTTTTTGATTTTCCGAATAACTCCATTTGTAGAACCTTGCATGGCTGTTGTTCCATCAGTAATAACTGATGTGTATTTCGTCCAATCCAGACCATGCCCCTCAGACAATTGATTCAGTTTGTCAAAAATAGCCTGAGCAGTTGCGCTAACACCAATTTTTAGGCAGCACAGGTAATGCTCCACAATAATTTTGGCTTCCTCATTGGCAAACTTACAATACACAATCAATTGCACCTTATCTGAAATGTCTGTAGTTTTATTGAGTTGTATACCATAAGAATGAGCTCTCTTCAACTTGTCAATTAATTCAAATAAAATAACAAATTCAATCAATTAAAATAACCGTTTTTAACAATGTGATTAACTTCTTTAACAAAGTAATGTGACATATTAAATCAAATTTTCGTATATGTTTTCACTGTTACCTCAAAAAATGATATAATTTGCCTTCAAGTCACGTTATATTTTTCTATGGAAGGGCAGAATTGTTCACCGATAACCGACATGCACGGTGTTTGCGAGCGTCGGTAGCCACCTATCTGGCATTTCTGGCAGTACGCGAGGCGCGCGTTGTTTGAATTCATTTGTCGACCATCCGGACCTCGTTAATCCAAATAAACCAAAATCCGGATTAACGAGGTCCGGAAAAGCGAGGGTCGAGTGTATTTCAAAATATAGACTCTTATGAAGTCGCAGCTACGAAAGTCATTCTCTCAAAACAGACAAACTACAATTTTACCAGTATATAAGCGCTCGCCTAATGGTATGACGCATTTACACTCCTAAGCGCCGGCTCCTGGTAATAGCACTTCAAACAAAGGCTGTTTCAAATGGTCAATCAAAAATATTGCACTGCGAGGAACAAATCGTTAGCGAAAACATCGCATTAGCAGCTTTTTACGGCATTGGGTTGATAGAACGATTACGCCTCAAAAAATAAGGAACTATTGCGAGTCTCCAACGAATTTTCTCCGGTATACATCAAACAACTCTTACGGAATTTCAATTCGAATTAATGATAAGTTATTTCTTATTATTTCCTTCAATACATCTAGCGTAGCAAGAAAAAATGTTACTAATATAGTAACTAAATATAGATTGAGTCCCATATAGACCTTGAAAACGAAGTATCTGGTGCACCCCTGTACGTCCCATCGTAGTGGTACGCCCTCGAAAATTTCTGGTACGCTCTAAGGCGCACGATACACATAGTTGACAGAACTGCTGCGATTTGTAGCTGCGGACACAACTTTGTTGTCATTCGACTTTGCCACGAAACTTTAATCTTTTTATCAAAGCAGTGGCCAACTAATTCCCTTTCTTTTGTTTTCAATTCATTAGTGGACATATTTTTGACACTATTTTACTGAATCGTACCAGTGTCCTTTATTTTTCTATCTTTTAGAATGATCATGATTTCAACACTGGTGAAAACATTAACAACACGTAAGCATCCACTATACTAATACATTGCAGGGTGGTAGGTAAGAATTAGAATGAGAGTGAGGATTTTCACGAACAAACTTTCCGCCCTGCACTTTTTAATGTTTCTCTTTGACTTTGAAAAACCTTTGTATGTATTTTCAATAGAAAATGCGCTTTTTAAAATAACAAAAAGTAAGATACAATTGAAAGAAATATGCAAAGCAGCAGGTAAATTTTCTACAGGTTGCCGCTCCATTCACACTAAAAACTACCTTTTAGTGTCAAACCCCTTCATCAATGTCATGGATTTAAGTTTTTTGTCTAATGATGCCATCTTATTTTTCGAAAACCTGTAGCTTGCATGGAAGCCTCGTACAGCATTGATGTAGCGCTCGACCGCTTGGTTGTGGCAAGGATTGTACATTTTCAAAGGGAATGTGTAAAGAGCTTCAACTTGTTTGTCTGTCAAGTTTCTTAAAGCTGAAGATTGTTGTAGTTCTTGTTCATTTAGGTTTACCATTTTGTGAAACGATTTAGCTTTACCATTCAATGAAGGCAACAACAACTCTTCTACAAACTAATTTTGCATCACATTGCCATCTGTGTCATTGTCAGCAAAATTATGGTCCGAAAAATGTTCTTCAAAACCATTATTATTATTAATTTGTAACCTTGGACGTGTGCTATGAAGTGCTTATACTTTGTTAACTGCTACCCTTCTCAAATCATCGTTTTCATGTGCAAGGATTCCAAGGATAACAGCTTCTTGATGACTAATATAAGCATTTCGCTGAATGGCTTTCATAGAAATATCTCTAACTTGTTTGTGAGGAAATTTAACAATCCTTTGCATTAACTTGAAGAAATTCCTCGGGCTATCTGTGATGCTGTTATTGGTTTTGATGTCAAACCACGTTAGAAAACAAACTATTATGCAGAACTCTTCCAAAATTGCTAGTTTGTTTGGTGCATCGGTAAATGATGTGTAGTAGCGTAATATGCGACAAGCAAGTGTTAGCAAACGTGAATGCACAATCGGACCTATTTCCAAGCATTGTAGATCTTCCTCTTCAGTACCTATCATAACTGCGATGCAAATTCGGTGAGCATCGTGTTGGTCTGTGATGACATGTCTTCGATGACATTTTCTTTTAGCTGTGGAAAACTTTAGGGTATCTTTTTGAATGCAGCAACAGGCCTTATCACAGACAGGACCACCCAACACAATGTCGATTAGTCCAGAAAAACTATCAGGACTACGGGTAGTGCTATCTAATTCCAAAAATACATGGCGCAGAGCAGCTCATTTATGAGGAGCATGCAAACACACCACTGCAGAGGTCTCCTGAGATGCTCTTCCAATAATCCAATAAACTCATTGTATTATCCGGTCATTGATGCTGCTCCATCTGTTCCTCCACTCACTATTTCATCATGTAGTTTGGTTCCATGAATTGTTTTATACATTTCTTCTGCAACAGTACGACCTCTTCCCTTCTGAGAAGAGAGATGAGTAAGATGACAGTTCCCTGGTTCTCCTGCAATACATATGTCTTCTTCTAGTTGAACTTTTTCATTCAAGTTCTGGAGAATTACTCGAGTAGCATTTTTCCATTCATCTGTACAAATGCTTCTCAATATAGGTTTTTTGTTGTAATTGAAAGTTAAAAATGATCGTTATTTAGATTTAAAATCTACATAAAATTCATAAATACTCAACGTTTCCAAAAACTAAAATCGGTTTTTCTTCGCCAGGGGTGGCTAAAGTTCAAACATAGACAACGGTTGCATAATCAAAAGAATGAAACGAAGAAAAACAAAATTCAGGCAATAAACAAGTGCAGCAGCAACAACTGGCGGTTAAAAATATATAAACTTGTTCAGTCCGGATAAAAACTGTTAATTTTTATCGTTAAAAGCAAAATCAGTTTTGTGTATTTTTAAAATGATTCGATCACAAACCGTTGACTGCCGTCCGCTTACCGATAACCATGATGCAAAACTGACACAAAAAAGCGAAAACGCGTATCAAGCATAGGTCGGCCTTGAGGAGGTCTCGAGAAACGTGAGGTAATAGATTAAACTTGCAACCAACTATAACACAAAAAATGAGAGCAATACTATTAAATTCTAACACATGGTTACATTTAAACACACGTACAGTATTTAACAGGATATCTATTATTATAATGACCTGCTATCATCAATAACTGAACAGCGCACCTTTACTTTAGTTTTTTGATAAGTTCAGAATTTCTGTGTTGCTGCTTCGCTTAACAATGAATCGCACGGGTGGCACAAACAGCAATGTGGCGTCGTTATGCATTATGACAAAATAAAATAGAAAAACAATATGTTTAGAAAAAGAAGACATTAATTCAACATGAACAAAGCACAAATTTTTGATAAATTTTGGCATCGGAAGCATCTTTTTGTTATCTCCCATAAAACCTTAATCGCATTTCAACGCCGTTAAATTTCAACGCTTTTCAATCTCATAAAACCTTCTCAGTTACAGAGAAGCCATCACACTAATCTATATCACATATTGCCGTATAATAAGAATTAATTAGTGGATTGTCTTTAAATACATAAATATCTCTAGATTTCTCTCCATCTATCTCTCTAGATCTCAAAACTGCCAGGGTGTTAGAAGCAAAGCTTTGAAGGGATTTAAACCCCCAACTACACTTTGGACTCGGGTTGATTAATTAGCTGATTAATCAAAGCAAGTATTAATGCATCCCAAGCTGACGTAGTAATAAAACAAACTAAAATATTCAATTTGCTTTCGAAAATATAGTCTGGTCAAAATCAAGACCAATTCTAAAGAGTGTGTAACGTAGATTTAATGTATTACGACATAGTAAAATCCGCGTGCGTCTGCGGCTAATATACCGGCGATCTATTCTTTTCACCACTGAGGTGTGATGAGATTTTTCGTACCAAGTGAAGCTCTGTTGTAGACTACCGATTTACTTGAATAAACTTTAATCACTTTTTAACTTAAATAGAAATTGTTAGCATATTGAGTTGTTGAGACGTATAATTAGTTAGTTATTGTATTGTATTATTAATACTTGGTTGAACGCATTTCAGTTTGCCCCGCGGATATGGTGCCATCTGTCGATAACGAAAATGTAGCTGGAAGAACTGGCGATACGGCTCCCTATTTTGCTAATGCAGAAGTTACTTACGAATGCGCTACTGGATACAGAACTGTTCCCGCTTTAACTCCTATAGTAGCTACATGCGGAACTCCTCCAACGTGGACTCCTCCAGCAAACGCAGCCACAGCATGTCAACCAGGTAAAACGTTGTATTATTTTGATTATTGCATCTCATCTTTGCAAAGCGAACACGAAACCACAATAAAAACCGCATCGATTTCCGAAGGTTTCGATTAAAAAAAATCGTCATTTCAAGCAATTTGTGCTTCCTTCAATAATCCTTTCTATGCTACGTTTATCATTAGTTAGACAAAAACATAAATAATGTTTGTTCTTGTATTAAAAATGATATAACAGCTAAAGTTTGTTAAAAGTAAAAAGAATTGTAGATGGGGCGATCAAATCTTGGGAGGTTTGAAGGATGGAGTGTGATCATAATAAGTTTATACTCGTGTATTTTATCATTTTCAAAAGAAAATGGAGTTTTGCTACACTCTGTATATTTTTTTTAGTTGCATTGAAGCCGTTTTAATTCAGATAAAACTATGATATTTTGATGAAGTTTTTTGGCGACTCAAAAAAGCAGACGATGTTCTTTTGAAAATGATACTGTACGTATTTTTAAAGATCTCAACTTCATTGTTGTGCTGGACACATGTGCGGCAAATTTAGCGTCTGAAAAAACTGATGTTTCATTATCAGTTTTATTGTCAAAACATTTTGTTTTTTGCTAAGAAAGTTTTTTGTCGATTCATATTAATTTTTTCCAATTATCTCTGTTGCTGAGTGTTTAGCACAAGATTTATGAATATCAAGTTTTTTTCCTTGAGTACAGCCGGTTAGTTTTCTCCAAAACGTAAAACTTTCTGCAGTAACAAGTTAGTATATCACAACCAACCAGAGTAATAGCGGTATTATATCATTGTAGTTCAACCCTTGTATGATTTAACTATGCACGACTCAAAACTTTGTTTGGTAAACAAATAACACAGCTTATTGCAAGTTTTTAATTCAATGTTTTATCATTCAGAATGTCCGGATCCTGACGAAGTAAACCTTGCAACAAAGAATCCAGATGAAGCAACGTACTACGCTACTGAAACGTTTAATTATGTTTGCCAAGGAACTTTAGTACTGTCACCTAACACTCAAAACATGTGTTCAGTGTCTGGTAATGCTGTGGGGTGGAGTTTAAGTACCGCTGCAGGAAATTTGCCAACGTGCAGTAAGGCTTTTTTACGTATAATTTGACCTGTATTTTGTTCTTCTGTTATTTGAGAACGTTGTTAGTTGTATGATAAGATATCCTGGTGCGATCAAAAAAGATCAAAAATGATCAAAAAAGCGATAAGTTTGGATCACAAATACACGAAATTTATGCTTCAGAATAGGCGTTTTGAAAAATTCACGATGAAACAATATAATCTAAAAAGTACCTTTTCTACATTTATGCATTAAAACTTGGATATAACGCGATTGTGGATGTCCATAAACCGCCATCGCATAAACAGCGGAGTCGCGTTGCGGATAATTTGTGCATTTGTCAAGTACTCAAGAGTAGGACAATCGCCAACAGTGCTCGAATGGCTCATCGCTTTGTAACCGTAATTTTGTTTAAATCTTAGTTCTGCTTACCGCTATTCCACTCATCGCGCTACACTCACGCTTGTTGGGGTCCATCGATTGATCGCGCTATATCCGAATACACGT
>OY776294.1:4656845-4711845 GCA_963675345.1 Trididemnum clinides
AAATGGCCTGAAAGTATTTCTGATGCTCAACGATGTGATATAGTAAAGCGTGGACCACATCAACTAATAATGAATTTTCCATATAATAACACAACTCCAAGGCGACGTTTTTCCTCCAACCATTATAAAGGTGTGTTACCTAATGGTGAAAGTGTTTCACGGTCGTGGCTAGTTTATTCTGGGGAATCAGATCAAGTTTTTTGCTTTTGTTGTAAGCTATTTGGAAAAACACTAAGCCCCTTTTGTAGTGGTATAAATACATGGGAGGGTTTTTCGAAAAAACTGAAAGACCATGAAAACGGCATTTCCCACCAAGAATGCTGCAGTCAATGGATGTTGCTAGCTGAAGGGATAAGAAATTCATCCACTATCGACAAACGCGAGATGAATATTTTTTTCAATGAAAGACGTTTTTGGAGAAATGTTTTAGAGAGACTTATCGACATTGCCTTGTTTCTATCGGAAAGGAATCTTGCTTTTAGAGGATCTGAAGAAGTCTTAGGTCTCCTCACAATGGAAATTTTCTGAATATATTTGAGCTTTTGGCAAGAAGAGATCCGATCCTAAAAGAGCTTCAAGACAGAATCAAGAATAAAAACACTAAAGATCACTATTTGAGTCCTACCATACAAAATGAACTAATTGAATTGCTAGCGACAGAAGTTGAAAAAGAAAATTTACAGCAATTGAAATTGGCAAAATATTTTTCTATAATTTTGGACTGCACTCCAGATATGTCACATCATGAACAAATGTCTGTCATTCTCCGTTATGTACTATGTAATGAAGAAGCTGCTGTTGTTAAAGAAACATTTTTTGGCTACTTGAGAATAAGTGACAGTACTGGGAAAGGCTTGTTGGACGCTTTCTTAGAAAAAGCGACCGAACTGCAACTCGAATTGTCTGATTGTCGAGGTCAGTCATATGATAATGGTGCTAACATGAAAGGAAAACATACTGGGGTCCAAGCAAGAATGCTAGACATCAATCCCAAAGCTGTTTACGTGCCCTGTGCAAACCATACCCTTAACTTAGTTGTTGTTGACAGTGCTAATTGATCGACGGAAGCATTGACATTTTTTGGAGTACTTACAAGGTTGTATGTGCTGTTTTCTTCCTCTGCTCAGCGTTGGTAAATTTTGAAGAAACATGTGGAGCTGTCCATAAAGTCACAATCTGATACTCGTTGGGAAAGCAGAATTAAATGCATCAAACCTCTTCGATACAATTTAAAAGAGGTGTTGCTGGCACTGAAAGACTTGGAAGCCATTTCCATAGAAAGAAAAGATGGAAGAGCTGCCTCAGAAACAAAATCGTTGATAGCTCATTTATCAAAATGGAGTTTTCTTTTGTCGGTGTTTATTTGGTATGATATCCTATTCCAAGTCAATAAAGCAAGCAAGATTCTTCAATCGTATGGAGTCTCCCTTCATACAATGGAAACGGAAATCCAGGCAACTGAAAAGTTTTTGCAAAACTATCGCACAACGGGTTATGACAGTGCCGCAACATCTGCTGTTGAAATAGCACAGGAATTGGATATTGATCCTTCTTTTCCTCCGTCAAGAAGTGGAAAGAAAAGAAGATTGTTTGATTACCAAGGTGAAGAGGAACAACGAGCTACTCCTGAACTGAAATTTAAAAGCAACTTTTTCTATCCATTAGTAGACCAGGCTATTATGTCAATAAAGGAGCGCTTTAATTTGTTACGTGAGGTTTCTTCCGCCTTTTCGTTTTTGTACACACGAGACAAACTTTTGCTTGTGCAACAAGAAAATGCTCTTCTTACTTGCTGTAAAGAGTTCCAAAAAAAGTTCGGTGACATTGATTCTGATGAAATGAGCGCTGAGCTACAGCGGTTTGTTTTAATTTTACAAAAAAAACGCAATCTCAATACGGCTCAAGACTTTCTGAACTATCTTCTAAAGACTCATTTATTTGAATTGTATCCGAATGTGTACATCGCACTTCGAATCTTACTAACTTGCCCCGTGACTGTTGCCAGCGCTGAAAGAAGCTTCAGCAAATTGAAACTGATCAAAACTTTTAATAGAACGTCTATGACAGACAGTAGACTATCTTCATTAGCCATGTTGTCAATCGAA
This sequence comes from Trididemnum clinides, assembly GCA_963675345.1. Taxonomy (NCBI): domain Eukaryota; kingdom Metazoa; phylum Chordata; class Ascidiacea; order Aplousobranchia; family Didemnidae; genus Trididemnum; species Trididemnum clinides. The sequence continues at coordinate 4,658,951 of OY776294.1, forward strand.
AATGACTGCGCCCGATCTCTTGATTATGACAATGTCATAACAGCATTTGCGAACAAAAAGGTTCGCTCCAGACTATTTAAATGATACTGTGTTTTTATAACTTTTTCATGTTTTTCAGTGTCATTGCTTTCGTTTCGCAGTGTCTGCATAAATGTCCTACTGAACTCTGGCATCGGTGCCGAATTTTTTATGACTTGCACCTTCGGTATCGGCATGCTTTATTCTGACATTAGCCTGTTTACTTATGTACAAATTGTGGTGTATTTTCTTAATGCAGCTTTTCAATTTTACACCTCTAAAGTGATATGACCTGTGCGCAGGGGCTCTTGCGCTTACTTTGGGGGGGGGGCCCGAAGTTGGAGTGCTACGGGACTGCTTACAAAGATACACACCAATGAGGTACAGAACATCGACAATGTCTATCATTTCACACAAGTCAAATGGCATCCATTCGTCTGGATTTTTGCTTTTTTTTCTGAGGTCCCTTCTTGCATGCTCGTTAGTGTGTTTGACAACCTGCTCAAGCATATTAGTCAATAAAGTAAGCAAAAGGATCAACTTTATTTTGGATGGTTTTTGCAGCACCAATTGGTCTTCGTTGGTGTGTCCAAGACTACGTGCACGTGTTCTTGATGGTGGGGGACACGTGGTAAACCACACAAGGCCATTTTTTCCTGCAAACAAGCTTCTGGCCGTAAGATCATCACTGTCATGCTCAGAGGAGTCTTCGCTATCACTTTCCTCCCCACTACCGACAGTCAATTCATCGTATGCACTTGTGGTCTGGTTTCTGACAATAGAAGAAGCGTCATTACATCTCTCAGGTGATGATTGGCCATCCACAGAATCTTTGCTTTCAATGATTTTTTCATCGTTAGATTTGTCTTCTAAATCAGACCAACTCGTACCACTTTCCCAGCGGCTGATGCTGCATCCAGTAGCCTTCTTGCAAACGTTGTTCAGATTCTTTTGGGATCTTTACCGATTTGCAATCAACTCTTCGATGTTTCTTTCTTTCTTCTGAAACTTCTAATCTTATGTCATAAACATTTTTATTTTGCATTACACAGTATGAAAAATGCGATGATTAACTATTTCTTATATTGTTTGATTTAATTTGATGTCTGTGGCACTTTGCAATTAACTACTAACTACATAAGTTGTAATTCAAAAAAAAAGTTACACTATTACCTAACATTGGTCTCTAGAGACCCTACAGATTTTTTCTTTTAAATCCTTAATAACTATTTTATCAGTGTAATATTTTTGAAATTATAAATGTGAAATAGAAGAAGAATAAATGCTTTGGGAATACTTGAAGTCTCACAGAACGTAGCCAACCATTTCAAGAGATATGAGAAAAAAACAGAAGGCTCGGGTCGCTAGCGACCCACATAGGCGTTTAAGGGTTAAGATGGCAGTCTACGAAATAGGGCAGTCGGTAAAATCGACCTTAAGCTACCTGTACCTTTAAGTAAAGTTGCTCTGCGAGCTATTGATAACATATACTGTGAATAAGTTTTTGATTTTTAGATATAATATATATTATTTAAAAGAACTAGTGTTTTATCAATATTATTAAATAGAATTTGTAAAAATTTATTCAAGAATGCCAAAGAAAGCGAAATCGTCACTTTCCAAGGTGAGAGCCTACGAAGTACGCTACCCTACGGAATTCATGGCCACTGCTCGAGGAAAATTGTTCTGTACACTATGCTCTACAATTGTGTCGCATGACAGGAAATTTTCAGTAGACAAACATCGTCAGAGTACAAAACATCACAAGGCCCTGTCATCAACATCTCAGCAACGATAGCAGCCGCTAAGCATAGCAACAGCAAGTTTCGACTGGAATGATTATGTTGGAAAAGAGACAGCTGCTTTCCTTTTAGCAGGTATTCCCCTGTACAAACTTAGCAATTCTGACACGCAGGCCCTTTTTAAATATCTTGGTCAAAAAGCTCCATCCGAGTCAGCATGCCGAAAACCAATTGATGATATGGGGAAATATGAAGTTAATCGAATTTGCAATATTCTTTCAGATAAGGTCATTTTTATGGTCATTGATGAAGCTGATATTCCAGGTTCCAAATATGTAAACACCCTAGTTGGAGATATAGAACAGCCAGAAACAACTTACCTGTTGCATTGCAAGATTCTTGATGCTTCACCAAATCAACAAACTGTTGTGCATGCCATAGATCAGTGGTCCCCAACCCCCGGTCCGCGGACCGGTACCGGTCCGTGGGTCAGTTGGTGCCGGTCCGCACAAGGACATTACGCAATCCAGATCATAACCTTGGTTTATTACATCACAAGCCCTTGTTATGCTGAAGTTTTTGAATTGTTATTTTGACCTTGAACCTGGACATTTACGCAGAGCACAGCTTTATGTTTTTTAACAGTACAGTTTTAGTATCTCAGTTGTTTGTTAATTCTGGTACGTGTTCTGCTTTGCAGCTCCAGGCTAATTCAGCTTTCTTTTTTAGTGAAGTTATTCTCATTTAAGCTATTTTTTTAGTTAAGCTATATCTCATTAAATCTTTACAGTCAGTTACTTGTGTGTTAAAATTTATCAAAAATGGGTACCAAACAGACGTCGTTAGAAAGCTTCATTGTGAATGGGAAAAGGCCCATTGAAGAGACAGAAGAGCCTTCAACATCAAAGAAACAGAAAACTTTTAACAGACAATACCATAAGTCCTACTTGAAATATGGATTTATCGCGAGAGGTGATACCTATGTACCAACACCGCTCTGCACACTTTGCGGTGACCGGCTCTCAAATGGGCCAATGAAATCGTCAAAACTGCTTCGCCACTTGAACAGCAAGCACGTTACATCAAAAGACAAGCCCCTGGAGTATTTTGAAAGAAAAAAACGGGAACACGAAGGACAGGAAAAGTTTCTGAGGGTCACTACATCAATAAATGAGAATGCATTGAGAGCATCATTTTTGGTGGCTAACCGCATTGCTAAGGCGAAAAAGCCATTCACCATTGGTAAAGAATTAATCTTGCCCTCCACTAAAGACATTTGCCGTGAGCTTCTAGGAGAGGCTGCTGTTAAAAAGATAATGCATGTACCTTTGTCAGCAAGCACTGTGACAAGGCGCATTGAAGAAATAGCCGAAGACATTGAAGCACAATTGTTGAAGAGGATTAATACATCGCCGCGGTACGCACTCCAGGTTGACGAATCTACAGATATCGACAACAACGCAATACCACTTGTTTATGCATGATATCTTTATCAGGAAGATATGCATGAGGATTTGTTATGTGCGCTATCCTTACCAACCAACACCACAGGAGCAGAACTATTCAAGTCATTAAATGGTTATATATCAGGAAAATTAAAATGGTTTTTTTGTGTCGGCATATGCACAGACGGAGCTGCTGCCATGACCGGACGATTGTCTGGTTTAATTTCTCGATTAAAGAGGTTGCTCCTGAGAATGAATTTACTCATTGCATCATTCACAGGGAAATGCTGGCAAGTCGAAAAATGTGTCCGGAATTAAACAGCGTATTGACTGATGTCGTTAAAGTTATTAACTACATCAAAGCACACGCCCTTAACTTGCGTCTATTTGAGCAACTTTGTGAGGAGATGGATGCAGAGCGCAAACGCCTACTCTTGCACACAGAAATAAGATGGTTATCCCGAGGAAAATCGCTAACCTAAGTGTTTGAACTACGAGAGCCATTGCAAAGATTTCCTTCAGGAAAGAAGTCACTTCTGGCAGCACATTTCAGTGACAAGGTATGGGTTGCAATACTTGCTTATCTGTGTGATATATTCAGCCTGCTCAATGAACTAAATCTCTCCCTTCAAGGAAAAATGACAACTGTTTTCAAGTTGGCTGACAAAGTAGCTGCATTTAAAGCGAAACTGGAGTTGTGGGGACGGCGCCTAAACAATGGTATTTTGGATATGTTTCAAACATTAGCGGAGATGTTGGGCAAAACTGAGCCTGAGCCTTCATTTTCGAAGTTGGTGCGCGATCATCTGTCTTTGCTTTTGAAAGATTTTGAGCGCTACTGTCCAAGTACAAAAGACCCACGAACTGGTAAAGAATGGATGCGCAACCCATTTGTCAGCAAACCAGGTGAATCTAGCATGTCTGTGCAAGACGAAGATCAACTGCTGGAGATTGCAAATGACGACAGCCTTAAAGCTACGTTCGACACAACAACTCTGCCAGTGTTCTGGATTAAGGTCATGGCGGAATACCCGGATATCGCTACCACAACGCTTAAGAGCCTATTACCATTTCCGACATCCTATATGTGTGAAACGGGGCTTTCTGCAATGGCAGCAACCAAAACAAAACAACGGAATAACCTGGACGTAAGCAAGACACTTCAAGTGTCATTATCTCCTATTATCCCCAGATGGAACCGTCTCGTTGCAGAGAAACAAGCTCAGGGTTCTCATTGATTTAAACATGGATTGAAAATTTTGCAAATTTAATTCACTTAATATTCGTTTTATGGTTCAAATAATTTTATTTTAAATGCATTTTCAAATACAAGTAAATTAAAAACAATCTGCGTTTCCCCCTCCCTTTTGGTGGGCCGCGGTAGAATTATCAAACCTAGACCGGTCTGCGGAGACAAAAAGGTTGGAGACCACTGCCATAGATGATGCAATTCGCACCCTCCAAACAGACAGGAACAATTTTGTTTTATTGCTCACAGATGCTGCCAGGTACATGACAGCAGCAGGTCGTGTGGTTAAACAAACATATCCGAAACTTTTTCACATTACCGGCGTGGTTCATGATTTGCATAATGCAGCTGAACGAATCCGTGCTAACTATGCGAATGTTGACAAACTAATTGCTGCAGTAAAACCTTCAGTGGTGAAAAATAAAGATCGAAGAGCAAAGTTTTCAGCAATCAACAGTCCCCCGCAACCCGTAGTCACCAGATGGGGAAGTTGATTGAAGGCAGCAGAATACTATGCAAAAAACTTTCCGCAAGTTTGTGAGATTGTTAATGCTTTCGAAGGTACAGGACGGTTAGTGGTGAAAGCAAAGGAAGCAGTTGCGGCTGAAAGCCTTCCTAAAAGCCGAAGAGAAATTTATCAATGTTTTACTAAACTCGTTGATGAAATACAAAGAGCAGAGAGCACAAAATATACTGTTGCTCAAGCCTATCAAAGAGGTTACGCATTTGAGTTTAACAGCGATCCAGCTGGAATAAACTTGTATTTGGCTCACCGATTCAAACTGAATAGTGATCTGAAAGCAATTGTGAAAATGACCCCGCCAAACATCAGTCCAGAACTGTATGCCAAATTGTTAAATTGCCAAGCAACTTCATGCACTGTGGAGCGAAGTTTTAGCATGCTAGGCAAACTGTTGGCAAAAGATCGCCATTTCTCCCCAAATAATGTTTGCAAATATTTGGCATTATATGTAAATAAATCGCTTGATTCAATCACTGTCGTTTAAAATGCTTGTGCATAAGTGCAACTTTTTGCAACTTTCGTTAACAATAAATGCAATTCTTTTAAGTTTTTAGTGCAACAAAAACTTGCCCTACTTATCACTTACCATTTTGCTAAATTACTCATTTCAATAAGCCATTTCTTACCTGTATACAACATTACTTCTCTATGTGCAACAAACGTTATCAATGCCACTCATTACGACGGGGATCATTGTAGCTTAAACGTTTTCGCTTTTGCTTTCAATCACCAAATAATGCAAAAAATAAATGATGTTTATAGAAATGTCAAAATTGCTATTTTTGGACTAGTTAATTACTTTACTCCAAAAAAATTCGAACTCCAAACTACTCTTCAAATACCGTTAACTCAAATATCCATCAACTCTTCAAATACCGTAACAAAATAAACAACCTTCAATTTGTAATAAAAAGCTTACCTTGCGTAGAAAAGATTAAGAGAAAACAACTGTGAAAGATCAACCTCATAACCGTCCTCATTCAGTCAATATATAACTGTGCAAATTTGCTTCGTCATATAACAAAAAAGATTCCCTATTGCTATAAAATTGATGCAATTAAAAAGAGCAAAACAATTGCATAATATATCGTTTCCTGTGAAGATTTCACTACTTGCTGATAACATATAGAGCTTGAGCTTGTATTTCTAGACAAGAAAATCAAACCTACTACTACCGAGTAGCTTACCAAGCGTGCAATCTAACCGCACTCGATAAACTCTTTGTAGAATGGTCTACCGACTACAAAGGGGAAGATCTAATCGCTTCACCAGTGTTTCTCAAGCTGTATGTTGCGGTGCAATGATGTGCCGAGAAGAATTTTCAGGTGTGTCGCCAAATTAAAAAAATTCTCGTAACTAAAGATAGGCAGGCAGATACGAACACGAATTGAAGTGCATATTAGCACATGCGTTCGCTCCTTCACAAAAGTGTGATGGTAGAAATCGTGTTTGCCTTAACGATTCAAAAAAAGTTGGCTAACTTTTACATAATTTGTTTCACAATGTGTTTCCAGATTCAATAATCTTCAACTAAGTTGGCTCGCACGCCTAAACAGAAAACCTATTGTGTTGGTCTGACAATAACAAGCCTTCTTCGAATTGCTCACTTATTAAGATCTATCTTATTCTTTCTAGCAGAGATGTATAAATTACATGCTTTTAGGTCGATTCCCATTAAGATTACACACCACGCAATTGAATTTGATTACAATCACGATTTTTTCATTCTTTCCCCTAGCCTAAATTCAATTAGGTTGACGGCATGAACCTGAATTGCCATAACATTTTTTAAGAAACTTTTTGTGCTCCTAATAACGGGCTACAAAAAACTGATATTTTCTTACTTTGGCGCGAGCTAGTGTATGATAACCAGTGCACTGCACAATCGCGTCGTTAATAGTTTCATAGAATCAACCAGTGTTGGGTAGACTCGGTCTGAAAAAAAGACTTCATTTGACTTGAGCCATTTGCACGAAATGCTCAATTTGATTCGGTACTCGACCCCAGTGACTCGAGACTTGAATACTGTGACTCGAAACTCGAGGCAAAACTCTATTGATCTGCTGATAATAAAATTACTTACATGAAAAAATCTCTGCATGTTCTCCCCCTCAGGAAAACGCTAAATATTATTTTCAGTCATTATGCTTGTAACAGTAACAAACAATGTTCTACAGTGACAGAATTGGTTTAAATATACACTTAGCAAACTGCAGACAGTGACACTGTTTCGACCTATTAGGTCTCTTCAGTGCAGTTGGTGACCAATAAGAAGTCAAAGGCGTTTAATAAAGCATAGCTTAGACCGTCACACTTGTGGGACCTAATACCGGGTCCACTGTAGTGGATGGTCTGTCAACTTCTGCGAAGCCGTATCACTCGTGAATGAGTGGCGGTTGTCGCAGGTGCACTAAGTCTAACAACTGCTAGAACAATAGTGCTGTCACAGCGGAGTGGTCACAAGGTCACAAACAATAGTGCTGTCACAATTACAATGGACCCACGGCCTGCTATAGACACGGCCCTATATGTCACCTTTTGATAGCTAAAATTACCAGGCTGACTTTTCTCTACAGCGAAAAGGCGAGTTGGTTGAGTTAACGAGAGACATTGGCAAAATGTATGTGCGAGCGACGTAACAAGGTTGCACTTTCGTGCACACACTGTTTAAAATCGATTGTAACGCTCGTGCATAGCAAAGCACGCGCTGAGTTAGAAAGTAATCGAGTTGTTTTGGCAGAACAAATAAGACAAAAATATCACTACAATTGAGAATACACAGAGACGTAGCAGCCGCCCCCCAAACCCCCAATTGGGGGGGGCCCAGGCCAACTTTGAGGGCCCAAGTTAGTCTGAAATTGCTTTTTGGCTACGTGACTATTTTCAGTTCAGCAGACTTGTTTACAACCGATTTAAACTGTAGGAAGAAATTGGCTTGTGACATCATAAGTGAATGCAACGTCATTTTATCTCGCAGAATCTAGAATATTTCGATTGATTTTCTGGTAGAATCTTGAATATTCGATTGACGTAACAATGCCGTTGTTACGCAACAATCATAGAATGGTCTGGAATTCTGTTTGGCTATAAATACCGGGACAATATATATACACTGCAGAGTGCAGATAAAGTATTTTATTGACATTGTATAGAATGAAACGTTCAAAAAGTGGTGCTCAAAAGAGAAAAGAAGCAGCCACTGCTCGAGATGCTGTAGCGAAATTGCCCAAGATGACAGATTTTTTCAAGATTACTGAGCAGAGTAGACCTGGCACTAGTACCGAGAGGGATGAAGAAAACTATAGTGTACAAGAAAAAGAAGACTATGACGATCAGCATCAAAGTGATTGTGAATTTCCAGAAAATTTAAGTTGTGATTTACCTGCCAATACGCAACCTTCAATATCAAAAATAACTGAATCTCAATTTACCCCTATCCCTGATGACCCATGTAAATGGCCTGAAAGTATTTCTGATGCTCAACGATGTGATATAGTAAAGCGTGGACCACATCAACTAATAATGAATTTTCCATATAATAACACAACTCCAAGGCGACGTTTTTCCTCCAACCATTATAAACGTGTGTTACCTAATGGTGAAAGTGTTTCACGGTCGTGGCTAGTTTATTCTGGGGAATCAGATCAAGTTTTTTGCTTTTGTTGTAAGCTATTTGGAAAAACACTAAGCCCCTTTTGTAGTGGTATAAATACATGGGAGGGTTTTTCGAAAAAACTGAAAGACCATGAAAACGGCATTTCCCACCAAGAATGCTGCAGTCAATGGATGTTGCTAGCTGAAGGGATAAGAAATTCATCCACTATCGACAAACGCGAGATGAATATTTTTTTCAATGAAAGACGTTTTTGGAGAAATGTTTTAGAGACTTATCGACATTGCCTTGTTTCTATCGGAAAGGAATCTTGCTTTTAGAGGATCTGAAGAAGTCTTAGGATCTCCTCACAATGGAAATTTTCTGGGTATATTTGAGCTTTTGGCAAGAAGAGATCCGATCCTAAAAGAGCTTCAAGACAGAATCAAGAATAAAAACACTAAAGATCACTATTTGAGTCCTACCATACAAAATGAACTAATTGAATTGCTAGCGACAGAAGTTGAAAAAGAAAATTTACAGCAATTGAAATTGGCAAAATATTTTTCTATAATTTTGGACTGCACTCCAGATATGTCACATCATGAACAAATGTCTGTCATTCTCCGTTATGTACTATGTAATGAAGAAGCTGCTGTTGTTAAAGAAACATTTTTTGGCTACTTGAGAATAAGTGACAGTACTGGGAAAGGCTTGTTAGACGCTTTCTTAGAAAAAGCGACCGAACTGCAACTCGAATTGTCTGATTGTCGAGGTCAGTCATATGATAATGGTGCTAACATGAAAGGAAAACATACTGGGGTCCAAGCAAGAATGCTAGACATCAATCCCAAAGCTGTTTACGTGCCCTGTGCAAACCATACCCTTAACTTAGTTGTTGTTGACAGTGCTAATTCATCGACGGAAGCATTGACATTTTTTGGAGTACTTACAAGGTTGTATGTGCTGTTTTCTTCCTCTGCTCAGCGTTGGTAAATTTTGAAGAAACATGTGGAGCTGTCCATAAAGTCACAATCTGATACTCGTTGGGAAAGCAGAATTAAATGCATCAAACCTCTTCGATACAATTTAAAAGAGGTGTTGCTGGCACTGAAAGACTTGGAAGCCATTTCCATAGAAAGAAAAGATGGAAGAGCTGCCTCAGAAACAAAATCGTTGATAGCTCATTTATCAAAATGGAGTTTTCTTTTGTCGGTGTTTATTTGGTATGATATCCTATTCCAAGTCAATAAAGCAAGCAAGATTCTTCAATCGTATGGAGTCTCCCTTCATACAATGGAAACGGAAATCCAGGCAACTGAAAAGTTTTTGCAAAACTATCGCACAACGGTTTATGACAGTGCCGCAACATCTGCTGTTGAAATAGCACAGGAATTGGATATTGATCCTTCTTTTCCTCCGTCAAGAAGTGGAAAGAAAAGAAGATTGTTTGATTACCAAGGTGAAGAGGAACAACGAGCTACTCCTGAACTGAAATTTAAAAGCAACTTTTTCTATCCATTAGTAGACCAGGCTATCATGTCAATAAAGGAGCGCTTTAATTTGTTACGTGAGGTTTCTTCCGCCTTTTCGTTTTTGTACGCACGAGACAAACTTTTGCTTGTGCAACAAGAAAATGCTCTTCTTACTTGCTGTAAAGAGTTCCAAAAAAAGTTCGGTGACATTGATTCTGATGAAATGAGCGCTGAGCTACAGCGGTTTGTTTTAATTTTACAAAAAAAACGCAATCTCAATACGGCTCAAGACTTTCTGAACTATCTTCTAAAGACTCATTTATTTGAATTGTATCCGAATGTGTACATCGCACTTCGAATCTTACTAACTTGCCCCGTGACTGTTGCCAGCGCTGAAAGAAGCTTCAGCAAATTGAAACTGATCAAAACTTTTAATAGAACGTCTATGACAGACAGTAGACTATCTTCATTAGCCATGTTGTCAATCGAAAATGACTGCGCCCGATCTCTTGGTTATGACAATGTCATAACAGCATTTGCGAACAAAAAGGTTCGCTCCAGACTATTTAAATGATACTGTTGTTTTATAACTTTTTCATGTTTTTCAGTGTCATTGCTTTCGTTTCGCAGTGTCTGCATAAATGTCCTACTGAACTCTGGCATCGGTGCCGAATTTTTTATGACTTGCACCTTCGGTATCGGCATGCTTTATTCTGACATTAGCCTGTTTACTTATGTACAAATTGTGGTGTATTTTCTTAATGCAGCTTTTCAATTTTACACCTCTAAAGTGATATGACCTGTGCGCAGGGGCTCTTGCGCTTACTTTGGGGGGGGCCCGAAGTTGGAGTGCTACGGGACTGAGAATACAAGGTGATAAATAGTGTTTTAAATCAAGGTAAGATATGTACAGGTAATAGAAGTGCAGACAAGATGGTTAATAATATTTGTAAGATAGTCTATCTTTAAATTATGGAACTAAGTAATTACTGAAGAATCGCCCAAAAGAGTGTTTTAAAGAGTAAATGAGTTGAGTTGTTGAGCTTATTTCATATATCGTGTTGCTGGTTTTGAGCAGGACATTTTATATTCACTATTTGTATGGTTTATTGTTAATTTTTGGTCGTAAGAAAACGTTTTTTCAATTGTTACGAGATCAGTATTTGTGTTCTGACGCGTTTTGGGTGACTTAAGTATACACTGTTGGCATAGTGCAAGCAAGCAGAAGATTTTGTTGTAATGTGTTTTTCCCATAGGCAAAAGCGAGCCATGCCACCACAAAGGGCACTTTCATTTACTTGATGACATTGCCATTATTTATAATAAATGATGCCTGAAAGCATTGGGCCTTTACCTGTAGGCTCTATGTTATTACACCTAAGGCCCCTATTAATTTTCAGGTACAAGATATACTTTTAAATTTGTTTAAATTGCTTTTTATGAAACACCATGATAATACCAGCAACATAACTAAGATCGATGGTAAATTAGTGCGTGGTCTTCGGTTGCAATTCTGGTTATAGCACATTAAATGAAAAAGTGTCCGCTTTTGAATTTTGCTTCAAAGATCCTGAGTTATTAGAGAAGTGGATAAAGTTTGTTAACCGCGGTGATTGGAAGCCGACTCGGTAATATGCATTGAACATTTTAAAGAAGAATTCATTACTCGGGGAAAACGAAACACCTTGAAAAAAGACATAAAACCTTTCCAACAATCTACACTATAAAGGCTTTAAAGCGCCCATCATCTTTGCAAATTTCAGCTGTCCGTCGTAAAGCTCCAAAAGTCTGTATATTTCAAAAAGAAGAAATAGAAGACTTTAAAAACCAAGATATTTATTTGTAATTTTGAAGATTTAAGTGAGCACAATGCTCCTAGAGGCTATCAGTGTGAAAAAACTGAAAATTTTATTATCTTTTACCACATAGTTTCAAATCAAACCACCGGCTTTCCACAAATTGAAGAAGCGATTAAAATAGACAGAAATCTAAATGTTCAATTTCAATTTTGTGGCTGTAGTGTTCCTTGACCACAATGGTTTAGAAAAAGCAAAACTGCTCAGCTGAACAGTTTCAGTGTGCTAGACAATTTTTCATCTTATCTTAGAAGCTTTAAAGACAAACAAAATCAGTTGCTAGTGGAAATGAGCAACCAGTCCCGTAGCACTCCAACTTCGGACCCCCCCCCAAAGTAAGCGCAAGAGCCCCTGCGCACAGGTCATATCACTTTAGAGGTGTAAAATTGAAAAGCTGCATTAAGAAAATACACCACAATTTGTACATAAGTAAACAGGCTAATGTCAGAATAAAGCATGCCGATACCGAAGGTGCAAGTCATAAAAAATTCGGCACCGATGCCAGAGTTCAGTAGGACATTTATGCAGACACTGCGAAACGAAAGCAATGACACTGAAAAACATGAAAAAGTTATAAAACAACAGTATCATTTAAATAGTCTGGAGCGAACCTTTTTGTTCGCAAATGCTGTTATGACATTGTCATAACCAAGAGATCGGGCGCAGTCATTTTCGATTGACAACATGGCTAATGAAGATAGTCTACTGTCTGTCATAGACGTTCTATTAAAAGTTTTGATCAGTTTCAATTTGCTGAAGCTTCTTTCAGCGCTGGCAACAGTCACGGGGCAAGTTAGTAAGATTCGAAGTGCGATGTACACATTCGGATACAATTCAAATAAATGAGTCTTTAGAAGATAGTTCAGAAAGTCTTGAGCCGTATTGAGATTGCGTTTTTTTTGTAAAATTAAAACAAACCGCTGTAGCTCAGCGCTCATTTCATCAGAATCAATGTCACCGAACTTTTTTTGGAACTCTTTACAGCAAGTAAGAAGAGCATTTTCTTGTTGCACAAGCAAAAGTTTGTCTCGTGCGCACAAAAACGAAAAGGCGGAAGAAACCTCACGTAACAAATTAAAGCGCTCCTTTATTGACATGATAGCCTGGTCTACTAATGGATAGAAAAAGTTGCTTTTAAATTTCAGTTCAGGAGTAGCTCGTTGTTCCTCTTCACCTTGGTAATCAAACAATCTTCTTTTCTTTCCACTTCTTGACGGAGGAAAAGAAGGATCAATATCCAATTCCTGTGCTATTTCAACAGCAGATGTTGCGGCACTGTCATAAACCGTTGTGCGATAGTTTTGCAAAAACTTTTCAGTTGCCTGGATTTCCGTTTCCATTGTATGAAGGGAGACTCCATACGATTGAAGAATCTTGCTTGCTTTATTGACTTGGAATAGGATATCATACCAAATAAACACCGACAAAAGAAAACTCCATTTTGATAAATGAGCTATCAACGATTTTGTTTCTGAGGCAGCTCTTCCATCTTTTCTTTCTATGGAAATGGCTTCCAAGTCTTTCAGTGCCAGCAACACCTCTTTTAAATTGTATCGAAGAGGTTTGATGCATTTAATTCTGCTTTCCCAACGAGTATCAGATTGTGACTTTATGGACAGCTCCACATGTTTCTTCAAAATTTACCAACGCTGAGCAGAGGAAGAAAACAGCACATACAACCTTGTAAGTACTCCAAAAAATGTCAATGCTTCCGTCGATGAATTAGCACTGTCAACAACAACTAAGTTAAGGGTATGGTTTGCACAGGGCACGTAAACAGCTTTGGGATTGATGTCTAGCATTCTTGCTTGGACCCCAGTATGTTTTCCTTTCATGTTAGCACCATTATCATATGACTGACCTCGACAATCAGACAATTCGAGTTGCAGTTCGGTCGCTTTTTCTAAGAAAGCGTCTAACAAGCCTTTCCCAGTACTGTCACTTATTCTCAAGTAGCCAAAAAATGTTTCTTTAACAACAGCAGCTTCTTCATTACATAGTACATAACGGAGAATGACAGACATTTGTTCATGATGTGACATATCTGGAGTGCAGTCCAAAATTATAGAAAAATATTTTGCCAATTTCAATTGCTGTAAATTTTCTTTTTCAACTTCTGTCGCTAGCAATTCAATTAGTTCATTTTGTATGGTAGGACTCAAATAGTGATCTTTAGTGTTTTTATTCTTGATTCTGTCTTGAAGCTCTTTTAGGATCGGATCTCTTCTTGCCAAAAGCTCAAATATACTCAGAAAATTTCCATTGTGAGGAGATCCTAAGACTTCTTCAGATCCTCTAAAAGCAAGATTCCTTTCCGATAGAAACAAGGCAATGTCGATAAGTCTCTCTAAAACATTTCTCCAAAAACGTCTTTCATTGAAAAAAATATTCATCTCGCGTTTGTCGATAGTGGATGAATTTCTTATCCCTTCAGCTAGCAACATCCATTGACTGCAGCATTCTTGGTGGGAAATGCCGTTTTCATGGTCTTTCAGTTTTTTCGAAAAACCCTCCCATGTATTTATACCACTACAAAAGGGGCTTAGTGTTTTTCCAAATAGCTTACAACAAAAGCAAAAAACTTGATCTGATTCCCCAGAATAAACTAGCCACGACCGTGAAACACTTTCACCATTAGGTAACACACGTTTATAATGGTTGGAGGAAAAACGTCGCCTTGGAGTTGTGTTATTATATGGAAAATTCATTATTAGTTGATGTGGTCCACGCTTTACTATATCACATCGTTGAGCATCAGAAATACTTTCAGGCCATTTACATGGGTCATCAGGGATAGGGGTAAATTGAGATTCAGTTATTTTTGATATTGAAGGTTGCGTATTGGCAGGTAAATCACAACTTAAATTTTCTGGAAATTCACAATCATTTTGATGCTGATCGTCATAGTCTTCTTTTTCTTGTACACTATAGTTTTCTTCATCCCTCTCGGTACTAGTGCCAGGTCTACTCTGCTCAGTAATCTTGAAAAAATCTGTCATCTTGGGCAATTTCGCTACAGCATCTCGAGCAGTGGCTGCTTCTTTTCTCTTTTGAGCACCACTTTTTGAACGTTTCATTCTATACAATGTCAATAAAATACTTTATCTGCACTCTGCAGTGTATATATATATTGTCCCGGTATTTATAGCCAAACAGAATTCCAGACCATTCTATGATTGTTGCGTAACAACGGCATTGTTACGTCAATCGAATATTCAAGATTCTACCAGAAAATCAATCGAAATATTCTAGATTCTGCGAGATAAAATGACGTTGCATTCACTTATGATGTCACAAGCCAATTTCTTCCTACAGTTTAAATCGGTTGTAAACAAGTCTGCTGAACTGTAAATAGTCACGTAGCCAAAAAGCAATTTCAGACTAACTTGGGCCCCCAAAGTTGGCCTGGGCCCCCCCCAATTGGGGGTTTGGGGGGCGGCTGCTACGTCTCTGCTGAGCAACGAACAACATCACAGAGCCAAAGGTCGTTTGTCCTATTTATCACAGCTTATTCGTTTAGCCATGCTGGTTCGATATACATCATTTCAAGCATATAAATTACTCCACGAACATTTTTTTCTACCCTTTTTGGCAATGTTAAGTAAACTCAAAAAAGGAAACATAGACGCTCTGAAAGTATGCAGTTATTTAAGGGAAAGTGGCAAAATTTCTTAAGACATAACTGTTATGGCTGACGAGATGTATCTTCGTAAATGTGCGCAGTACAGCAAAGGAAAGTTCATTGATTGTGATGAAGAAGGAAATTTTTACAAAGGCATAATTGTATTCATGATCCAAGGGTTAAAGGACTCTATGCTGGTTGTGGTTAGGGGTTGTCCTATAACTGCACTAAATGTTCCGCCAATGAAATGGCGAGTTGCATTTCTGCCTTATCCAATTTAGGTTTTAAAGTTCGAGCGATAGTGACGAACAATCATTTTGCAAACGTTAATGCTTTTGAAGCTTTGCGAACTAGGTTTTCAGCAAAAAGCGATTTGTACATCAAGCATTCTGAAGATGAGACAGTTACTTACCTCTTTTTTGATAATGTCCACTTAATTAAAAATATTCGAAACAACATGTTAAATGCAAAGAAATTGGTTTTTCTTCATTCTCATTCAACATTAATGAAGAAGTAATTGAATCAAGCCCAGGATACATCGCTTGGTCGGATCTGAGGTTAATATATGATAAAGACTGTAAACTATCAGCTAATTTGCGAAAAGCCCACAAACTCACATTTAAGTCATTGCATCCATTCAATAACCAGCAAAATGTTAGCTTTGCTCGGAAGGTATTTGACCAGTCAACAATACCCGCCTGCAAATGTTATTGTCCTCAACGAAAGGATAAGCAAAGCTTTTTAATGATCATTAATAAGTGGTGGATTATTGTTAATTACAAAACAAGATTTTCTGCTAATCCGCTAACCAGTGCAATTGTAAAAGATAATGGAAAAGTGGAGTTTTAACATTGGCTTGCTGACTGGTTTTCCAGCTGGAGCTATGCTTGCTTGTCACAGCAAATGTTTCAAGCTACGATGTCACAGTGGACTATGCTTGTCACAGCAAATGTTTCAAGCTACGGTTCCGACCCAGCAAGCACAAGCACACTTAGTGACGGACCTGCTTCAAGAAGGTTACGAGTTTATTATTTAGCTAAATTTTAAAGTAACCCACTTGAGCAAAGATTTTCGCAATATCGCTAAATGAGCGGCAGAAATTTTCTGGAAAGTTTAAGAGAGGTATTGAACAGCAAAAACACTCTTTTATGAAAATTACTGTTAAAAGAAAGAGATGGCATATTAGAAGAAATTTTGGAAAATACCCACAATCCCTCTAAAATCAAGAAATTTCCTAAATCTTTTTTAAAGATATCTGATGATGCTGTCACGGACAACATCACTATATGTAAAGATAGTGAAGAAGTTGAAGTAACAATTTTTGGTTCATAGTAAAAAAACAGTTAAATGTACTAAAGTGTGAATTATGCATATCATTTACGGAGGAAAATTCCTCTACCACTCCATACTATAACCACCGTTTTAAGGAAATTTGACTATTTCATTCTCCTCGTTGGCTGATTTTGGATGTTCTGCTTTTGCTTTGTTGAATTATTTTTATGACTTTATCACTCGACAGGACAATGTAAACAGACGCGATGCTGGTTCCTGCGTATTGTTAAAATGCCTTCACAATTTTTCCTGCGAGGCTGATCAGGAAGTAGCTTTAAAACTGGCTATTAGAATGATTGTAAACATTTATTATAACAGCAACAAAAACGTAAAAATGATTCTATTGAAAAAGATGCCATTACTGGCTTCAAAAAAAGGCAAAGTTTTAAATAGTTTTTGTGCTTTGCGAATGTTAATTGTAAAACAAAGTGAAGATGCTAATGCAGTATTTTTAAACTTTTGATTTCTTTATTGCTTTTGTATATAAGTGATTGTTAACATATTGTCATGTGAATACCCTTGCTTGCTTGTTTAATGTTTATGAAATTTGTATTTTTTTAAGATTGCATGTAACCTGGGAAACAGTTGTGCAGACAAGTTTTAGGGTTACATCTTTTTTTAACGTGGCCGCTATTCTTTTAGTGAAACCTCTCGGGAATAGAACCCAAGTGTACCAATTATCAGTCAAAATTCCTAACATCCACATGATTTTAGTGTTTTTTACTTTGATGACAAGCTGCTGATTCAATTCTCTGTTGTCTCGTTTATTTGCTTGCTCTTACTTTTCACGTTTGTAGGCCTGGTAATTTTAGCCATCAAAAGGTGACATAAACGGCCGTATTTGTAGTAGGCCGTGTTGGACCCAGTATTAGGTCCCACAAGTGTGACGGTTTAAGCTATGTTTTATCAAACGCCTCTGGCTTCTTATTGGTCAACAACTGCACTGAAGAGACCTGATAGGTTGAAACAGTGTCGCTGTCTGCAGTTTGCTAAGTGCATCGCTTGCCTTTTACATTGGTTTAATATCTTAGGCCTTAGAAAACATTGTTTGCTTCATGTCATTCGTAATTCTTTTTGATAAGTCACTGAATATTAACTGATAGAAACTTCGTTCAACTTTGCCCGAGTGATTGTTAGCAGTGGCATATATTGGGTGAGCCAAAAGAGTCAGTTGCCTCAGGTCCTCCCTTTTTAGATGTGTTGAGGAGCCCCTTTTAAAAATGCCGCTCGTGGTTCGATTTTGTAGCATTTTGAAAAGAGCCCTTTGCTTCAACAAATCTGGAAGATTAGAGGCACTGATATATATCTGTCGTGAGTGATTACTAAGAGAAAGAGACTATTTAGCCTTTGGCGGCATTTCAACCTTGGAAATTATTTGCCATTGCACGTTAGTATGTCTTTGAATAAGCACGTTTGCACATAGTGATGTTGTGGCATTGTGGATAGTGCTGCTGCTATCAAACGCAATGGTTTGAGGTCCAAGTCTTCGCTGGCAGGGTGTTTTTACAGAGGCAGTGCAAACTGATGAGAGGGTGCTCATTACGTGAACATAACGGGGAGTGTTAAGCGAGGGATAAATTTTTGTCAAATCACCAGTTTAATAAGTCATACAGACCCATAACAAACGACAAAAAGTCACGTTTTTAATACGTCATTGAAAATGATCAATCACCAACGTTCAACAGCAAAATAGATTCCACGGGTAAAATGCATTTGAAGCCAAAATAGCCACCGCCTTCCTAAAATTTATCTCTTTTATTGTTGTTGGGCCATATGCTTTACAATTGTAGTGACAATGTGGGTTTAACATAATTTTTAGATAAAATTTCATTTTGCCTATGTGATTGATACAACTGATATTTTTAGTTGTTTTTGGAAATCAGATTTTTGTTTGTGATATTTTATTTATGAAGTTAGTCCAGTTTTTAGTTTTATCCAAATGTGAAAGAATAAATTCATTTTTCTCATCATCAGTTTATTGCCGCTAGTAAGATACTGGTGGAAGTATAGCTAAGTTTGCTTTGAGAAAATATAATTTGTCTATTTCGTTTGTAGTATATATATGTTCAAATGGCTCCTCCGGCTTCACCCATCAAGCTCTTGTGTGAGCAGTAGCAAAAAGTTAATAACTTTTATGCACTTTCACAACTCCTGTACGCAAAATTGTCATCAACATATTTTCTTAATCATGGCCGGTAATGCTCACAAAGAATCTTGCCACAAATTAGCGTTCATACTAGTGAGGGAGAAGGGGTTGAAACACAGTCAAAACTGATGATAGCGGCGAAATGGTGGTTGCTTTCACAATTACAGAAATAAACTACTTTGTGGTAAGCCTATTTTGCGATGAGTTGTTACCTCGTTCGCATTTACATTTGTGGTATTAAGTTCTTTGGCTGCGCTATTGGTCTTGTTTCCGGCATAGCGAAGAAAGCGGCTATGGCTTCCACAAAATTATTCACAATATTTTAATAGAAGCTCATTAGGCCGAGCTATTTTCAAACAAATGTTCTCTCTAAATTCAATTTTACAAATTGTTATGATTATGGTTTTACATTGATTTTTTTCTTGAACTTGGGATTTTATTACAATGCTGTATAGTATACACATAAATACCTCAACAGGCAGCATATATGTCTCAAGCCATGAGTTTCTCAATACCCTGCTGGCTACGCATTATCATTCATATTGTTTTTTTCTTGCTTTGGTATGCTCATAGAAGTTAAAAGAGCCCTTCCTTTTCTCAAACTTTTAGGTTTGATCCCGGTAGCTCTATTATGCTATTATCAACCAAAATAGAAAAACTGCTTTTACTAAATATGGTACGATTTTATATCCCGGCAGGGTATACCATCACCCGTGCTAATTTAAAACGTATCAATTAATATAAAACGTATCAAGCAGCTGGACTAGCTTAACCGTACAAATATTTGTGCGAGAAAAAACGAAATGTTTTAGTAAATATAAGCCATAGTTCCTGTACATGTAATGGTTATCACGTTGGTCTATTAATCAAGGCTGGAAGTATTCAATAAAAAGAATGATTCACAAATTATCATTT
The DNA here is from genome assembly GCA_963675345.1 of Trididemnum clinides. Classification (NCBI taxonomy): domain Eukaryota; kingdom Metazoa; phylum Chordata; class Ascidiacea; order Aplousobranchia; family Didemnidae; genus Trididemnum; species Trididemnum clinides. The sequence goes on from OY776294.1 coordinate 4,678,866, forward strand.
GTAAGTTTTTACAGTTTAAGGAGAAGGGAGAGTGAAATATAGTCGATATTGATGGTGTCTCCCAAATGGTGGTCGTTTTGACAATTATAGAAATGAGGTGTTCAGTGGTAGGCTTATTTGACGATTTGGTGGCACCGGTTTTGTGTTTTCATTTGTGACAGTAAATTATTTGGCTGCGCTGTTTGCTTTAATTCGGCCATAGCATGAAAAGGAAAAATGCCTTTCCCCTAAGTCATATAATTTAATCCAATAGGCGCCTATTAAGCTTTTTTCAAACAAAAACATTTCCTCGAAATCCAGTGTTACAAATTAACGCTATTATTGTTTGATTTTTATCTTTTCCTAAACTTGGTATATTATTACATTTATCTTTGCCCCTAATCCATACCTCCCTACTTTTAAGTGAAAATAACCGTTTTGTAACGATATCCTTGCAATTTCAAATATCAGTAATAGCTTTACCAATTATGTTTGCTATAAAAATGATAGTGGATAATTTTGCCGCCTGCTGCTGTTTTCACCATATAATGGCAAGCATTGTGATGTCATTTATAATTATGGCCTAACAGTGCGTTGTAGGCCATAAGCCGGCTTTCCCGGCGTCGCCCGGCAGAGCCTACATCATTAGTGTGGAGGTTAACAATATTGATTCAGCTGACCAATCCGGCTTCACCCAGTGGATAGTTGTGAAAACAGCTATAAAATGTTTTGGTTTTTTCACATAGCCAAATTTCGTTTCGAAATAAAACTATCGTTTTTAAAACGCAGTTGATAAAAAACATTTGCGTGGGATTGCACATAGCCACTACATGTCCCCAAGTTTCTGGAAGCCCTGGCAATTGTTTTCACCATAGGTCTTCTTAAACTTATCAAACACTTATCCCTTAAATTGAAAGTATATCAAAATCGTGGAAGAGCGCTAAAGTAATTGATATGTATTTTTGGGATTACGTTATTAAATATTAGCTTACTACTTACAACTTTTTCATTGTTGTTTTGGTATTTGTATGAGCTAACGGCACAGACTGGGAGCATGTTGGGAGGTTCTGGCATAAACCCAGGCAGGCAAAATAAAACCAACCCGAAATCAAACACTCATCGTTAAGTTGCGAAAATAGCAGCACCCTCATCAGTTTAAAAATATCGGTTCAGTTGGCTTCACCAAGTTGGTATTTGTGAGAAAGTTAATGTGTTGTTGACGCAGCCAATTGTCATTCCAAAATCAAAAGTACCGGTACTGTTTTTTTGAAGGAAATTGATTAAGCCTAAAAAACCATTACGGGGATTGCGCATAACTGCCATTGTTTTCCAAAAGTTTCTGGAGCTCCTGGCTGCATCTTACTTGGCTTGTGTTCTACGTAGGAACTGAACTTGCTCACAATTGGAACAGCCAGCGATTCCAAACAGCATTTTTGTTCATTTTATGAAGTGTAGGGAAGTAAAATTTCAAAGTTCTGGGTAGGAGAGGCGCCAAAGTAATTTACATACGTATGTTCAAGAATACCCTGTTGAATATTAGGACCAGTTTTAACGACTTTCTTATAGCTGAATGCCTATTTCCGCAACCTAAAGCCTCTGGCTGCGCGCATGCTGCTTGGTCTTGGCATATGGACAACCAGCAAAAAAATAAAGTAACCCAAAATGATGCACATACAGTTAAGTTATTACAATAGTAGCCATTAGTAATGATGAGGTTAAGAATATCAAATTAGACGGCTGGGTCGGCTTCACCCAAATGCAAACAAAATTACTTCAACATTTGGATCATATGTAGCTTGAAACTAATATTTTGTTGCAAAAGATAAAATAAGACCATCTTTACTTCCACGTTTTGTAAGGGGATCACCATTTTGTTTGTTTGTAGTAGGCGGCTACATTTTTAAATGTTTAAAAACATCATTTTTCGATAATTCTTTTAGAAAATGTACAAGCTAATGCCAAAAAAGCATGTTTTTGAGAAAGAATAGTGAAAATGTACCAAAAAACTAATTTTTTCTAGACATTAAAATTTTGTGAAGTGCAGGCACCAAAATTATAAATAATTTTACCGTTAGGCTACAACAGCAACTTTTAAATCTTCCTTTTTTTGTTGAATCATTTTGTAAATTTAGATAGATAATGCCAAAGAACTATGCTTGCTTGGAGAAAGCCATCAAAATGTACCCAAAATCAAAAGTTTTTAAAATTTGCAGACTTCTTCGTTTCAGTAAGAAAATTGTTCAACTAACAATGAAACATGACATATGACAACCAATTTTAATGAGCCATTATAAAGGAATCCTTAGTCTTAACTAATTAGAATAACCTTTACTGTAGAGCAAATTTCTTTAACTTTCAAACGTCACTGATAGCTAGTACCTTATCGTATGGTCTACACATCAAACTAATCTGTTTTTACTTAGCTTACCACATTTTTGGAAACATAAAAAGTTACAACACAAGTCTTTAAAGTTCAGCTTTTTTGATATAAATCTAATAGTAAATGTACATGTCATATGTCATCAGAATCACCTTAAAATAGCCTACCGTTTAATTTTTATTTAAAGACGTTTGAAAATCGGTTGAGATATGAGGTTACAAATTAGTTTTTAGTAAGCTGATTTCTAAAAAGTGTCACAATTTTTGAAAAAAATCAGGAAATGATGAGCTCTGGCAGCAAAAACTGTGTTAGTCGTGCAAGTCAGCATTATGGCATCATACAGCAAGTTGAGGCGTGCAGATAAAAAGCAAGAAAAGAACGCTACAAACGCTTAAATTGCTTAAATAAAGAATTTGCTGTTGCATTGCTAATTCAGCATTAATTGTTGGGATTTTTTGTAGAAAGCCCCGCCACTTGCAATAAGCGTCTGTTAAGTGTACTCTGGAGGGTTTTTCAGTAAGGCAACCAATTCCTGATAATTGCACCCCCAGTGCACACTTCACTGTACATTCACATACTGGGCCTCCCCCTCCAGTGTACACTTAATAGGCGCTTATTGCAGGTGACGGGGGCTTTCTACCCAAGGTCCAATTGTTGTAGGTTTCTTTTATCGCAAGCAGCTTGCTTTCGATAAATAAAAGATCTTCCGAAAAAGAACAGATTGCGTTTGCGTTTCTACGATGAGTATTTTTTGAGTAAATTAAGAAAACGAATTATACAATTAATTGGCAATGATGACGTCATGCGATATTTTAAAGAAGTACAATTTGTTGAAGTTGCTAAGTCAGGTAGTCTGCTTTGGTTTAAGCAAAAAATCGTGTCCAGAAGTGCAGTTTTTAAAAAATTATCTTTGATTATGACGATATCGTGAGGTCACCAACCCTCTTATGACACTCACCATGAGGTGGTAATTAATCGTTTCAAGTTTGATTATTGTTCCTCTACTTACTAGTAATTTCAGAGAAGTTAAAACAAACACACAGAATTGCCATTAAATATTAGAACTGCTTCGTTCGACTTTTCCGTTACTGTAGGCTAATTAATATGAGCTAACGCCGCTGACTACGCCCATGTTACTTGGCCCTGGCATAATCCTCTCCATGCAAAGAGCAAACTAAGGCGAAATGAAGCACTTACTGTTAAGTTATAGCAATAGTAGGAGCCCCCCATTAATGATGTCGAGGTTAAGAATATCAAATCAGCTGGTTGCACCGGCCTCACCCAACTGCAAAATAAATTGTTTTAACATTTACATCATATGTAGCTCGACACTAACCTTTTGTTGCAAACGATAAGACATGACCATCTTTACCCCTACCTCTTCATCTTTTGTGATCACCAAGTGTTTTGCTTGGAGTTGGCTATGTATTAAGATTTGTAGAGATTTTATTTTTCGATAAATCGTTTGGAATATTTTGATAAATAATGCTAAAGATCCATGCTATCGAAAAAGAATCGACAAAATGTACTGAAGTGCTTACTTTTGTAGAAACTGCAATTTTTTGAAATGCAGGCACCAAAATTTTGTGTGTTTTTAATCAGTAAACTACATTTCATAAACGTTTAGAGACTTCAGTTTTTGATTAATGTTTTTCAAAACGTAGGCAGATAATGCAAAAGAACCATGCTTGTGAGAAAAGTAGTCAAAATGTACCCAAGAACTAACTTTGTCTAACAATTGCAAGTTTGTTAGGTGTTTAGGTGTCTAATCGGGAAAAGCCGAAAGAAAAAGAAGTTAGGTGTAGTAGCATAATTGTTTAACTAAAAATGAAATATGATGCATGGCAACCAATTTTTGATTAGCCACTATAAATTAAACATTTGCCCTAATCAATAGGAGTCACATATTGCTGGAAAGCAAGTTTCTTAAGCTTTCAAAGGACAGTAATTGTTAGTACCTTACTATGAGTTTTATGCATTAAGCTTTCCACTCTTTGGGAGGGTAAAACTTTACACCACAGATCTTAAAATTCAGGTTTTTTCAGTATAAAAACAAATATTATAGACTATCGAAATCGCCTTCAAATGCCCTTTAATTTATTCAAAAAAGTTTGAAAATTAGTTGAGAAATTAGGTCACAAATCAGTTTTGTAGTAAACTGATTTTGAAGAAAGGGTGCAATTTGTGAAAATATCTTTATATTATGACTGCCGTTGCGAAAAACTTGTGTTAATTGTACCAGACATATTATGACATCATAGAGCCAGTTTTAAGCGTGCAAGCGAAAAAGAGAACAATGCTTAGAAGGCATAAAGTGCTTAACCCTTTCCGGTCCTATGTCGCCTCTGAGGCGACATTGGTTTTTTCCCTTATAGGTCCTATGTCGCCTCTCAGGCGACAAGGTTTATTTTAAAAGTCTCTGAACTTCTTAGCTACTCCTGACATCTGTTTGCTTTTCAAGCGTTATGAGCTTTACTAATCCGCCAAAAAGAAGGTGTTCGACACCATAGAGACCTCTGTATTAGTAATTATAATACCGTGGTCATGGGTTACATGATTTCCCAGAATCTCTTGACAAAAAAAACAACTCTTGCTTTTCCTAGAATAACTTTATAAGAAAACAAACACTGTTGCTTGTAGTGGTTTTACTGTCAATTATTTCTTGTTCATCATGGCTAAAAGGATTGTGCGGTCTGTTCAAATCGTAAAGTAAAAGGTGGAAGAAAAGAAACCGTGTTTGTGTGCGTCACTTGCACCAGGAAGCCAGCCCTATGTGTTGGGGATTGCTTCGAGAAGTACCACACCCAAAAGGACTACCAGATGTAAATCAAGTAAATAAAACCTTTTTTTTTCAAGCATCGATTTTTTATGCATGCCAAAACGCTTTTTAAAATTAAATTATTAAAAAAAAAAGTTGGACCTGGCTAAAACCTAAGGTTCCCAAAAATAGGACCGGAAAGGGTTAAATAATAAATTGCTAGTAGCATTGTCAAATAAGCTTTAGTTGTGGTAAAGTTGTTTTTATCGAAAGTACCTTATTAATATTTCCTAAAACAGCGTTCAATTGCAGTTTTACGATCAGTACTTTTTGAGAAAGAAAAAAACAGATTGTGCGATGAAGCGTTGATTGTGACGTCATTTTAGCCCCCAAACAAATAAAAGTTTATGTAATGTGGTAAGTCGGAAGGTGGCTTTCGTTTGAGCAAAAAGCGGTTGTCCTCTGTCAAGTAATGCAAATCAAAGAAAATAAAATTTTATTATGACGACATAAATTCTCTTATGATACTTTCCACGAGGTGGTGATCAATCATGCCAAGTTTGATGCTTGTACCTCTAGCAGTTTCAGACGATTCAAAACAGACAGACAGGCAGAATTGTGCTTTGTAAATTAAATTACACTATAGATATGCAGATGCAAAAAGTATTTGCAAGTTTTAAAAACATTAAGTTGTAGTTGTTTAGCAGCTTTGTACCTGCTTTGTTCTGGTGAAGCCAATGATTCAACGATAAATTTGCTACAGTTTTGTATATTTAGCTTTCTAGAGAAAATTATAAATGAGAATTAGTTAAGTCATTATTTATTGTCTGTCTTTGCCATTAACTTTAGTGTCGATGGTAAAACAATAAAACATTTTAATGGCTGTAACGCTTGGTAGTGACTCATCCAAATACAGTAGAAAGCTTATTAAAATTATATTATCAAAAAGTTTGTTTATACGGATTAATCTGCAAATTATCAATTCGATTAAGATAGTAGCACTTGATATGCTATTCGCATTATCTCATTCCTAACAATTTTAAGTCTCTCAATTAAATGAAGAAAACTGTATGAAAGAGAAGCATCAAACCCAAGGAGAAAGGAAGAAACCAAAAAAACTAATAAAAGATACAAAAGACTGATAAACAGATTTGTTGCAATAAACAACCCCAATTGTACAGAACCAAGAAATGAAAAGTGCAGCTACAAGTAACTAAGTTGTGTGCATTGATAAAAAAGAAAATGCTACCACTATACAATCAAGTTCCAGTGAGTTCAAAGACAATAATGCAGAGAATAATGTTATTGGTAAATTGATTGCTGACTGCGCTTAGCAAAAAGTAATCAATTTTTTGTCAACCCACCACAAGCAAATAAGCAGCGCCAACAACTAAAATGGCAGATAATTTCTACTTCAATAAATTGCGATTAATTTCAATGTTTTTATCAAGCGTAACGTTAAGTACAAAACGGCTTATTTTTTTAGAAAGTTCAAGTGTAGTCTAGCAGTATGCTATGCAGATTGTCTGCTTTTATCTCACAGTTGGCTATCTCATTATGAAAAATGTTGTTTTTGATGCGATTATTAACTTGTTTCTTTGTTAAGTTTGCTGCCGTGACGAGTTATACTCCATATGATTACTACCCAAAAGGCCTATTTCAAATGTTCTGATGACAAAAAGATAACTTATGTTGCTGCATACTAATTGAATATTCTGCACAAAGTTGTTTTGCAGTGTAATTCATGGTAATTACGTCACACCCAGTATTTAAGGCTCCTGTGTTGCTGCGTATTATTTGTGTATTCCTTACAATGATGCTGATAATGTGATGCATTTGATGGCAAATTACTCCAAGTTTTTTTTACCGGGCGATTGAATGAGACAATGTGGTAATTAGTCACTACAAAAAAGCCTTTCAATGTTGCTAAAATATTTTTTTGATTATGATTATATGTAAATGTAATTGCCTCGATTTCTTACAATGATCTGTACCCTCAATGTAACAGCTTTTGTAGTTTGATCGCACCTATTTTTTGCTGCATCACTTCTTTAGGGCCCCTTATTACAGCTTTGCTTCAGACCCCCGATTTTGAATATCCACCACTAATTGTTAGAGAGCTAAGCAATATGAGATACGAGGTGATGGTGATAATAATGCAGAATGAAATAAAATCAATTACTTATATGATCATTTTAGATTAAAAAATTTAATTAATGAGCTCTGTGAAAAGCTTATTGCGCAGCTGCAGCATCACCGTTGTACGAGTAAAAATACAAGCCGATAAGAATTTCTTATGTGTAGCAGTGACAAAAGCTAACAAATTTCAAACAAAAATTATCTTAAAAGTGGTTTTGCCAAACACTAAAGTCCCATATATTTGGTGTGATTTTGCAAAATATTTTCGGCAGAGCATGTTCCTGAACCATGAAGATAATCGTGCCTTCGGCAAATTTTCGCACCCTCGTCAAAAATCTTCTGCGTGCACCTCTGCTGGCAACTCTGGTATTGCGTCAAAATCTCGCAAATTATGTTTATTGTTTTGTATTGCAAGCTTGCAAGGTTTTTGTTGTATGAGATTTTGCATCTATTTCTTGCACGTTGTAGGCTTATAAGTGCATTCCTAACTTTATTGAAATTCGATTTTTAACTACAAAACCGTAAGCTCGACTTCCTAGCTAGCTGCAGTTAGTAAAGCAGTAGACTTATTGTTATTGGTACCGATATGTTATGAAAAGTGGGCTTTAAACTGTCGAGATCAGAGCTTGGATTGGCCTAGCTTGGGAGCGCAAAATTATAATTTACCAAACAATGTTTGTAATTACTGAAAATATTACAAAGAAAATATACAGTGGCAATAAAGTGTTGGAAAGACTCGAGTCGACTCGAGTTGTCGTAAAAAAAGACTCGCCTTAACTCGAGTCGTTTGTACGACATGACTCGACTCGACTCGATACTCGACATCAATGACTTGTGACTGGGCTCAAGACTCGAACTCAAGCGACTTGTTAGATATTTTCCCCACTTAAGATTTTGTTAATGTAACAATCGTATAGTTTTTAATGAAAACTCTGTTTAGCTTTCTCAAAAACATGACAAATAAATGTTTCATGTTGTTTTGCTGGTAAATAGAGGGGATACCTATAATTAGACTGTAATAATTGATTAATTGTGATGTGTTTTGACTTAGAAATTGGCTATCTGTTCATTAAACTAATTTGTTAACCACTGCGTGGCACTGGTTATCATTAATGTAAAATCTACGCTGCTTGCTGTAGTCAAAGTCACTTTTCTGCTCTAGACCGTATTTACAGTATATGCTTTTAGTAATACAACTACTTGTTTGTTTGCTGGCTTGTGGAAACATGCAGTGCAGTGAGTTACGAATCTCAATCTCAGTGGAGTGCTAGGGCACCAGTCTTGCCTACCGTATTCTAGACGACTCGTTTCCAACATTGAAATCAACAACCAATTTTCCTGCAATAGGCGAGCGAAATTAAACCATAGTCACGAAACAATAGTTTGCCTACTACTGTACATTTAATGCTTTCATCTACGCCCTCTGGTTACGGTGGGTCATGTTTTTGGCTTTTAGTAGAAATTTGGTGCATCAGAATTGCGCGATATCTAGGCTACCGCTTTTGCCGGAGGTAATCCGCACTCGATTTTCAGACATGAAATTATGGTAAAAAAAACTTCAAACTTACTGTACCCGTGGATAATCCGCGCCAGTAATCAAGAATCCATGCCTGAGTTATAAAAATGGGGATTATCTTCGGAAAAATACGGTACTTGCGTTTATACGGGTGGCATTTGCAATGTATTAAAAGTAGCATTTTGGTAGTCGGCCACTGAAATCAGCTAATTCGAAATCGTTGAGTTGCATAATGTTTGATATATGTGTAAAAGCTAAAAAAAAGTTATAGCTTTACCTTGCAACTACATTGCGTAGCCTACATATACTTGTTTTACAGTCCACGTAAACTTGGTTATAGGCTAAGTTGCGAATGCAAATAAATTTTGGTTAAAACTGCATAAAGTGGAAGCGACATGGCCGAACGTAGCCATAAGCACAGGAATGCATCTAGTTAGGCTTCAAGGCATACTACAAAAAAGAGTTTGTGCGATTAAACACAATATTGATCCATATGCGTTCTTTTTTAGCTTGATATGTTAGACTTTATTTCCTTGTTCCTCATTTGCTGGCTTTTGCGTCCTTTTTTCGCTCGCTTTAAGCGTGTCTACCACTATCCGCTCGCTTTAAAACCTAATTATTGCTAAAGCAACCCATAAATTGCTCGTAAAATTTATGAGATTAATCCAAATTAGGGTATGATAATTCGAAATAAAAAAGACGAATGAAAAGAATTTTTCTAACATCTATGATTAACACTAGCTTTACGGGAAATTTTCTACACCTAGTTTTACGGAGGGGTCGTTTTCGACCCCGATTTTGTTTTGCTAATTGCGTTTTTCTCGCACTAGTTTTGAACTGCTACTAGGCTGTATTGCAATGATTACGCATAATAAAATAATTTTACTTTTAAAAAATACGTTTTGTACAAAATATAAAAGCATTTAATTAGACAGTTTTACGCAAGCTAAGCATTTTACGTCAGTCACTCTGAAATTGTCCACCTCCGTAAAATTTTTGGTAGCTTTTTTCCAGACGCGAAAACTCAACTAGTAAGCTATTTTTTCAAAGTTTCAAAACCTGGAATTTAATCTAGAATAAATTTTAGGAAAAGTCAAAGCAGTTTATTGATATTTGGCCATGCATTTAGAAGATATAAAGCAAATAAACAACAACCAGGGTCGAAAACGACCCCTCCGTAAAACTAAGGGTAGCTTTTTTCCAGACGCGAAAACTCAACTAGTAAGCTATTTTTTCAACGTTTCAAAACCTGGAAGATAATCTAGAATAAATTTTAGGAAAAGTCAAAGCAGTTCATTGATTTTCGGTCACGCATTTAGAAGATAAAGAGCAAATAAACAACAACCAGGGTCGAAAACGACCCCTCCGTAAAGCTAGTGTTAAGATGATGCAATAATTCACTACGTAACACAATTTTTGTTTGGCTACTTTTTTCAGTACTCCTTTATGTATTTTTGAGCGCTGAGTATAAAAATTCGGTTAGTTTTTTTTTGTATCATTGTTACTTTTTGAGATATTTATACTTTTTGTTTCATCCGACCTAGCTGTAGCTAGCAGATTGTGTTCAATCTTGCAGTAGATTCTAACTGCATATTAAGGTTTTGTTCAATACATATTAAACGCAATAGCCAATTTGAAAATGTTTCATAAAGAAGAAGGTGTTAAGATAAACATAACACAGTTTTTTCAAATAATAAAAGTCATTCAAAAATGCACTGTTGAGCGAGCTTTTCTTTTATGACCACTCTTATCTTGCCTTATCAAAGACCAAATGTAGTCTCCCATCATTGCACTGTCCCAGCGGCCTTTATATCGTTTTCCATTGGCTCAATATCCTGGTAAAATCTCTCACCATGCTCCTCACTGAAGTCACCAAGATTTTCTTGAAAGAAATCCAGATGTGAGCACAAAAAGTGAAGTTTTACAGACCTGCAACAACCCATGTTTTGGTAACTTTTGATAAGCTTTTTCACTACTCTTTGTAATTTGGATCCTTTTTATTTCCCAAAAATCCATTAACCACACCTCGAAATGCTTGCCACGCTTCCTTTTCTGTTTCATTCATTTTTTCTTCCAAGGCTTTAGACTTTAACATTGTGTTTATCTGGGAACCAACGAATATTCTGCCTTTTAATTTGGCCTCTGATAGCCTTGGAAACATTGAACGGATTTCTTGAAAAACTTCTCCTTCAAAAAATCCAAAGCTTTAACAAACTGTTTTACTAGACCAAGTTTGATATGAAGTGGTGGCAATAAAACCTTTTCCCGGCTTATACGAGGCTCCCTGATGATGTTATACATTCCTGGTGTTAGTTCTTCCCGTGTCGCCCAATGAATTTTCTGGCAGTACTCACCATCAGCTCTACTATTCCATAAGCACAAAAAGCAAGAGTATTTTGTGTATCCACCTTGCAGACCCAGCAAAGATCCTAGCATTTTGAAGTCACCACAAACATACCACTTAAACTGAGCACAATTGATTTTAATGAGTAGTTGCTTGACATTTTCATAGTCTTCTTTCATCTGCAGTGAATAAGCAAGGGGAATTGCTGGATATATATTGCCATTGTGAAGTAACACCGCTTTAAGACTTTTGGTACAACTGTCAATGAAAAGCCGCCATTGCCTAGGATTATGATCTATTCCAACAACACAAAACAGGCCTTCTACATCTTAGCGATAGCAAAGATCTTGAATAACATCAAAATAGACAGAAAACTCCAAGTGCCTCTTCCTGTAGGCAGTACTCTTGCAGTCGTCGCCAAGCAGATTCCACTCATTCAGTCTGGATGTTAATAACTCTGCTCCAAATTTTGTAAGAACCAGATCACGTATTAAATCATCCATTTCTTGTTTAGTCGGAAAATGAGGTTCTGCACTTGTTGTTGGTGCATATTCTGCATCAATGTCTGAATTTTCACTTGCTGTTGCTGAGTCTTCACTTAAGTACGTTCCTACCTAAAATGATAAAGAACAAGTACATAGCAAGAAATTGGATGCAGTCTCAGAGCATATAAATTACTGTTAGTTACATTTACCCACAGAAAATTACTCACATTTGATGGTGGGTTTGGAACCGGTAAGGCGTCACTGTGAGGAACAGGTGACGAGGTAACAGATGAGGGTACACTTGGATACGTCATTGCTCTTCTTCCTCTAACCTTGCGATACTTCGAAATGTTTATCATGCAAAAATAGCAATTATCATGATGATTTTGGCGCTCTCTCCAAACTCTGGAAACTACAAATGACATAACTCTTCCAGAACCCCTCAATCATCCTTTAAGATTAGATCGACAGCTGCCACAGATTACATGTGGTGCCCAGGACTTGTCCTGATCGCCAACGTCCATCCCAAAATATAGTCTATACGCTGTCCAATACTTTGTTACTTTCACAATTTTATACGAAGAATGTTGGCCGTTGATGTAGTGTCCACATACATAACAAAAGCAATCTGATGAAGTTTTGCACTGTCTACTAGCCATTTTTATTACACTATTTAAACGATAAACTCATTTAAGATTAACACAAGACTTAACTCTATAAAATATAATCATAGAGGGCTACTGAGTAGGCTGTTGACATACATGGCTGGCTGTTAGGTTCCTGACTACAACGTGGAACTTCTCTGCAAACACTGAACATGGCTTTTTATTCAGGTTATTCTGAATTTTATAGGCTGAAATAAAACAAAACTGAGGACTGATAAGTAATGAAAGCACTTTTGTCAATGAGATTTTGCACTCCCATATGCCCATTCATTCCCTCAAGTAAATAAAACACCGATTTACAACATGATAATGCTGACAGAGACAGATCACAGCAAGCATAACTGCATAAGAAATTTACAGTTCACGAAAAATCATAAAAAACGGAAAACGTTGTACTGTATCTTTAAAACGATCCATGATAGAAAAACTGATAGTATTTTTGGAATCAGCGCTTGAAAATCATACAGACACACTTAAAAAAATTAACCAAACAAACTTTTTTTAAAATTTTGTTACGTAGTGATTCTTTGTCTAAAACTTCGCCTTGTGCGAAGTGTATGTTGTTACAACTGCTTACTACGCGTCTTTGAGCATGACCATGAAGTCTGTATGTTTTTGCTTTGCGTTTGAAGCAGTGCTTCGACAATAAATTTTTCGATTTCCTCCACCTAAAGAAAATATTTTCTTTTATTTTTTTAGTTCAAAAACAAATTTCTTTCTTAATTTCTTCACACACCTTACTCTAAAAAACAATTGAGAAATAGTTTTATTTTTGCATTTCTAAAAACCTTGCATGGCACCAAATATAGAAAAATTAACGAATTAATTAAATTGCATACTTTAACAAACCAGCACTTATGAAAACAATATCTTCTGGAATAAAAAGCAAAATGAACGTGCACATTAGCATTAAACATTGGAATCTAATACATAAAACGCAATTGTCTGTGTGTCTGTCTGCCAAAGTCTTCTGAAACTGATGGGCGTACAAACTTCAAACTTGTCATGACTGATCAACTTCTTGAGGTGAGTGTCATGATAGAGTTCGTGACGTCACAACGACGTTATAATCAAAAATACCTTTGAAAAAATTGCATTTTTGGATCAAAAAAAGGGATTTTGGCTTAAACGAAAGCCAGTACCCGACTTACAAACTTTAACTAAATTTACTTCTTTAGGATGTCACATGACGTCATAATTACCAATTAATGCTAAAATTTGTTTTCTTAATGTACTCAAAAAATACTCATCGTAGAAACCCGATTTAAAGTGCTTAAATCAATAAAAGAAACTCTACAACAATTAAAGCTTAATGACAACGCAACAGCAGATTTGTTATTTAATCATTTTAAGCCTTCAAAGCACCCTTCTTGCTTTTTTTCTGCACTCTTCAACTCGCTCTATGATGTTACGATGCTGCCTGGCACAATTAATACAACCGTTCGCTACCAGAGATCATCATTTGATAATTTTTTCAAAAATTGCAACATTTTTACAAAATCAGCTTAACTAAAAACTGATTTGTGATCTCATTTTTCATTCAATTTTCCACCTTTTTTAATAAATTAAAGGATTTTTCAAGATAATTTTGATAATATATGACAAGTACATTTTCTATCGGCATTTGTTCTAAAAAAGCTGGGCTTAAAGTCCCGCAATGCAACTTTTATTTTTCCAAAAAGGTGGTAAGCTGACTAAAAACAGGTCAGTCTAATGTATAAACGTCATAATGAGGTACTAAATATTTGTGTTCTTTGAAGGCGGAAGAAGTTTGCTTTCCTGGGACATGTAACTCTAATCACTTAAGGCCAAGGTTTAGTATATAATGGCTGATCAACAATTGATTGCCACACAGAATATTCCGCTTTTAGTTGAACAATTTTTCTACTAGACCCAAGAAACTTCCAATTTTTAAAAAAGTTAGCTCCTTGGTACATTTTCACTACTTATTCTCAGCAAGCATGATTCTTTAGCATTATCTATATAAATTTGCAAAAAAATTCATCAATATCCAAGTTGCTATTATTGCTACTAGCAATACACCGTTGAACATAATAATACAATATATTTAGAAAATTCAAACGTTTTCGGCGCTACATATTGCCCTCATCAGGATCTATACACAAATATTTACAGCATTAAAACTTTCGTTGAACGAAAACACTGTAAATATTTGTGTATAGATCCTGATGAGGGCGATATGTAGCGCCGAAAACGTTTGAATTTTCTAAATATATTGTATCATTATGTTCAACGGTGTATTGCTAGTAGCAATAATAGCAACTTGGATACTGAAAGTCACCTCTCTACCGAAATTGTATAATTCATCAATAAATGAAGATTTTTAAACTTTTCTGATGTGGACTACTTGTTAAAATTTGAAGATTCATCTGATATTGAAGTCTCTAAACTTTCTAAGCAGTCGCCTACTCCAAGCAAACAAATTGATGATCCCCTACAAAAGCATGTAGGCAAAGATGTTTTGCTTCATCTTTTGCAATAAAATATTAATATCGAGTTACATATCATCTAAATGTTAAAGCCATTTTCTTCACGATTGGGTGAAGCCGTCGCAGCCGGCTGATTTAATATTCTTAACCTCGACATTATTGATGGGGGTTCTGCTGTTGCAATAACTTAACTATGAGTGCTTCATTTTGAGTTAGTTTGCTTTTTGCATTGATGCGTTTATGCCAGGACCAAGCAACATGCGCGCAGCAAGAGGCGTTAGCTCGTGCAAATTCGCCTACACTTACGAAAAAATGGTAAGTAGCAGTTTTAATTTTTAACAACTTAATCCTGAAAATACATATCAATCATCTTCTCGCCCTCAAACAACTTTAGTATGCTTTGACCCACTTGCGGAATTACTGATGGGGGGGCTTGCTGAACCACACCGGCGAAGCCAACTAACTAGTCATGTATAAAATAAGCAATCTTAAGAAAGCAAAAAACTCGCATACGCTGCATGGCACATACCTTTGAAATACACGGGTACCTAAGTTAAAGTTTTCTGCCCTTAATAGAGATAGGCTCATAGTTAAAATGAGACTCAAAATTTTCTGCCCGTTGATTGACAGTGCCAAAGTTGCATTGTCGATACACTTTGTGGTTGACCTCCACTTGGTTTCACTAAAACATATCAACAATTCCAAGCTATCAAAACTAATTAACCTGACTTATGCTTCCCTGTTAGGTCGGCTTTCATAAACCAGTTTAAATTAGTGGTAAGGCAGCAAAACTTCTTTTCTGCGAAATAAAGAGTAACGTAAAATAGGGGAAGAGTTTTTTTTTGTACCAGAATTCCTGTATTTTAAGAAACCAAGCGGGATTTTTAATTTTTTAAGTATCTTTTTTGAATTATCATATTTCTTCTTAAGTTCCTAATTTTGATCACTTCCTACCAAGTTACCTCTTTGATAAATTTTAGAAAATTTTCTTCAAAGTAGAAGCCCTGGTTAAAAGGGACCTTTTACCGAACGCGCTATTCCATTACTTTGTTCTGCGAGCGTAGAGTTCTTCCCATTGATGTAGTTAGTTACACGTGACGTAGTGCTAGCTGTCATTTTGCCTGCGGTAGCCTTTCGTTATACGCGAGCAACTCGTTGCAAATCATTTAATTACGTTCTTAATTTCTATGTCTAATATGAATCAGCAGACGTTTTTGACAGTTGTTCTATTTTTGTTGGGCATTTCTCGCTACTGGGACAACGACTGAGACTTGATCGCAGGGCTGCAGCTTTGCCGTGTTACCCTGACCTAAATGCGGAGGTCCCAGATAGTGCAAGTTCGGTTAAATGACTTCAATTTATAACTGTTTACCACAATTTATCTAGCCGAAGAAATCTTTTGCAAAAGCACAATTATGTGGTGCACATTGCAAGCATTGAACTTGGAATCTTTTAATAAGTAAGTTGAAGCTCTATTACTCGCACCACACTGCTGACCTCAGTAACTTGAGCAAAACTCAAATATCTCATAAAGCACATTTTTCTAAAACTCTTTAAGTGTACTATCTTCAGCAAGAATGCTGGAAAGCTTTTCAAAGGCTACTGTTCCTCATGTTCAAGCGGATTCAACAATTTTTCAAAATAAACAGTACTTGTGCGAAAACAGAAGTGGTGCATTTGAGACATAATCGACATTTGATAATGCGCAGTTGACACATACTCGGTACTGTATGATACACGTTTGACACATTTCCGGCTTTGGATGATGCACATTTGACACATATGTGGCAGGAAATGCTGGAGTTTGTAAACACGCCAGCTGCTCGATGACGAGTAGTTTGCTGCTGGCGAGCTCTTCAACGTTCAGTTGATTGTAGGCTGGCGGTCAAATTGCCACTAGTTGTCTTCCTCGACTGTCTTCGAAAGTCAGCGCGAAAATTTTCCTGTGGGGTGCACATTTGCTTCGCATATAGTCAGTTTGAACGTAAGCAGTTTACAGGTTTACAGTGACGCCATGTGAAGGCAGCTTCTGGTCATCGAGTCGGCGGCACGCACTACACGGGACACTGGGTCAGGACATGCAGATGCTAGAGGCTCATATCAAAAAATGAGAATTGAAACTAAGTGAGGTAAATATGGTTTCCACAGCCATTGGTTCCCAAAACTTGGAGGTGAAACGTGAGCTCCGCATCTGTGCAAACGGATTCTTTGCGCGCTGAACCCACTTATCTCGTCGTAACTCTGGACAGCATTCTCACCTTGGGACCGACAACCCTTGTGACTGAGAGAAACGTACCAGCCATGGTTCACCTCTCCAGCTGGTGGGCTGGTACAAGTAGCTGCACTTGCCATAGTCTACTCCGCGGAGAGTACTGCGCACCTGTGTGATGTTGGAGTGCTTAAACAACATCAATGTTCCGATAAACAAAGTCTTGCGCGTTGTGACGGAAAGCCTGGGTCTAACACCTGCAGGGCAAAAGTCACATTATTGAATACACACGATTATTGAATCCAGCGGTCTTCAAGTAAAACAAAAATGAATAAATGAATATAAACCTTTGGTTATACAGTTATAACTGTTCGACAAAACGGCAACTAAACGAAGTTAACTTACACAGAGATTCATGGTACCACGTAGGCTACAAACCAACTACTGCTTTGTAGCCTACTTGGCATCATAAAAGGCAATATGCTTGAACATATACTCTTTATCTGCTGCAGTTACAGCTGTGCATACTGCATAGTCTATTTAGCATTAGCCTTAACTGGTACTGGTAGCTGGCTATAGATTGATAAATCAAATTCCGTCACTAAGCCCTGCCCTAAAGCGAATCTTGCATTCGTCAGTGTGAAAAACGGTTAGCGTGGCCTGAGGTCGATAGGTGGCGTAACATAAAAGTTTAAAGCGTCTTTTTCGCAGGTATCTGCCAAACTATATTGTTTATTGGCTATGATTAAACTCTTGTTCTTTGTTCTGCAGCTACTATTACAAATCGTCACCAATCAAATAGGATTTCTATTCGAGTTTTAAAGGGTCATCGTCTTAAGCTACATCGCAGAAATGTTTCAACGCCGACCATCTACTTGATTTTTTCCAACTGACTTCTTTGTGAATTTGAAATCCTAAGATGTTGAAGGCAATTTCGAGCAAAGAGTTTATTGCGTAGGTTATACCAGTGCATGGAGATGTTTCAGCTAACCGGCGCGATGGTGTAGTGATTAGAGCGTCCGCTTCGCAGTCGGTAGACTAGGGGTTCATTCCCCTTGTTGAGTCATACCAATAGACTTTAAAAAATGGTATCCACAGCTTCCCTGCTTGGCGCTCTGCATTTATGGGAAGTTGTAGAGAACAAGCCGGGAAGTTCGTTTGTTGTGTCTTTGGGCAAGGCACTTAACGGGACGCCTCCGCCTTTATGTGGAAGACAGGTGGCCCAGACACCTCGGAAATGGCAACTCCCAAGCGAGTGTGGACTTCCCGTCCAAAATATAGCGATACAATTCGCTTTGTCGTGAATGGAGGATAAATATGAACAATACTTAAGGAGAATGTAAAACCTTGGTCTGATACGGTGTAGGTGGTTCCGACATTTGAAACATTTTAACTTTTTCTGCATTAGTCACATTTAAATCTTGCATATTCAAAAGGTCAAATCCACAAAATATTCCCGCCAGTTCGAGGGACATTGTTGTATTCTAGGGACAACATTTTTCTTCTGCTTGGTTGTGTTCTCGTATTGCAATTGCACTGTGTCAGCAGCAGGCCTATCACAAATCAATAAAATAGGACTTGTTGTTCAAAAATGCGTAATTTTATCCAGATGTTCCAACTTGATCAAGGCTGCTCAAACCGCGGCCCTGGAGGTTGTTTGAAGTGGCCCGCGATATAGTAAGTTCGTAAAGAGACTTTAAAATTTACTTAACATTTTGTTATGTGCTCAAGCATATTGGCCTTAAAAAAATGCCAAAATTTTAGCAGTTGTTTTGGGTATAGGCTTATTAGTCAAAAGCTTGTGTCCCAAACGTTTTGAAAATAATCCAATTTTTCAAATTCAGTATAAATATACACCAGTTGGCAACATATCGGACACTAGTGATTTATTATTATCACCACCTGTTAATGCATGATGTCTATCAAAATCAAAAGGTTTGTTACGTCACCAACTTTAAACCTTTTAAGTCGTCGATCTCGGACTTCATTTGCGTTAATGTGAATGGGGTAAAAGGATCTTTTTTAGAAAGCCCCGCGAAAAAAAACACCCCCACCACCGCTCTTATCCAGTTAGAATTTTTATTCATTGATGGAATTCAGCACTGAATACAGCGATGTCAGCTAATATTTTATTCTAACCCAAACCCTAAAATCTGCAGTACTTAAAACGTGGCGGGAGTGTTTTTCTCAAATCTCACATTTAAGCATTAGTGGCGGGGGCTTTCTACAAAAGATTGGGGTGAAATACATTTTCAAGTTCAATACGAATATTAGCAGCATTTAATAAGCAGTTTAGCAAAATGAGCATACCTATAAGCCGGAAGCGCAAATACCATGACAAAAATAGACTTTTTAATAGACAATGGGCTATGCAGTTTTATGCTTGTTCTGTCAGGAAACCATAGATATCTTGAAAAAATACAACCTTAAACGCCATTGTCAAGCTGACATGAGGCCAAGTATAACAACATCAGAGGCCAAGAACGAGAAGATAAAGTTAAACAATTGACGAAGTTGGTGCACGGGCAGCAAACGGCTGTCACACAACGTGGAGGGACTGATGACGAAGTTGGTGCACGGGCAGCAAACGGCTACCACACAACATGGAGGGACTGATGATTGTGTTAAAGCAAGTTTCATTGCTGCTCAAGTCACCGCTAACAATATGAAATCTTTTGGCAATGGAGATTTTATTAAAGATTGCATTCTACATGCAGCGCAATGCGTTTTTCCTAAAACTGTAAATGATGTCAAAAGGATCAGTCTTTTAAGAAACGCTGTCATCAGAAGGGTAGAAGGGCTTTTTTGCAACATTGAAAGCGGTTTGATAGAAAAATTGCGCACTTGTGTGTTTTACTCATTGGCCTTGGACGAAAGCGCCGATCAAGCTGACACCACTCAACTATTTTTGTTCGGGGAGCTGATCATAATTACGATATATTTGAAGAACTTTTCAGCATAGCTTCATTGAAAGATCGTACTACCGGTAAAGATATCTTCGAAGCACTTAAGAAAGCGGTGGAATTCAGCAATTTGCATTTCGAAAATCTTGCGAGCGTTGCCACAGACGGAGGTCCTTGCGTGATTGGTCAGCATATTGATTTAATAGTCTTTTTGAAAAAGCAAGATGAAATCGATTGAAATGCATTTATCAGTTACCACTGCATTCATTGTTCACCAAGAAAATTTTTGAGCAAAAACTTTACGATTTGATGCCCTTATCAGAGTGATTAATGATGTTGTAAAAGTTATTCGAGCAAAGGCGTTGAATCATTGTCACATTCAAATTTTCTAACGGCCGAATGGGAAGCGGATTATGCCGATGTGATTTATTATTGCGATGTACGTTGGTTGGTCATGCTAAGGTACTCAAAAGAATTGCTGAATAAAAAGACGCAATCCAAGAATTCATGCCTACGAAAAATAAATAAAGTTTCGAATTTGATGATCTTCAATTGATGGCAGATGTTGCATTTCTCGCGGATATATTTTTTTTTCAAATCTAGCCACTGTCAACCTCAAACTGCAACAAAAAGGACAGTTAATCCATGTTCTTTTTTGCTATGCGAAAGCATTTCAAGCTAAACTAAAACTTTTCAAACAACAGCTTGGCAACGAAGATCTGAATCATTTTCCAGTAATGGCTCACATGAATTGCAAAAAATACTCACCAAATTTTGTGAAGTAGCATTTCTGAATTGTAAAATACATTTAATGAGCGCTTTCGTAATTTCCGTCCACAAGAGCAAAATAATGTTTTTGTTACATAGCTTTTTTCTGTTGAAGCTGAAAATGCAGCTACAGACCAACAAATGGAACTGATCGACTTACAACGCGACGAATCTATTAAAAAGAAGTTTGATAAAATTCCGGTAGAAGAATTCTAGCGCAAATATAAGCCTTCTGAAAAGTTTCCAAGTTGAAAAAGAATGCAATACGGATAATTTTTAATTTGGCATCACGTATGTTTGCAAACAAATGTCTTCTAAAACCGGCGCGATGGTGTGGTGATTAGAGCATCTGCTTCGCAGTCGGTCGACCTGGGTTTCATTCCCTAAGTCGAGTCGCACCAAAAGACTTTCAAAAACGGCATTCACAGCTTCCTTGCTTGGCACTCAGCATAAAAAACAAATTGTGTGGAAAACAAGCCTGCAAGCTTGCTTGTTGTGTCTTTGGGCAAGGCACTCAACGAGATGGCTCCATCTTCATGTGACAGACAGGTGGCATACCCGTGCTTCACCGGGTTACAGTTGTGAAACTGCTCAACCAGCATATCGTAAGAGGCGACTCTTGGGTACCCACCAATGGCAGTCCGCCTTGTTGGTGGTGAGGCTACCAGTCATTACGACTGGTTCGAAATGAGCTGCCACCTTTCCCCTAGCTTAATTCAATTAGGTTGACGGCGTGAACCTGGATTGCCGTTCGTAACGTACTTTCATCCCGAGGAAGGGGAGGGGTAACCACATCAACAACAACAACAAATATCTTCTCAAATAAAACATTTAAAAACGAAGAATGGATCTATCTCTGATGGTCATCTCGAGCATTTCTTGCGCTTGGTTTGGCGCTTGGCCAATTTCCAGTGACACTAGTAGTACAAACCAAAGTTACCAATTGGCCTCGCTCTTTTGATGTGATGAAATCACTTTGTTTTGTTTACGTTTCGCAAATTATTGCATTGGGAGGATGAGGTGTTGTTATTTTGCACTCATAAACATTGTAGATAGTTTCGGCAGGAAAGTCGTACCTTCAAAATATTGCGTGATCACATCTGGTTTAATATTATAATATCAAAACGTCACTTTTTTTGTAATATTGCGCCTACTCACACAAATTTAAAAACGCAGTTAAGCTTAAAATAAACCTTATTTATCCACGACGCTTGGCAGATTATCAAAAGATTGCTGAACATTTGCTTGAAGGCTGTAGCTCGAGATAGAGATATGCTTTCAGGTCTACATCACGAAAAACGATATCGTTCTTGGAAGGTTTAAAACCATGTAAGACTTCAAGTGTATAAAGTCGCCAGCGGACCTACGTCTACCGAGATGTAAAATTACTTATTTAGTTTTGGTTAATTTAGATTTGCTTTAATTCTGAAGTTATAATCGTGGGATTACGATGTAAGTGACCAACCAGGTGAAGCAAACGACCAACCACATTGCAAATATCTAATTGCAGGTTATAAGAATAGGTATGCATTCAATTCCTAATCGACAAGGCTGCATTTAAGTACTGTAAATGCAAGACTATCAACTAAATTTTAAAATATAGCAATGAATTATTCTCAAAATAAGTATTTCAGTGTTTTATTTTTCTGACACAAGAGCAAAGTACGATAACTTATTTCCAGCTCACCTACTTTCTAGTTTTTTATCCAACTGCTGGATTTCTTTACTTTGCTTTGAGCTGCGAATTCGTAAGAAAGCTCTCTGCGCTTGCTTTCTAATAATTAGTGAAACTGAAAACTAACTGTTTAATATGTTTAGCCAGATCCTTTTTCACAGATCTTGCAAAAAATTGTAGTTAGTATAATTATAATTGCTCGATAACTGCTGATATGTTTTTTCCTTGACTGCGCTTAGAAATACAGGGTGTCTCAAAAGTAAGTATACACTTTAAAATTTGAATAACAATCTAATGGCTTATTCAAATTTGTCAAAAGTTTACAAAAATATTCTATGAACTACTAGAAACAGATTACCGTCCTAATATCTCGTTGAATTTATTTATTGACAGAATGTTAGACCTCAACGTGGGAGCCACCAATTTCGGGAGATTTCAGCCACCTTTTGATGCATTCTTGCTTGACACTTTGCAATAAATCTTGTGTAACTAGTCCACATGATGCTCTAATGTTTTGTTCCAACTCTAAAAGGTTTTGAGACCGTGTGGAGTAAACTTTGCTCTTAAGGAAACCCCAAAGAAAAAAGTCGCATGGGGTTAAGTCAGGTGAACGAGCGGCCCATTCTAGAGGACCTCTGCACCCGATCCACCTACCGAGAAAAAACTGATTTAAGTAATCTTGTTCATTTTATCGACGTAGTCGCTTTTGTTTAAAAGGACAACGCCGGAGCCTTTGTCGGGTTTGGTGACAATGATATCATCATTCTTTCGTAACCGGTTGATTGCACGAAAGCACTCTTTGTGCATTGTGAAGTCACGTGAGTCTATCGTGCTGTCACTGTACAAATGAGCAAGGTCGGCGAGTCGGGCTTTCAAAGGTCGGCGAGTCGGGCTTACTCGCGAGTCGGGCTTACTTCAAGGTCGGCGAGTCGGGCTTACTCGCCGACCTTGCTCATTTGTACAGTGACAGCACGATAGACTCACGTGACTTCACAATGCACAAAGAGTGCTTTCGTGCAATCAACCGGTTACGAAAGAATGATGATATCATTGTCACCAAACCCGACAAAGGCTCCGGCGTTGTCCTTTTAAACAAAAGCGACTACGTCGATAAAATGAACAAGATACTTGATGATCAATCGAAATTTAGAAGACTTGGTCCGGTCTCCAGCAATGACAACACAGCCATCATTGAATCGCGCCTTCAGAAGCGGTTGCTTGACTTAGTCAAAGCCGATCACATGCCGAAGTGGATATATGACGCAATACGACCAACTGGATCGCAAAGACCTCGAATGTATGGTTTGCCGAAAACACACAAAGAAGGCACTCCACTTCGTCCAATACTGTCTATGACAGGTTCGTCCCATCATGAACTTGGCAAGTGGTTGGCTAGCCTATTACAACCTGTGTTGGAGCGGTTTTCGTCACACTGCAGATCAGATTCGTTTACGTTTGCTAAGACCATGCAAAATCTTGACATCAACCCTAATGTCTTCATGTGTTCTTTTGATGTATCCAGCTTGTTCACCAACGTTCCCCTTGAGGAAACCATCAAAATCTGTTCGGAAGCCCTCTACGACCAGTCTAATTCCCGACCAGTCATTCCAAAGGACGTGTTTGTTGAATTGATGAAGAGCGCTACATCCTCAGTTGAGTTCAGCTTCAATAACACCATGTATAAGCAAACAGACGGAGTAGCTATGGGATCACCACTTGGTCCGGCTTTGGCCAACATCTTCGTTGGATATTATGAAGAAAAGTTATTTTCTCAAACGCAACAACCTTCAACATACTTCAGATATGTTGACGACACGTTTGCCATCTTCGATCACGAAGCTGAAGCAGATGAATTTCTGACCAAACTTAACTGCCTTCATCCATCCCTCAAGTTCACCTTTGAAAAAGAGAAAGGGAAATGTCTACCGTTTCTTGACGTCTACGTCGAAAGAACAGATGTTGGCTTGGAGACCAGTGTATACCGTAAACCCACTTTCACTGGCCAGTATTTGCGTTGGGAGTCCTTTAGTCCTCTCAAACGCAAAATAAGTCTAATATCTACATTGGTGCATCGAGCTCTAATGATTTGCACCAAGCATAGACTCAATTAAGAAATAGAACGGATTAAGAAGATATTACTGGACAATGGCTATCCTAAAAACATCATCAACACTCAGATCACCAAGAAAATTGCTCAGTTCTCCACCCTTAAGCGATTTGGCCCTGAAAAGTGTCCTGTGTACTTGAGGGTCCCTTGGATAGGTAAGCCATCTACAAACTTAGAAAAAGAAGTCAAAACCGCCGTGGAAAGCTGCTATGGTTCCGTCAGCACCCGCCTGGTCTTTACGTCTAAGCGCATGCTGCCTGTGGCCCGCAAGGATGTTCTACCTGCCATTCAGAAAAGCTTTGTCATTTATGAATACAAGTGCCACTGTGATAGTCGGTACGTAGGGCGAACATCTCAACGACTACAGGATCGCATCAAGCAACATGTTCCGCAATGGTTAAGACAGCAATTGACTCGTCCACGCCGATCTCAACCACACAGATCGTGCAAACGAACCGACACCAAACCGGATTGTGACTCCGCCATTGGTCAGCATCTTTTAGATAATGACCGATGCGCATTAAACTATGATGATAAGCGGTTTTCAATCCTTGCCGCAGCGCGCAGCTCTTTCCATCTCAATCTTTTAGAGGCTACTTATATCAAGACCCGACGCCCGGTGTTATGCAGACAGAAAGAGTTTGTTTACACTTTCAAACTCTTTCGATAATCGTAGCATTTGGCCTCCTGCCGCGCCTTCTTTAACTTTCGCACTTGCGAAATCTTTCTTTCGCGCGCTTTGCAATACAAACGCAATCATTGGCCTGTCTTGATTACGTAACATCCAAATTATTCACATAAAAGACTCATTCACTCTAGATCTTCCCTTTTGACGCGATACCGCCACTGATGAGAGCGTCACGAAAAGCTTATGGCTAAAACAGCTTTTTTCAAAGCTATATTAAAATTTTGTACCACCAACAAGATCTTTGAAAATTACTTTCCCTAAATTGTAAAATACTCGGCGTTTGAATGATTTTGTATATTTGAGGCTGGAGCCTGACAATTAGGTTGCTACTCTTAAGATGAAACATAAAATTTTACCTCAAGAGTAAGGATTTCTCTGAAGACATATAAATCACGTGTAGCGAAGTGAAACACAGTGCAAAGTTATGACGTGAGCTCCTGCAGTGAGCCACTTGACCAATAAACCAAAGCAATAATTTAGCTGACAGCCTTTCTTAAAAACTTTATGTAACTACAAATCACTGGTCCCGATACAATTACTTTTTCGACATGTCAGTTTCGTTGCAGCCGCCTTTTTTTTAAAAAATACTGTTTTGAATATTTACGTGTCTTTTATGATTTTTTTAGTAGTAAAGAAAATATTTTTGTAAAGTATAATTGAAGTTCATTAATCAGTTATCATAGCAGTTGATTATCGATTAAACTATTCACGTTCTTTTACAAGTGTACTTCAAATTTCTAGGTGGAGAGGTCCACACTTATTGCATGTTTGGTGCCCACTCACAATTTTTAACTGATTTGCATACCTCCCCTTTTAGAAAGAATGGATGAATATTTCTGATTGATTCGCTGTTTGCAAGAAAGAGTAATTTTTATTTTAAAGTAGGCGGGGTGGGATTTGGGGCAAAGTTGAATGTAATAAAACTGCAAGTTTAAGAACAATTCAAAATAATACAAATAATCTATCAAGAGCGAAAATTGGACTTGCAGAGAACATTTTGCTTTAAAATAGCTTAATAAGCATATTCGAATAAAAGGCATGACTTTGGGAGAAAGCATGGCCTCTTTTCAAACTATGCCGAAACCAGAGTAAGCCTAAACATCGCTGCCAGAAAACCCGGGTAAGCAGCGCTTCCAGAAAACTTAATATCGCAAGTACAAATACGAAAAAGCCTGCAGCAGGTCATGAAATAGGTCTACTACTAAACAATGCTTCAGCCACCAGTCCCCTTACTTTTACCCCTAGTCGACAAACATATCTATCTTTCACACTGATAAATAACTTTTACTTGTTAGGGCTGTTAGTGTAGTTATTGTTGCAAAATTGTTTCGACACAATAGCACATCAAAAGACTCTTTAATTGCAAAGATGATTTTAATGATGAAAAAAATTAGTGGTTTCTGTGCACGGTCAAAATGACCATTGGCGGTAATTTAAGATAAATCCATTCCCATCCCATCTTGTGCTCATTGCGATGCAAAGAAAATTGACATGCTAAAAGTTATTCAAGATTTAGGGAAAGTCAAGAAGTTTCAGGGCTATTGCACGTACCTAATCAGAGATATAAACGATTAAAAGTCAAAAACGGTCAAAATGACCGCTCCGGTAATTCTAGTGTGAACTCGGCGAAGCAGACCGATTTGTCCTGCCGATATAAAATTGCAACAAATTTCGAAAAAGATTTTATATTTTGTTTGGTAATAGCTTTATAACGCTACCGAAATTAAAGCTAAAAATTTGCTGAAAGGCAATCCTCTTTTAACTCCCCTGGGTGCGCTTATGCAAGGAACAGGGCACATAAGGCTTATCCATCATGAACTTGAAAAAGTTTAACAACAAATCAAAAGGAAACAGCACCCCTGTCTGAAATCGGGATGCATGCAAGACATTGGTACTATTTGCTTCAAATTAAATAACCTTATATGCTTATCGAGATCAAAGCTAAAAACTACAGTTGAAGCAGAAAGTTTAAGAACAAGCATTTAAAAAGTATGTCTGCAAAAGGTTCGGCTAGATTTTCCTTCCTTCAACCTGCAACAACTATAAAGAAATAATTGTTGGATATCCACATGGCAGTTCGTATCTCCTCGACACTCATGCATGATGGTGCGTAGCCAGGATTGTGAGGTCGCAAACTTACGAAAAGGAGACCACCAAGACGTGAAATAGGCCTACTACTTAACACCCAGATTTTTAAAACAATCGTTTGTTTGCTGCCCCAAGCCTCCAGTTTAACTCAAATGGTCAACCCGTTGGCTACTTCTTCGAAAGCCTAGACTAGAGAAATCAGGATCACGAAAATAAACCGATGTCTATTTCGCTCATATTGTTTTTGGCGCAATCACTTATTAAAGTACACTTTGTTTTAAAACGAAAATTGGATGTGCAGAAAAAACACTAACTTTTCATTTCTATCATCATAATTGCACCTTGGGTAAATCTGGGACAGCCGGTTGAACCGACATCCTTAACTCTACAGGTACTGATGGAGGCTGAGAAGGAACCGGCTTGTTTAGCTCTATGCACACCATCGTGGGCATGTTAATTTTTCGATAGTTAATGATTGGGATTACTAATATTTACCGTGAAGCAGTGCAAAAAAACTGAAAACGATTTCGTTGGAGTTCTAATTCACAATATCTTGAGTATCCTGTAACGCTTCTGCATTTACACCTGATGAAGCGCAGAAGCGATACAGTTAGATTTTTTCGAATAGTTTTTTATTTAATGAAGCGCAGATGTAAAAGCGTTGTAGTTATACAAAAGACTTCCTGTTAAGGTAAACTTACCTGTTTATGGCTACTTATTTCATGTCACAAAGAAATGCAGTACTTGTTCATGTGCTTAAAACTTACGCATAAACATTTGATATTTTACTGTGGTTGTAAACTAATAATCAATTTTATGACGTAACAAAAGTTTGATTGCTTCTGAAGATAGCATTTGTATTGTGCATTAACAAATGTATCTATAGCTCAGCGATACACAACCTGCCGCCGTGCACAGGCATATTATATTGAAATATAAGTTATTGCGACGATGCTTTTACACAAACTTTTTATTTACGCATGTGCAGATATACGGATTTCAAAGCTGGTCTAGAACAATGGTTCTTAACCGGTGGGCCACAGCATGTATGTCGGGTGGGCCACAGAAGTCTGTGTACTTTGAAAATGGGTTTGCATGCCGAATAAGGTGAGAAATACTGGTCCATATGAACAGCCACACGAACCAGCACTTTTGGAGATCAACTTCACTGCCATGATATCTTGCGCTTATCCCAGTGGCATTGTAATTGTCACGAATAAGTAAATTTGCGTTATAAGAATAGTTTTTATATATGTATAGTTATTATAATCTGTTGTTTTATTTTGCAGTTATCATTTTTTCTAAATTGTCTGAAGCCCTAAACTTGCTAAACTGTTTTCAAAGAAAGACTTTTTTTCTTTCGGATTTGTAAATAGATTTGTAACTCACAAGTCTTTTTGACGTCACAATGGCTGTCTATGTGACTTAGTTTTCCAGCACATTCTAGTGATTCTTGGTTCTTCTCGAAGATTTCTTCTTTTTTTATTATTACCGATTACATAAATTATTAACGGTGTTTTTTGTGTCATGTGATGTTCTAGCAATTTCTAGATTATTTTTTGTCGTATATATATATATAAGGCGGCGAGATTTTCTTCATTCAGGGAGTGTAGTTCAGAGAAAGATAGCAGAGTGTAATGAAAAGGCGTTGTTCTGTGGTGATTGTTGTGACAGGAATCAAGCGATTATTTTGGTGGCTTAGTTTTAATTAGTCTCTGATATTTAATTATTGAAGTGCTTTAGTTCTGTGATTTGGCAAGCAAAGGAACTCGAAGTTATAAAGTGATTTGTGAATATATATTTCTGTTCTTGATTGAAAAGTGCGTGGGTTAAAGTATCTTAGTGGAAGCCAATATTTTTCCTAGCATTAAGTTGCAACCAAACTTAATTATTCGATCGATACCGCAAGTCGCATCAATTTTAAGAAGTTAATTAAGATTGAGATAGATTCAAAACTCCATTGAAAAGCAACATCTGGGGACTCGTCCGGGAAATTTTATCGGTTGGTAATTAAAAATGGCTGTAAATGAACTTAATATGGAGAAGTTGGAGGATTTGAAGAGATAACTAGAATCGTTGGGCTTGGATAAGAAGCAGAGGAACAAGCTTATAATGGAAGAATGGCGCCGAATGAGAGAAGCTGAAGAGTGAAGGTTAGCAGCCTAGGCTGAAGAACGGAGAATAGCGGCTGAAGAGCGAAGACTAGCTGCCCAGGCCGAGGAACAGAGAAGAGCCGCCGAAGCTGAATAGCAGAGACTAGCGGCTGAAGCTGAAGAGCGAAAATTAGCAGCCCAGGCCGAGGAACGGAGGTTAGCAGTCCATGCTGAAGAACGGAGATTAGGCACCCAGACTGAAGAACGGAGGTTAGCAGCCCAAGCTGTAGAACGGAGAATAGGGGATGAGGAAAGGAAATCTGAGCTCGAAGTTGAAAAGCTGAGATTGGAATTGGAAACGAGGAGGCTCTCCCAATCACAGAATGGTAAGCAATTGAATCAAGGATTGGTTGAAAATATTGTGAGGACGCCACCGTTACCATCTTTCGTGGACGGAAAAGATAATTTGGAAGAATATATCTTTTGAGATTTGAAAGGTACGCTAATGTGGCTAAATGGAATAGAAGTACTTGGGCAACCCAGTTAAGCTCGCTGTTTACAGGCAAGGCGGTAGAAGTGTATAATAGACTATCGCCAGAAGAAGCCATGGATTAGAAGCGTCTTAAAGTTGCTTTACTGGAAAGATATGATTTTACTGAGCGTGGATACCGTGAGAAATTTCGAGAAGCTAGACTGGAAGGACATAAAAGTTTAAGTCAATTCATATTAAGGTTAAAAAATTACTTCACCAAGTGGATAGAGTTGGCCGAAGTGGAGCAAACCTTTATGGGCCAGGTAGACTTGATTGTACGCGAGCAGTTCACTCGCTCCTGCCCTAAAGATCTATCGATATGGCTGAAGCAGAGCAACCCTAAATCTCTAGATGAACTGTCACGGTTGGCTGATCAGTATTTGGCAGCGCGCAATCAGAAGCTGTCGAGTAAGAAAGTGATAAAACGTGATAACGCAAGAGTTGGTGTGAATGACAATCATAGTGGATTCCCTCCTGCGAGTACCCCAAAGTGCTTCTTATGTAATCGCGTTGGTCACCTGGCGATTGACTGTCGTGTTAAGCCAGAAGGAGGACATAATGAGTATAACAGACCAGCTAGACACGCAGTTACATGCTACCAATGTGGCTAAATTGGGCATGAGAAGAGGTTCTGCCGGAATAACCCCCACCCTCAGCATGTTCCTCGGGATGGAGGCAACACTCCTAGGCCTACGTCACAACCCTACCGAGTTGGATGCGCTGCGCAAGTTGGAAGATTATTGGATGATGCCAAAGCAAAGGATGAAGAATATTTGGAGTTTAAATCTGGAGAGAAAATCAAAGTCGTGCGTAATTGTGCCTGCCTGAGTAATGAAAATAAGAAGTTTATACCTCTTGCGATCGGAAAAGTGGGTGAGAATGTAGTTGAGGTGCTTCGTGATACAGGCTGCAATGGCGTTATTGTCAGGAGAGAGTTGGCGAAGAAAGATGATTTTACTGGTAGCATGGGTTACGTGATGGCTATCGATCGGACATTGAAAAAGACACCCATTGCTGAGATTAAAGTGGACACACCTTACTGTACGGGAGAAACCCAAGCCATATGTTTGTGAGACCCTTTGTTCGACCTAGTTATTGGAAACATTCCTGGGGCACGGAATCCGGATGATCCTGTTTCTGATGTGGGGCATGTGCTGCTGCGGTCGCGAGGGCTCAAGCTCGGAAGAATGCCACCATCAAACCTTTAGCTGCAAAAGACGTGACGGCTCAGACTTCCGTCACGAAGGATGAATTGGCAAAATTGCAACAGGAAGACACAACTCTGGAAAAATACGTGGACCTGAAGGATGCTGTTAGGAAAGGAAACTACGATATAAAGTATGAAAAGCGTAAAGGTATCCTATACAGGATTCGAAGCCGAGTTGATGGATTAGGGGAGTGCTCAAAGCAAATTATGATACCAAAAACATTAAGAAAGAAGGTTATGGAGATTGCCCACGACTCTATTTTTGGAGGACATCTTGGGATCAAGAAGACCAAAGACCGCATTTAAACAAATTTCTACTGGCCTGGCATGCAAGGTGATGCTACTAGTTTCTGCAGATCATGTGATGTATGTCAGAAGACGACCACTAAAGTATCCGTTCCCTGTGTGCCACTGGGAGATATGCCTTTGATTGATATGCCGTTTAGGAGAGTTGCCATGGATTTGGTTGTACCAATTTCACCTCCAAGCGAGAAGGGACATCAATATATCCTCACCTTGGTAGATTATGCGACCAAGTACCCTGAAGCTGTTCCACTCAAGAATATTAAAACAGAGACAGTGGCGGAAGCATTGCTGGATATGTACAGCCGTCTAGGAATACCAGAAGAAGTTCTGAGCGATCTTGGCACGCAATTTGTATCGAAGTGCATGGAGGAAGTATCAAGATTGCTGTCAATAAAGCGACTAACAACTACGCCGTATCATTCTATCTGCAATGGATTGGTTGAACGTTTTAATGGTACACTCAAGAAAATGCTAAGACGTTTGTGTAACAAGCAGCCCCGCCAGTAGCATCGTTTTGTTAATCCCTTACTATTTTCATACAGAGAAGCACCACAGGAGGCCACCGGATTTTCACCATTTGAATTATTATACGGGAGGACAGTACACGGACCAGTACAAATCTTGAAGGAGCTGTGGACAGGGAAGACAGATGGGACAGAAATCAAAACGAGCTACCAGTATGTTTTGGAATTGCGAGAACGCTTACACAACGCCATCAAGATTGCTCAAGAAGAGTTGCTAAAGAGCCGGAAGAAGAACAAAACGCTGTATGACAGAAGAGCTAAGAGAAGAGAATTCCAAGAAGGAGACAAGGTTCTATTGCTGATTTTTGGGTATCGCTTCTCAGCAATCTCGAATACCAAACTCTCGCTCAAAAAAGCGGTTTCCATTCTCATTCGCATGCCTTTAACATATCATTGCGAGCAAGGGTTTTCTTGTTGAAATTAAATCGAAAAAGAAAAACTCAATCAAAGATGTTGATACTCTTATGAGAGGGGCATTTAATCTCTTATAAGCCTAAAATTACTAAAGTGTTCGACTTGAATGCGTGACTTAGAAAAAGGACATACAGGCTTTCAAACTAAGTTAAAGGACATTTAGTTGTAAAAAAAGGTTGACAACCACTGCTCTAGAAGATGAAGGCTCCTGGTGAATGATAAAAACAATACCCATTTTTGAGGGTAATATGTAAATCATGGACACGTACACTGAATTATCATCTGTTCTTTGGTGACAGGCACTACAAAGTGTGTTGGTAATGACACCACAAATACAAAAACTACAACCGTTTCGAGATCGAGTTAAGAAGAACCTACGATAACAATACCTAACAATACCGATACTATACAAAAAAAGTAAACATAACAATTCTTTTATCGGAAAAGCACTCCGGTTATTTCCGGCTTACTTTCACCATTGTCCATAACGAATCACATAACTGGGGCCACATATACAAATTATGTCATACGTGATAGACGATGAATTTTTGTGTCATCATATTGTTGTCACTAGCCTTTATTTTATAAGCATAATTTCCAGAACTAGAACTTCAATTTGGTTAATTATAATCTTTTTTGTTCAGACTCAGGTAAAGTTACTTTCAATTAAATTCTATCAGTAAACAAAAATATTTGCTTCTCTACCCCAGAAAAACCTACACTTTTTGGTTCTCGGACTATCTATTTGCC
>OY776294.1:4712045-4727045 GCA_963675345.1 Trididemnum clinides
ACATGAATATAATTCCTATTTTATTCTGAGGTTTATTGATTAAGAAGATCTGGCAATATCAAAAATTTATTTCAATCTCTTTCTTTTTGTTCTGCATAGCCCTTGTGTCAGAATGAGTTGCACCGAGAGAACGCGTCAGGATTTTCTGCAGTCTAATATTGTGAATTTAACTTACAAGCCCTTTGTGACTTTGATAAAAGTTTGGTAATAGATAAAAGACGCTTAGAGTCATGGAATTTGGTTGATAAAATTGTGTGGAAACCCTGATAGTAGGAGATTCAATTTTTGTGATAAGTGTATTTAGTACCCATTAATGCTTGGGTTACTTGGTACAAATGGGTTTACACTTATTTCTAAATCGTGGAATAATATAAAAAATTGCTAATCATGGATTAATGAATAAAGACCAAAGCAATTTCTATGTTTAAGTAAGAACCAATCAGTGATAGTTTTGCCAAACCTTGATCGCTCGTAGCTTGAGCGGTAGAGCATCAAAGCAGTAATAAAGAGATTGTGATTTCGAATTTTACCGATATCATTTTACCATGTGTACCATTCTACCGTAAGAATATGATTGTAAAATAGATATTTTCACTGGAGGTTTGATCTTGCTGTACAAAGCTAGTTTGAAATGTCGGACGTCATTTTAATACATTTGTTATTTCAGAAATTGGCCGTCCCCTTCGCCAAGCCTGTCTTCAACACTCTTCCACGCACCAGTACTAAAACCACTATTACGGCGTTCAGTGAGTAATTATTAATTTCGCACTAGATCTGTTGTCGCCATAAGCATCAGTCTTAGGCATCTTACTACAGCTTGTACCAACCGCAACAATTGTCTTTGATGGCGACTGCCTATTTGAAAACTAATATATCAATCCAAATTTTCCGTTCATCATGTCAATCACTCAAACTCTTAGTTCATCATATCAATCACTCAAACTCTTAGTTCATCATATCAATCATTCAAACTCTTAGTTCATCATATCAATCACTCAAACTCTTAGTTCATCATATCAATCATCCAAACTCTTAGTTGTTGTTGTTTACCCGACCCCTTCCGAGGGATGGGGGCATAGCGGAAGACCATGGAGCCCCCAGAAGCCGGGCAACTTCCCAGGGTCTGGACCAAGAGGTTGTAAAGAGACAGAGAGTCGCCAAAGAGTGAGCGGCGCAAAGAGTCCGTAGCTGGACAGTGCAGAATGAGATGAGAGATGTCCTGGGACGGGTGTCCACAGGCGCTGAAGGAAGGATTCTCAATTCTGCAATCCTAGTGAGACAAGAGCCTAAAAGAAGGCTGTGTCCGTTGCAGCGAAGACGAGAGAGAACACAGCGAGCATGACGAGGGGGCACAAGTTCCTCGGTGGAACATGAGGGAACCTGTGTGTCAAAAAATTTTGATGAGACAGTACGCCTCCAGTCCGAGAAAAGAAAAGAGTGGATACAAAAGATAAGAGAGACTACAAGGGATTGCAGAGGGCGCAAGCAGCGCACCCCGTCTGGCAAGCTCATCAGCCGCGTCGTTTCCCGGGGGAAAACGAGTGTTCGGGGACCCATTGTAGCCTGATAGAGCAAGAGGAGAGACAAGACAATTTCTGCCAGATCTGCCACAGAGTTTGAGATAAAAGGAAAGAAGGAGGAGAGGACAGGGTGGTGAGGACAGAACGAAAGTCAGATAGTAAGAGAAGAGAAGAGAAATGGCAGACTTGTTGGCGCTGCCGAGACCAGCAAAAAGCGTGCACAATGGCGCGATTATTATAGTGAGGTTTGAAATGTGTGTGTGTGTGTTTACCCCTTCTCTTCCTTGGGATGGAGGTACGGCTATGAACGGTAATTCAGGTTCATGCCGTCAACCTAATTGATATTAGGCTAGGGGAAGATGGCAGCCCATTTCGAACCAGTCTTGAGTGACTGGTAGCCCCACCACCAACAAGGCGGACTGCCACTGGTGGGTACCCAAGAGTCGTCTGACATGCTGGGTTAGCAACGTCACAATTATAATCCGGTGAAGTACGGGTGGGGCCACCTGTCTGCCACATAAAGGTGGAGGCGTCCCGTTAAGTGCCTTGCCCAAGGACACAACAAGTAATCTTGCCGGCTTGTTCTCCACACTATCCCTTTTTTATGCTGAGCGCCAAGCAGGGAAGCTCTGAATACCATTTTTAAAAGTCTTCTGGTATGACTCGACTTAGGGAATGAACCCCAGGTCTACCGACTACAATGTGGACGCTCTAACCACTGCACCATCGCACAACTCGCGATCATTGTCGCCATGAACGGCGCTCTAACCCATTCGAACACGTTGCCATGGTGGTCGGGAAGAATCAATGACCTAAAAATTTTTTAAACTTTGGGGTTTTTTTAAAACGTATGTGGAAAATGAACAGTGAAGTGAACAGAGTGTTCTAATGACTGATATGATGAACGGAGAGTCTGAGTGATAGATACGATGAACAGAGATTGCATGATTGCTTTTGATAAGCGGAGAGTTTGAGAGATTGATATGACGAACTAAGAGTTCTGCACCAATCAACAGCCGCCTCAACGTGGTGGTGCGGTCCCCGACCTCGTTTGGGATGGATCGAAATAGCTGTTGGCCTTTTCGAGGGTCCCAGTTACACCGGGCACTCCCCTTCATTTTTTTTGCTATGCTGCCCCCTGAATGACTGCAGAATGGCAGCACACAGCGTCTTTAAAATCGGTCGACTGTTTTGACTTTTCTTTTCTCCTGCCCTTTTTTAGCCCTTCCTCGTCTCCTCTTGATGAGCGGTAACATTCATCCCAACCCTGGCCCCATCTTTCCTTGCTCTGTGTGCGCTAAAAATGCAACCTGGCGGGGCAAGTCAGGGCAATGCTGCACTTGCTCCAAATGGTGCAAATCCAAGTCCATCTAAGGTGCTCACAACTTTCCCTCTTCAAATGCGAAGCTCTTAGCAGCTCTCACTCTTGGAGCTGCCCCCCTCTGCTGTAACACTGTGACTACCTCCTCGGACTCCTCCGACATGTATACCTCTACTGTACAATCTGGCTCCCCTCCGCTAATGCTGCACTCTTGCCCAACCCTCGTCTCCAAATCTCTTATTCCCATCTGCCCATTTTATATTCTCTCTCTCTGCCCCCTCACCACCGTCCCTTGCTCCTGGCTGTCCTTCTGTGCCTCCTGCCTCCTCTCCCCCCCTGACTCTCTCACGCTAGCGGCCACGTTGTCATTTTCGTCAAGCAGGGCCTATCTTTTTCTGAACTTTCTACCACCTCTCTTTCTTTGCTTGATCCCTACTCTGATTATGTAGGGGTCAACATCTCTCTTAGCAACTCCTTCTCGGTGTCATTTTTTAATGTGTACGCTCCCCCTATTCGCTTCTCCCCAACGGATGGCAGAGCCGACTCTTTTTCTCCCTATATCCTTCCCTCCTCCAAAAATCTCTTCATTCTGAAGGACTTCAATTGCCATCACCCCCTCTGGGACCCAAGAGGTACTTCCGACCCCCACAGGTAGGAAGTATTTGACTGGGTCATCTCTTCTGACCTCCTCCTCCTCAATGACCCTGACACACCTACCCTTCTCCATCACTCCTCTGGCAGTCGCTCCTCTCCTGACATCTCTTTTGCTCTCTCCTCTCTTGCCTTTTCCTGCTCTTGGGAGGTGCTTCAGGACCTGGGTTCTGACCACCTAACAATTCATTTAATCTGTCCTTCTCTCTCCGGCCTATTGCCCCTACGAGCGTCCCCCTTCCTTCAATTTTCAGAAAGCTTGCTGGGATGACTTTGCCTTCTACTTTGACTCCCACTGTCCATCTGCAGAGGAATACCCGTCTCTTTCTTATTCCTCTGCTGCTGCTCTCTTTAACTCTCTGGCACTGAATGCAGCCAAATCTTCCATTCCTTTCGGCCGAATCAAACGCCCTCCTAAAGCCAGGTAGTCTGCTGAGGTGGAAAGTGCGGGTAATGAAAGACGCAGGGCTTTCGCTACCGCTCACAGAAGTGATGAAGATCGCCAGGCTTACATCTCCGCCTCTCGACGTGCCTCGACGGTCATCGCCAAGGCTAAGGATGAGGCATGGCAGACGACCTGCTCTTCTCTTTCACCTAAATCTAACCCTAAATCTGTACACTCTCTTCTTCGCTCTATCGCTGGCTCTCCGTCCTCGTCTTCTTCCTCTCTTAACCCCCCAGCTGCTCTTCTCCAAGGGAATCGGCCTCGATCTATGCCGCTTACCTGAGGTCTCACTTTTCCGTTTCTCAGCCAAAGGCTCCGCGTAGCAGAGCCAGAGGCTATCTCTCTGAGCTCCGTGGAGCCACGTGCCCTGTGGAGTCTCACTCGTCCTTTCCCTCTCCTTTCTCTTCCGCTGAATTTCTTGGGGCTGCCTCCAACCTCTCCTCGTCCACTGCCATTGGCCTAGACAAAGTTGCCTATCCCATGCTAAAGCATCTTACTCGCTCTGGCATGGATTTTCTTCTTCACATCTTCAATCTTTCTTGGTCTTCACATTCCTTTCCTTCCATCTGGAAGACATCTTCCATTATTCCCATCCACAAAATGGGAAAGCCTCTCGACTCTTCTGCTTCCTTCCGGCCTATCTCTCTCACCTCCTGCGTCTCAAAGCTTTTTGAACGCATCATACTGTCCCGTTTACTTTTCTTTCTGGAAACTAATTCCATTCTTTCTCCCGCCATGCCGGTTTCCGCCGAGGACGGTCTACTCTAGATCAAATTCTGTACCTTTCTCAGTCCATTTTGGATGAGTTTAACAAACCCAGGCCGGGCTCTCCGACGATTCTCTCTACTATCGATTTTTCGAAAGCTTTTGACTCTGTCTGGCAACCCACTCTTTTCCACAAACTTATTTCGGCTGGCCTCCCTCCTTGCTTTGCTCGTTGAACTCAATCTTTCCTTTCAGACAGGCGCGCTTGTGTGGTTTTTCAAAATTACAAAAGTCGTTTCATTCGAGTCCGTCGAGGTGTTCCGCAAGCATCCGTTCTTGGGCCAGTACTTTTCTCTCTATTCATTAATGATCTTCTGGCCTCTCTGCCTTCTTGCATCAGCTGCTCTCTTTATGCTGACGATCTGGCCATTTGGTCCTACTCCCCATCGGTCCCCACTGCGGTGGAGGCCACACAAGCAGCCTTGTTTCGATTGGAACGCTGGTCTGAGTACTGGTGTCTTCCTCTCAATCCGTCCTCTCAATCCAAGATAACCTCCAGCCCAACCTCCTACTCGGCTCCCGCCTCCGTTTCAATCCCACTCCAACCTTTTTTGGGTCACCTTCGACCGCACTCTTTCTTTTTCTAAACATGTATCTTCGCTAAAGACCAAATTTTTCCCACGTCTCAAGACCTTACGCTGTATCTCAAGACCTTACGCTTCACCCGGATGGTTTCCTTCCTAAGCGGTACCAATTTCACCAAATTGAAACGCCTCCACCGAGCGGCCAGTCGCGCCATCACCGGCTGCCTCTCGTCCTCCCCTATCCCTCTTATTCTCTCCGAGGCTTCTTTACCTTCACTACGAGTCACCCTGACTCATTTCACTCTTTTATCTTATGAGTGGGCTCTTCGTCTTCCAACCTCCTGTCCTATTTCAGGTTTGGCCAGACTTGGAGTGAAACCAAGACTCTGCAGATCACCCTGTGGAGCTTTTGCGTCCACTCACCCGCTGATGCTTCCTTCTACTTGTTCTAGAGAGGCTCTTCTTGCTTGCCCTCTCTGTCCTCCTTGGAATCTGCCTTCGTTCACGGTGGAGTCCACCCTTTCTACTCCATGCTCTCGTTCTGATCCCTTCTTTGTCGCCAAAGTGCGGCTCTCGCCCACCTTGACTCTCCCCCCTATCATGATTTGGTACTCTGGACAGACGGCTCTGTTCTTTTTCCATTTGGCAAGGGCGGCTCCGGCGTTCTTGCCATCTGCTCTCTCTGTGGCACTGAGGCCACTCTTTCATTTTCGGCAGGCCCAGTATGTTCAAGTATTTCCGCTGAAGCCTGCGCCATTCTGCATGCTCTTTGCTGGTCTCGGCAGCACCAACAAGTCTGCCATTTCTCTTCTCTTCTCT
This sequence comes from Trididemnum clinides, assembly GCA_963675345.1. Lineage (NCBI taxonomy): Eukaryota > Metazoa > Chordata > Ascidiacea > Aplousobranchia > Didemnidae > Trididemnum > Trididemnum clinides. The sequence continues at coordinate 4,718,091 of OY776294.1, forward strand.
TACTATCTGACTCTCGTTCTGTCCTAGCCACCCTGTCCTCTCCTCCTTCTTTCCTCTTATCTCAAACTCTGTGGCAGATCTGGCAGAAATTGTCTTGTCTCTCCTCCTGCTCTATCAGGCTACAATGGGTCCCCGAACACTCGTTTTCCCCGGGAAACGACGCGGCTGATGAGCTTGCCAGACGGGGTGCGCTACTTGCGCCCTCTGCAATCCCTTGTAGTCTCTCTTATCTTTTGTATCCACTCTTTTCTTTTCTCGGACTGGAGGCGTACTGTCTCATCCAAGTATTTTGACACACAGGTTCCCTCATGTTCCACCGAGGAACTTGTGCTCCCTGTTGTTGTTGTTGTTGTTGTTTACCCGACCCCTTCCGAGGGATGGGGGCATGGCGGAAAACCATGGAGCCCCAGAAGCCGGGCAACTCCCCAGGGTCTGGACCAAGAGGTTGTAAAGAGACAGAGAGTCGCCAAAGAGTGAGCGGCGCAAAGAGTCCGTAGCTGGACAGTGCAGAATGAAATGAGAGATGTCCTGGGACGAGTGTCCACAGGCGCTGCAAGAAGGATTCTCGATTCTGCCAATCCTGGAGAGATAGGAACCTAAAAGAAGGCTGTGTCCATTGCAGCGAAGACGAGAGAGAACACAGCGAGCATGACGAGGGAGCACAAGTTCCTCAGTGGAAATTGAGGGAACCTGTGTGTCAAAATACTTTGAAGAGACAGTACGCCTCCAGTCCGAGATAAGACGAGAGTGGATACGAGAGATAAGAGGAGAGAGACTACAAGGGATTGCGGAGGGCGCAAGCAGCGCTCCCCGTCTGGCAAGCTCATCAGCTGTGTCGTTCCCCGGGAGAAACGAGTGTCCGGGGACCCATTGTCATGCTCGCTGTCGTCATGCTCGCTGTGCTCCCTCGTCATGCTCGCTGTGTTCTCTCTCGTCTTCGCTGCAACGGACACAGCCTTCTTTTAGGTTCTTGTCTCACTAGGATTGGCAGAATTGAGAATCCTTCCTTCAGCGCCTGTGGACACCCGTCCCGGGACATCTCTCATCTCATTCTGCACTGTCCAGCTACGGACTCTTTGCGCCGCTCACTCTTTGGCGACTCTCTGTCTCTTTACAACCTCTTGGTCCAGGCCCTGGGAAGTTGCCCGGCTTCTGGGGCTCCATGGTCTTCTGCTATGCCCCCATCCCTCGGAAGGGGTCGGGTAAACAACAACAATAACATTTTGAACCTCATGACGGCTCCGTTGCTGTGCACTTGAGGAAGACATTTTACGTGTATTTCTCCTGCTTGGTTGCGCTGCCTATGGTAGAAATGATCTGTGCCTGCACTAGCGGTAACTGCGAAGCGGGTCGATGATGTTTTATGCGAAATTGCGAAGGTTTTCCATGACCGAAAAATGAAAATATACGTCGACAAAAACATCTTCAGGTTCATTTAGGCGAACTCCTTGATATTTTGATCTTTCGCCGTGTTGCTAAAATTTGATTGTATTATCGATGAAACGTAACTGTTTAGTGAGAGAGTTCAACCCACAAACGTTGGAAGATATTAAAGTGGGGAAAGCTTACTTGAAACTGGAAAAAGAAGTGAACAAAACCTTGGAGAAACTAAAGAAAAAACACAAAAAGGTGAATGATTGCGATTACATGTATGAGCTGTGCCAGCACACTGAAAGTGCTTCGTGTTCAATAGTACTTAATTTAGGCTTATCTGTCAGCAAATTGGTTGCACCTCACGTGTAGTATTATTAGTATATCATTTGTAGGAAAAAAGGTACAAAATACAGAAGTTAATTTCCAATTAATTGTTAAATATCTAGTTTGTAGTGCACATATTTTACATAAGCATCGTGTAGTTTCACTACGTTTGTGGTGGTGCAAAACAGCACCATGAATTATGGATGCTTTTCTTCACGTACGCCAATGTTATTTTAGAGGCAGTTTCTCACTGCGGTTTTCGTTCCAAAATCTTGAACAATTTCCTATAAACCGCAGGAACTGTTCGATGTTTTGTTTTATCTTGTGTTGTAAGGAATAAGGAACTAGCCGCCGTAATGTACTGATAATTGTTTCGGGCGTTGGAGCAAAAGGTCTGGAGTTCGAAATTTTCTAAAATTGTCATTGGTATTGTCAGAAAGTGCATTCTGAGTTTAAAGTGTTACGTTGCTTCACCAAAAATCAGGTCGAAAGCGAATGTGAAGTGGCGGACTTGCTCGGAATCAGCACGTCTAAGCCTGCAAAAAGTGAGAAAAAAAGAACGTAAAATCGAGTTTTATGGTTAAGATAAATCAGCGTTGCTTTTATTGGACTAAATATAGTTTTTACCTTTGAAGCGTTATCTTGTGGTAATAAATGCGAGATAATTTTTGAAGCTGACTTGTATAAGTTCCGCAAGAGATGAGTTAAAGGCGCTGTAGTGTAGTAGACAGAGCGCCGACTTTGCAATCGGAAGACGTTGAGTTTATTTGCCTGGTCGAGTCATACCGAAGAGTTTAAAACTGGTGTTTGCAGATCATCAACTTGGTGCTCAGCAATATGAGTGATGGAAAGAATGAAATATGAACCACGCAAAAATAAATCAGTCGTTACTAAAATAAGCTTTGGTGCAAAAAATAAATCGCACTTAAAAATGCTGAAAAAAAATGTAATATTCATTTCATTGCGCGATTCTACACCGAGAAACTGAAGTCAGTAATTTGTAAAATTAAGCAAGTTTTTGCGCAGGAACTAACCGACCTCCATGACTCTTTGTACGGTAACAAACGTCGCTCATCAGCACTTGAAATATTTAAAAAAGTCAAAATTGGCAGAAGATCTTCCTCAGGTATTAAAATATATTGACAAAAGTGCTTCATAGTAACATACCTCATGAGAGCGTTGCATGTAGTACTGTTTTATGCCATTTAGATATTCAAATCATTTTTACCACAAAAAAAGCTTTTTGTGAAGGTTCATATAAATAATTACGCATATTGAAGTTGATTATACTTAACCATCCAACTGTGCAAAAGACTAAACATTGATCAAAGTGAGATTCAAACTCATAGTCTTTTGATGTTTTGGCAGATACATCACTAATTATGCCACGGACTATCAATCGTCACACTGCTTATTTGTCGCCGATATCTGCTGCTCGTTTATTAAAAGCTAGAAAATACTAACTAGGTGTAGTCTACAAATAGTTGTAAATGATAGGATGACTTGTTATTGTCCTTCTACTTTGGTTGTGGGATGATGTTCATTACAATTACTTCCAATTGATGGAAATGTTGCGTTATTTCCAAGATAACTGATGTACTTTGTTTGGCCCAGTTGCTATTGTTTTTGATCAGTGTACCGTTAAAGCAGTATTTGGGCAAGATTTACGTTGCATAGTTAGCATTCTCAAAACTCTTTTCAAGGTTGCCTATAAGCTAATTTCCATTGTTTAGTAAAATATAGGCATACTAAAAATAAGCCTAATCTACCCGTACTTGAGGCAAAATATAGACTCAGAGGATGTGAACAAAATATAGGCTTACTTAGTGAAATGACTTACTTAAATTATTTGTAGTCACAATTAGCCTACTTATTTTAGGTTTACCTCGCTGAATAAGAATCTTGTTTTGTTGCCTTAACTTAGTTACAAACGATTAACTAGATCTTATCAGTAAAAACAGCTTTTGAATGCTAAAAAACGTTCACACTTCACAGTCCTCCTTGTAGAGTGGCCCGATAGGATTGTGGATCAGAATCACATATAGAACGAAAAACGCATAGGTGGTACTGGCCAATTTGCACAAAATCTGACATTCCATTTGTTACTCAATGATAAAATCTATTGTTAAACTGATAGAAGGAGGGAGGCCCCGAAAAAAATTATTACGACTTTACTAGGGTTTTATCAAACTTGATTTTATTAACATCATCAGCTGGCTTGAAATCAAGATTAACTTGGGACATTTCACTTCGTAGTTCTGAAGCTTTTGCGACAATTCAAAGTTCGTGGAATATACAGTTAACCCTAACCTCAAACCATTGCCGACTTTGAATTATCAATTTTGAATTTTCGGGATACCGCTTGGAAGTATTGAAAGTATGATATGTGGCAACTGAAGAGAGAATATCTTTAAAACTGCCCAGCGAATCTTTAATAGTTGGAGTGTTATTTTTTATTGAAACAAGTGCTTTTGATGTAAGCAAATAGAATTTACCTCCGCACCGGCGCATGTTTGCAAAGATTTTATAAAAATTTTTAAACTTATCGACAAGATTAAAAAGAATTTCATTGTAAATCAATATACGGAATTTTGAAGGCTGCTTGTATCTGTGAAAACTCCGTGTTGTTTTAGCTTCAGATGCGTCTTCAAGTGAACCGTTGTTCGATGAAGATGAAAACAGAGAAAAATTACTTCAAGTTATGAAAGCACATCTTTATGCAGAAAAAGCAGCAAGAATAGGACATATTAAACAAGTTAGTGATTGTGGCATTGTACGAGCATTGTTTAGGGCATTTGAACTTTTTAGTAGGATATAAAAGCTTCGTATTCGATCAGTGTCACAAGGAACATGTCTTCTTGCCTGCTTCTAAGCATTGGTGATACTGGCACTGCTTACATACGGGGTAGGCCAAAAGTCTTGTTACACTCTTGTAAAATTTATAGAACATATAATGTATGGTAAGTTTGATTTGAAAAACTTAATTTGGTTTTAGGTTTTGTCACCCAAGCCAGAATTGTCGCTATTTATCGGTCTATTGAGTCCGTTTGTGCCTCATTATTATTCGACGCCAAGTTCTGTTCGACATTCACCAAACATTCGAGGTGCTTTGTTGAAACTCATCACTCTTCGTGTAGCGCTGCTGTGCAACTTTTTCTTTTTTGAAGCCCCATGAAGTATTGTCACATGTGGTCAGGTCAGGACTTCGAGACGGCCAGTCAAGTGGAGGTGGCAAAGTAGCAGATTCTCGGCCAATCCAACGACTGGGAAAAACTTCATTAAGATATTTTCTTACAGTTATTGCTAAATGAGCTGGTTCCCGATCTTGTTGCAACCAAACATTGCTTTCGATTCCAAGGCTTTGCTTTTGTGGCATGAACCAATTTTCAAGCTTGGCTAAATAATTAAGATGATTGACAGATCCATCAAAAAAATATGGTTCAAAGAGGTGCTCGCTATTCATTGCTTCCCATACCATGACATGTGGAAAATGATGTTCCACTTCTTCACCAAAGCACAATATTCCGCGATCGAGAACTCCGGTGCATAGCCCATTTATCACTGAAAATGACTCTGTTTTTTCGATACCGTCCGAAATTCTTGGCACATTTTTCCACATGCTCAACGTGGGCAGTTTAAATCGTCATCTGACAGCTCTTGAACAAGCATTGGCCGATATAAAAACAGTTTGAGGTCAACTTTTATGCGCCTTCTTACAGTGGTGCTCCAAGATCTGCTGATAGGTTTCTTGTCGACTTTTTTGGAGACTTGCTGATTGCGTTGACACCTCTTGGCATTGAGTTCTTCTTAATTTTGGTCTGCCAGTTCTTGGTTTATCCTTTACACTTCCAGTTTTAAAAAGTTTACGTTCCCATCTAAAGAATTTTTGTTTTGGTGGAGGTTCTGTTCTGAATTCTTGCTGAAAATCATCTCGCACTTATCTCATTGACTCTCTTGTTTGAGGAGGTTCTTGGATTTAGACGCTTGCAACAATTCTTTCTTCCAAAGTCTAATCGCTTGTGTCACACATGCTTCAATTGCTTATTACTAAATGATCCCTAGAATTTTTAATAATGCTGCCAATAAGCAAAATTAAGTTTCACTAATTTAATTGCTGAACTGGTTTGAAAATACAACCAATTAAGTTTTTTGAAGCATATATGCTTTACATTATGTGTCGTATTTATTTTACAAGGAGGGTAACAAGACATTTGACCTACCCAGAACATTAAGTTGGGAAAATCCTCTTGTGCCAAGTTGGCAGTATTTTTAGCTGTGAAACTGGTTGTTCGTCCGAAGTACTTCAAGCAAACTCAAGGTTAGGCTTGAGAAATTTGACTAAGATTAATTTGCTTAAGGTGTAACAGTTAATGTGGCATGATGTTTTGTGCTTGATATTTGATCCTTTTGTTTAATCATGACATTTAAAAACATTTCCGAAAATGCGACAAAGAAAATTACCCAGAGATCTCATATCTCATTTGTTGTCGAGGTTACCCCTCATCTTTAGAGTTTAAGGCACCGCCAAAAGCAATTATAACGGATTCCCACCGTAAACCTAATCAAGATTTCAGGTTAAAGGAAGAAGCAGCACATCTAGAACTTGTTATGCTTAGAAATTGCAAACATTACACATAAGGCAGACTGCTTTAGAGGTGTCCTGAAATGTCGGTTTCTTCGACATGCTGGGTGAGCAGTTACACCATGAGCCCTCCTGACTTCAGCGCTTCTTGCGAGGATGTATTTGAAAAGTACACTTGCTCTTCATAAAATCTATAAAACTGTCAAGAGCTTTCAGGTAACTAAAAAATGGCACCAGTATCTCATTAGTTCTTTCTTTCTTAAAATCAAATTTGACTTTGCCATTACGTTATTTTTGAAGTCAACCGATTCAGGTTGCTCAACGAATACAGAACTTTTGTATTCGAGTTTGATACTCATGGTAACGTCCAATATATCCGCAATATTTTTTGGAAAAAACTTCCGAAATTTAAATGATCACTTTCCGTTCAAAGTTAGGTAAAACAAGGTGGTTAGTGCTAGCTATAAATTTATTTTGAGCAAGAAATGTTTGATGGAGCTCATGTCAGAGTGGTTATCAATATTTTCTCAAAAAAAATCTTATGTTTCAGTACATGCGCGAGTTTGAATCAATCGTAAAACATCATCAGAAATCAGAGTTAAAGAAATTAGCTGAAATTACAACACAGTGAGTATCCCATAATGATAGCATCACTGCATGACTGTGTAGGTTTGTTAGAAAATAGCCTAATATTTGTAAGCAAAACTTGTTTACTGTAAAGGTGGGTTTTCGGTGAGCTGATGTAAACAGTCTGAATACCATCCGAGCATCACTAAAACACTATTTTTTATAACCTCTTGAGATTTCAGACCAACTTTATAAATTTTGGTGGAATCTGCTACAAAATCACTTCTTGTTTTCAGTAAAATGGTAACAACACAAAAATAATATATTTGGAAATATTTGCTGGGTCACGAATAAGGAAATTTGCCTTGTAAGCGTAGTTTTCATATATGTGTAAAGTGCTGTATCATTTGTTCGCTCGGCTACGCTACTGATTGAAAAAAAAGACCTTTTTTCCTCGCAATTAGATTTGCTGTAAGTACGCCTTTATTACGTCACAATCGTTTATGACATAATAAAATTCCAGATTGATCTAGTAATTTTAGCTTCTTCGAAGATTTTCGATAACCGATTACATAACAAGTAATGCTTTTTTCTAGCGTTTTCTGGATTGTTTTTTCGATTTATATATAAGGCCACAGGATTTTTTTAGTTAGTGGTAGTAGTATAGAGAAGCGTTGTAACGGGGAGAGAGAGAGAGAGAGAGATTGATTGACGGAGTAGAGAAGGGCTATTGCTTTTTGTGACATTTTATTGTGGATTCTGTGGACATGGCGAGTATTAAGCAGTTGTTTTACCGATTGTGTAGTAAAGCGGTTAATTTCGAGATCGTTGAGCGAAGAAGCTTGAAGTCGTGAAGTATTATTTTTGCGAATACGTTATTCTGTTCTTAACGTGGTTTAAAAGGTGTTTTTAGTGGAAGCCAATCTTTTCCAAGTTTTATTAAGTTGCAGTCATACCTAATTATCCGAGCGATTATACGTCGCCTCAATTTTAAAAGAAGTTTAAGATTGAGATAGAATCATAAGTTCTATTATTATATCAAAACGCCACATGCTGAAATGTTCACTCGCTGATAATGATTTAGCAGATGTTTAATGCGATGTTTGATATACTTTTATATAATACAATTGATATAAGGTGTTTTAAACTGGTTAGAAATGATCCCGAAACAGAGGCGCATAGCGAAAAGGGTGCAAAAACCGTTGGACTCTTGCCGGCAAGGACAAACACCGAGGCAAGGACAATTGAAAAGACAGATGGAGGAAGATAATTTGATATAACACCCAGTTTGTTCACAGTTATTACAAAAACCTTTACGAAACGTCTTTTTGTATGATGTAGTTGCTTTTTTGCATTAATCAGCACTTATCTGCTAACCCACTTTTTCATATGCTATCTTGGTAGTCGTCCTTTAGTCTGTACTTTTCCAAATGAATGCATTAAATCTACATTACCAGCGTAAATACGTTTTTAATTAATTTAATTTATGTTAAGTGTATGGGCTATTTTAATGGGGAAAATCAGTGTTTAATTTACCAAAATTTCACTTTTAGTGTTTTGCAGTACTTTTTCGAGGGAAGAATTACATCTGATATCAATTTAAATTGCTTGCCAAGAACCTTTAATTTGAGTAATGTTGTAGAACACACCGAGGTGATTAAAGTAGCCTAAAAATTACTTGAGGATAAGTATACTGAAAAAATAAGCAAGTAAAAATAGGAAGTTATGACAAAGAGTAGAAAGTAGCATTTTTTTTATTATCAATTTTGTCGTATATTTGGTCACAAGGTATATTATTTGCAGAAACGAAATTACGTTATTAATTAACGTCTTGTAGGCTATTTGATTTTGTTTGCTGAACATCACCCCATCTTATGAACAGAACAGTTTGCTCAAGTACATTTGCAGCAAGAATCACAAAATACTTGAAGGGACCACAAGAGAGCATTGCTTATCAATTTGATGTTATCTTGATAATTAAAAATCAAAATTAGCATAGAAGCAATAAAAAACAAAATTCTGAAAAACAGATAACTCAGGCCTCAATGCAAGTAAATATGCACACATATACAGGGTGGGGAAGCAAAATTTACAATATTTTACGAATT